>OU744359.1:0-600000 GCA_916610255.1 Lasioglossum lativentre
CTAACCCAGACCTAACCCAGACCTAACCCAGACCTAACCCAGACCTAACCCAGACCTAACCCAGACCTAACCCAGACCTAACCCAGACCTAACCCAGACCTAACCCAGACCTAACCCAGACCTAACCCAGACCTAACCCAGACCTAACCCAGACCTAACCCAGACCTAACCCAGACCTAACCCAGACCTAACCCAGACCTAACCCAGACCTAACCCAGACCTAACCCAGACCTAACCCAGACCTAACCCAGACCTAACCCAGACCTAACCCAGACCTAACCCAGACCTAACCCAGACCTAACCCAGACCTAACCCAGACCTAACCCAGACCTAACCCAGACCTAACCCAGACCTAACCCAGACCTAACCCAGACCTAACCCAGACCTAACCCAGACCTAACCCAGACCTAACCCAGACCTAACCCAGACCTAACCCAGACCTAACCCAGACCTAACCCAGACCTAACCCAGACCTAACCCAGACCTAACCCAGACCTAACCCAGACCTAACCCAGACCTAACCCAGACCTAACCCAGACCTAACCCAGACCTAACCCAGACCTAACCCAGACCTAACCCAGACCTAACCCAGACCTAACCCAGACCTAACCCAGACCTAACCCAGACCTAACCCAGACCTAACCCAGACCTAACCCAGACCTAACCCAGACCTAACCCAGACCTAACCCAGACCTAACCCAGACCTAACCCAGACCTAACCCAGACCTAACCCAGACCTAACCCAGACCTAACCCAGACCTAACCCAGACCTAACCCAGACCTAACCCAGACCTAACCCAGACCTAACCCAGACCTAACCCAGACCTAACCCAGACCTAACCCAGACCTAACCCAGACCTAACCCAGACCTAACCCAGACCTAACCCAGACCTAACCCAGACCTAACCCAGACCTAACCCAGACCTAACCCAGACCTAACCCAGACCTAACCCAGACCTAACCCAGACCTAACCCAGACCTAACCCAGACCTAACCCAGACCTAACCCAGACCTAACCCAGACCTAACCCAGACCTAACCCAGACCTAACCCAGACCTAACCCAGACCTAACCCAGACCTAACCCAGACCTAACCCAGACCTAACCCAGACCTAACCCAGACCTAACCCAGACCTAACCCAGACCTAACCCAGACCTAACCCAGACCTAACCCAGACCTAACCCAGACCTAACCCAGACCTAACCCAGACCTAACCCAGACCTAACCCAGACCTAACCCAGACCTAACCCAGACCTAACCCAGACCTAACCCAGACCTAACCCAGACCTAACCCAGACCTAACCCAGACCTAACCCAGACCTAACCCAGACCTAACCCAGACCTAACCCAGACCTAACCCAGACCTAACCCAGACCTAACCCAGACCTAACCCAGACCTAACCCAGACCTAACCCAGACCTAACCCAGACCTAACCCAGACCTAACCCAGACCTAACCCAGACCTAACCCAGACCTAACCCAGACCTAACCCAGACCTAACCCAGACCTAACCCAGACCTAACCCAGACCTAACCCAGACCTAACCCAGACCTAACCCAGACCTAACCCAGACCTAACCCAGACCTAACCCAGACCTAACCCAGACCTAACCCAGACCTAACCCAGACCTAACCCAGACCTAACCCAGACCTAACCCAGACCTAACCCAGACCTAACCCAGACCTAACCCAGACCTAACCCAGACCTAACCCAGACCTAACCCAGACCTAACCCAGACCTAACCCAGACCTAACCCAGACCTAACCCAGACCTAACCCAGACCTAACCCAGACCTAACCCAGACCTAACCCAGACCTAACCCAGACCTAACCCAGACCTAACCCAGACCTAACCCAGACCTAACCCAGACCTAACCCAGACCTAACCCAGACCTAACCCAGACCTAACCCAGACCTAACCCAGACCTAACCCAGACCTAACCCAGACCTAACCCAGACCTAACCCAGACCTAACCCAGACCTAACCCAGACCTAACCCAGACCTAACCCAGACCTAACCCAGACCTAACCCAGACCTAACCCAGACCTAACCCAGACCTAACCCAGACCTAACCCAGACCTAACCCAGACCTAACCCAGACCTAACCCAGACCTAACCCAGACCTAACCCAGACCTAACCCAGACCTAACCCAGACCTAACCCAGACCTAACCCAGACCTAACCCAGACCTAACCCAGACCTAACCCAGACCTAACCCAGACCTAACCCAGACCTAACCCAGACCACCTAACCCAGACCTAACCCAGACCTAACCCAGACCTAACCCAGACCTAACCCAGACCTAACCCAGACCTAACCCAGACCTAACCCAGACCTAACCCAGACCTAACCCAGACCTAACCCAGACCTAACCCAGACCTAACCCAGACCTAACCCAGACCTAACCCAGACCTAACCCAGACCTAACCCAGACCTAACCCAGACCTAACCCAGACCTAACCCAGACCTAACCCAGACCTAACCCAGACCTAACCCAGACCTAACCCAGACCTAACCCAGACCTAACCCAGACCTAACCCAGACCTAACCCAGACCTAACCCAGACCTAACCCAGACCTAACCCAGACCTAACCCAGACCTAACCCAGACCTAACCCAGACCTAACCCAGACCTAACCCAGACCTAACCCAGACCTAACCCAGACCTAACCCAGACCTAACCCAGACCTAACCCAGACCTAACCCAGACCTAACCCAGACCTAACCCAGACCTAACCCAGACCTAACCCAGACCTAACCCAGACCTAACCCAGACCTAACCCAGACCTAACCCAGACCTAACCCAGACCTAACCCAGACCTAACCCAGACCTAACCCAGACCTAACCCAGACCTAACCCAGACCTAACCCAGACCTAACCCAGACCTAACCCAGACCTAACCCAGACCTAACCCAGACCTAACCCAGACCTAACCCAGACCTAACCCAGACCTAACCCAGACCTAACCCAGACCTAACCCAGACCTAACCCAGACCTAACCCAGACCTAACCCAGACCTAACCCAGACCTAACCCAGACCTAACCCAGACCTAACCCAGACCTAACCCAGACCTAACCCAGACCTAACCCAGACCTAACCCAGACCTAACCCAGACCTAACCCAGACCTAACCCAGACCTAACCCAGACCTAACCCAGACCTAACCCAGACCTAACCCAGACCTAACCCAGACCTAACCCAGACCTAACCCAGACCTAACCCAGACCTAACCCAGACCTAACCCAGACCTAACCCAGACCTAACCCAGACCTAACCCAGACCTAACCCAGACCTAACCCAGACCTAACCCAGACCTAACCCAGACCTAACCCAGACCTAACCCAGACCTAACCCAGACCTAACCCAGACCTAACCCAGACCTAACCCAGACCTAACCCAGACCTAACCCAGACCTAACCCAGACCTAACCCAGACCTAACCCAGACCTAACCCAGACCTAACCCAGACCTAACCCAGACCTAACCCAGACCTAACCCAGACCTAACCCAGACCTAACCCAGACCTAACCCAGACCTAACCCAGACCTAACCCAGACCTAACCCAGACCTAACCCAGACCTAACCCAGACCTAACCCAGACCTAACCCAGACCTAACCCAGACCTAACCCAGACCTAACCCAGACCTAACCCAGACCTAACCCAGACCTAACCCAGACCTAACCCAGACCTAACCCAGACCTAACCCAGACCTAACCCAGACCTAACCCAGACCTAACCCAGACCTAACCCAGACCTAACCCAGACCTAACCCAGACCTAACCCAGACCTAACCCAGACCTAACCCAGACCTAACCCAGACCTAACCCAGACCTAACCCAGACCTAACCCAGACCTAACCCAGACCTAACCCAGACCTAACCCAGACCTAACCCAGACCTAACCCAGACCTAACCCAGACCTAACCCAGACCTAACCCAGACCTAACCCAGACCTAACCCAGACCTAACCCAGACCTAACCCAGACCTAACCCAGACCTAACCCAGACCTAACCCAGACCTAACCCAGACCTAACCCAGACCTAACCCAGACCTAACCCAGACCTAACCCAGACCTAACCCAGACCTAACCCAGACCTAACCCAGACCTAACCCAGACCTAACCCAGACCTAACCCAGACCTAACCCAGACCTAACCCAGACCTAACCCAGACCTAACCCAGACCTAACCCAGACCTAACCCAGACCTAACCCAGACCTAACCCAGACCTAACCCAGACCTAACCCAGACCTAACCCAGACCTAACCCAGACCTAACCCAGACCTAACCCAGACCTAACCCAGACCTAACCCAGACCTAACCCAGACCTAACCCAGACCTAACCCAGACCTAACCCAGACCTAACCCAGACCTAACCCAGACCTAACCCAGACCTAACCCAGACCTAACCCAGACCTAACCCAGACCTAACCCAGACCTAACCCAGACCTAACCCAGACCTAACCCAGACCTAACCCAGACCTAACCCAGACCTAACCCAGACCTAACCCAGACCTAACCCAGACCTAACCCAGACCTAACCCAGACCTAACCCAGACCTAACCCAGACCTAACCCAGACCTAACCCAGACCTAACCCAGACCTAACCCAGACCTAACCCAGACCTAACCCAGACCTAACCCAGACCTAACCCAGACCTAACCCAGACCTAACCCAGACCTAACCCAGACCTAACCCAGACCTAACCCAGACCTAACCCAGACCTAACCCAGACCTAACCCAGACCTAACCCAGACCTAACCCAGACCTAACCCAGACCTAACCCAGACCTAACCCAGACCTAACCCAGACCTAACCCAGACCTAACCCAGACCTAACCCAGACCTAACCCAGACCTAACCCAGACCTAACCCAGACCTAACCCAGACCTAACCCAGACCTAACCCAGACCTAACCCAGACCTAACCCAGACCTAACCCAGACCTAACCCAGACCTAACCCAGACCTAACCCAGACCTAACCCAGACCTAACCCAGACCTAACCCAGACCTAACCCAGACCTAACCCAGACCTAACCCAGACCTAACCCAGACCTAACCCAGACCTAACCCAGACCTAACCCAGACCTAACCCAGACCTAACCCAGACCTAACCCAGACCTAACCCAGACCTAACCCAGACCTAACCCAGACCTAACCCAGACCTAACCCAGACCTAACCCAGACCTAACCCAGACCTAACCCAGACCTAACCCAGACCTAACCCAGACCTAACCCAGACCTAACCCAGACCTAACCCAGACCTAACCCAGACCTAACCCAGACCTAACCCAGACCTAACCCAGACCTAACCCAGACCTAACCCAGACCTAACCCAGACCTAACCCAGACCTAACCCAGACCTAACCCAGACCTAACCCAGACCTAACCCAGACCTAACCCAGACCTAACCCAGACCTAACCCAGACCTAACCCAGACCTAACCCAGACCTAACCCAGACCTAACCCAGACCTAACCCAGACCTAACCCAGACCTAACCCAGACCTAACCCAGACCTAACCCAGACCTAACCCAGACCTAACCCAGACCTAACCCAGACCTAACCCAGACCTAACCCAGACCTAACCCAGACCTAACCCAGACCTAACCCAGACCTAACCCAGACCTAACCCAGACCTAACCCAGACCTAACCCAGACCTAACCCAGACCTAACCCAGACCTAACCCAGACCTAACCCAGACCTAACCCAGACCTAACCCAGACCTAACCCAGACCTAACCCAGACCTAACCCAGACCTAACCCAGACCTAACCCAGACCTAACCCAGACCTAACCCAGACCTAACCCAGACCTAACCCAGACCTAACCCAGACCTAACCCAGACCTAACCCAGACCTAACCCAGACCTAACCCAGACCTAACCCAGACCTAACCCAGACCTAACCCAGACCTAACCCAGACCTAACCCAGACCTAACCCAGACCTAACCCAGACCTAACCCAGACCTAACCCAGACCTAACCCAGACCTAACCCAGACCTAACCCAGACCTAACCCAGACCTAACCCAGACCTAACCCAGACCTAACCCAGACCTAACCCAGACCTAACCCAGACCTAACCCAGACCTAACCCAGACCTAACCCAGACCTAACCCAGACCTAACCCAGACCTAACCCAGACCTAACCCAGACCTAACCCAGACCTAACCCAGACCTAACCCAGACCTAACCCAGACCTAACCCAGACCTAACCCAGACCTAACCCAGACCTAACCCAGACCTAACCCAGACCTAACCCAGACCTAACCCAGACCTAACCCAGACCTAACCCAGACCTAACCCAGACCTAACCCAGACCTAACCCAGACCTAACCCAGACCTAACCCAGACCTAACCCAGACCTAACCCAGACCTAACCCAGACCTAACCCAGACCTAACCCAGACCTAACCCAGACCTAACCCAGACCTAACCCAGACCTAACCCAGACCTAACCCAGACCTAACCCAGACCTAACCCAGACCTAACCCAGACCTAACCCAGACCTAACCCAGACCTAACCCAGACCTAACCCAGACCTAACCCAGACCTAACCCAGACCTAACCCAGACCTAACCCAGACCTAACCCAGACCTAACCCAGACCTAACCCAGACCTAACCCAGACCTAACCCAGACCTAACCCAGACCTAACCCAGACCTAACCCAGACCTAACCCAGACCTAACCCAGACCTAACCCAGACCTAACCCAGACCTAACCCAGACCTAACCCAGACCTAACCCAGACCTAACCCAGACCTAACCCAGACCTAACCCAGACCTAACCCAGACCTAACCCAGACCTAACCCAGACCTAACCCAGACCTAACCCAGACCTAACCCAGACCTAACCCAGACCTAACCCAGACCTAACCCAGACCTAACCCAGACCTAACCCAGACCTAACCCAGACCTAACCCAGACCTAACCCAGACCTAACCCAGACCTAACCCAGACCTAACCCAGACCTAACCCAGACCTAACCCAGACCTAACCCAGACCTAACCCAGACCTAACCCAGACCTAACCCAGACCTAACCCAGACCTAACCCAGACCTAACCCAGACCTAACCCAGACCTAACCCAGACCTAACCCAGACCTAACCCAGACCTAACCCAGACCTAACCCAGACCTAACCCAGACCTAACCCAGACCTAACCCAGACCTAACCCAGACCTAACCCAGACCTAACCCAGACCTAACCCAGACCTAACCCAGACCTAACCCAGACCTAACCCAGACCTAACCCAGACCTAACCCAGACCTAACCCAGACCTAACCCAGACCTAACCCA
This sequence comes from Lasioglossum lativentre, assembly GCA_916610255.1. Taxonomy (NCBI): domain Eukaryota; kingdom Metazoa; phylum Arthropoda; class Insecta; order Hymenoptera; family Halictidae; genus Lasioglossum; species Lasioglossum lativentre. Next base: position 7,294 of record OU744359.1, read on the forward strand.
GACCTAACCCAGACCTAACCCAGACCTAACCCAGACCTAACCCAGACCTAACCCAGACCTAACCCAGACCTAACCCAGACCTAACCCAGACCTAACCCAGACCTAACCCAGACCTAACCCAGACCTAACCCAGACCTAACCCAGACCTAACCCAGACCTAACCCAGACCTAACCCAGACCTAACCCAGACCTAACCCAGACCTAACCCAGACCTAACCCAGACCTAACCCAGACCTAACCCAGACCTAACCCAGACCTAACCCAGACCTAACCCAGACCTAACCCAGACCTAACCCAGACCTAACCCAGACCTAACCCAGACCTAACCCAGACCTAACCCAGACCTAACCCAGACCTAACCCAGACCTAACCCAGACCTAACCCAGACCTAACCCAGACCTAACCCAGACCTAACCCAGACCTAACCCAGACCTAACCCAGACCTAACCCAGACCTAACCCAGACCTAACCCAGACCTAACCCAGACCTAACCCAGACCTAACCCAGACCTAACCCAGACCTAACCCAGACCTAACCCAGACCTAACCCAGACCTAACCCAGACCTAACCCAGACCTAACCCAGACCTAACCCAGACCTAACCCAGACCTAACCCAGACCTAACCCAGACCTAACCCAGACCTAACCCAGACCTAACCCAGACCTAACCCAGACCTAACCCAGACCTAACCCAGACCTAACCCAGACCTAACCCAGACCTAACCCAGACCTAACCCAGACCTAACCCAGACCTAACCCAGACCTAACCCAGACCTAACCCAGACCTAACCCAGACCTAACCCAGACCTAACCCAGACCTAACCCAGACCTAACCCAGACCTAACCCAGACCTAACCCAGACCTAACCCAGACCTAACCCAGACCTAACCCAGACCTAACCCAGACCTAACCCAGACCTAACCCAGACCTAACCCAGACCTAACCCAGACCTAACCCAGACCTAACCCAGACCTAACCCAGACCTAACCCAGACCTAACCCAGACCTAACCCAGACCTAACCCAGACCTAACCCAGACCTAACCCAGACCTAACCCAGACCTAACCCAGACCTAACCCAGACCTAACCCAGACCTAACCCAGACCTAACCCAGACCTAACCCAGACCTAACCCAGACCTAACCCAGACCTAACCCAGACCTAACCCAGACCTAACCCAGACCTAACCCAGACCTAACCCAGACCTAACCCAGACCTAACCCAGACCTAACCCAGACCTAACCCAGACCTAACCCAGACCTAACCCAGACCTAACCCAGACCTAACCCAGACCTAACCCAGACCTAACCCAGACCTAACCCAGACCTAACCCAGACCTAACCCAGACCTAACCCAGACCTAACCCAGACCTAACCCAGACCTAACCCAGACCTAACCCAGACCTAACCCAGACCTAACCCAGACCTAACCCAGACCTAACCCAGACCTAACCCAGACCTAACCCAGACCTAACCCAGACCTAACCCAGACCTAACCCAGACCTAACCCAGACCTAACCCAGACCTAACCCAGACCTAACCCAGACCTAACCCAGACCTAACCCAGACCTAACCCAGACCTAACCCAGACCTAACCCAGACCTAACCCAGACCTAACCCAGACCTAACCCAGACCTAACCCAGACCTAACCCAGACCTAACCCAGACCTAACCCAGACCTAACCCAGACCTAACCCAGACCTAACCCAGACCTAACCCAGACCTAACCCAGACCTAACCCAGACCTAACCCAGACCTAACCCAGACCTAACCCAGACCTAACCCAGACCTAACCCAGACCTAACCCAGACCTAACCCAGACCTAACCCAGACCTAACCCAGACCTAACCCAGACCTAACCCAGACCTAACCCAGACCTAACCCAGACCTAACCCAGACCTAACCCAGACCTAACCCAGACCTAACCCAGACCTAACCCAGACCTAACCCAGACCTAACCCAGACCTAACCCAGACCTAACCCAGACCTAACCCAGACCTAACCCAGACCTAACCCAGACCTAACCCAGACCTAACCCAGACCTAACCCAGACCTAACCCAGACCTAACCCAGACCTAACCCAGACCTAACCCAGACCTAACCCAGACCTAACCCAGACCTAACCCAGACCTAACCCAGACCTAACCCAGACCTAACCCAGACCTAACCCAGACCTAACCCAGACCTAACCCAGACCTAACCCAGACCTAACCCAGACCTAACCCAGACCTAACCCAGACCTAACCCAGACCTAACCCAGACCTAACCCAGACCTAACCCAGACCTAACCCAGACCTAACCCAGACCTAACCCAGACCTAACCCAGACCTAACCCAGACCTAACCCAGACCTAACCCAGACCTAACCCAGACCTAACCCAGACCTAACCCAGACCTAACCCAGACCTAACCCAGACCTAACCCAGACCTAACCCAGACCTAACCCAGACCTAACCCAGACCTAACCCAGACCTAACCCAGACCTAACCCAGACCTAACCCAGACCTAACCCAGACCTAACCCAGACCTAACCCAGACCTAACCCAGACCTAACCCAGACCTAACCCAGACCTAACCCAGACCTAACCCAGACCTAACCCAGACCTAACCCAGACCTAACCCAGACCTAACCCAGACCTAACCCAGACCTAACCCAGACCTAACCCAGACCTAACCCAGACCTAACCCAGACCTAACCCAGACCTAACCCAGACCTAACCCAGACCTAACCCAGACCTAACCCAGACCTAACCCAGACCTAACCCAGACCTAACCCAGACCTAACCCAGACCTAACCCAGACCTAACCCAGACCTAACCCAGACCTAACCCAGACCTAACCCAGACCTAACCCAGACCTAACCCAGACCTAACCCAGACCTAACCCAGACCTAACCCAGACCTAACCCAGACCTAACCCAGACCTAACCCAGACCTAACCCAGACCTAACCCAGACCTAACCCAGACCTAACCCAGACCTAACCCAGACCTAACCCAGACCTAACCCAGACCTAACCCAGACCTAACCCAGACCTAACCCAGACCTAACCCAGACCTAACCCAGACCTAACCCAGACCTAACCCAGACCTAACCCAGACCTAACCCAGACCTAACCCAGACCTAACCCAGACCTAACCCAGACCTAACCCAGACCTAACCCAGACCTAACCCAGACCTAACCCAGACCTAACCCAGACCTAACCCAGACCTAACCCAGACCTAACCCAGACCTAACCCAGACCTAACCCAGACCTAACCCAGACCTAACCCAGACCTAACCCAGACCTAACCCAGACCTAACCCAGACCTAACCCAGACCTAACCCAGACCTAACCCAGACCTAACCCAGACCTAACCCAGACCTAACCCAGACCTAACCCAGACCTAACCCAGACCTAACCCAGACCTAACCCAGACCTAACCCAGACCTAACCCAGACCTAACCCAGACCTAACCCAGACCTAACCCAGACCTAACCCAGACCTAACCCAGACCTAACCCAGACCTAACCCAGACCTAACCCAGACCTAACCCAGACCTAACCCAGACCTAACCCAGACCTAACCCAGACCTAACCCAGACCTAACCCAGACCTAACCCAGACCTAACCCAGACCTAACCCAGACCTAACCCAGACCTAACCCAGACCTAACCCAGACCTAACCCAGACCTAACCCAGACCTAACCCAGACCTAACCCAGACCTAACCCAGACCTAACCCAGACCTAACCCAGACCTAACCCAGACCTAACCCAGACCTAACCCAGACCTAACCCAGACCTAACCCAGACCTAACCCAGACCTAACCCAGACCTAACCCAGACCTAACCCAGACCTAACCCAGACCTAACCCAGACCTAACCCAGACCTAACCCAGACCTAACCCAGACCTAACCCAGACCTAACCCAGACCTAACCCAGACCTAACCCAGACCTAACCCAGACCTAACCCAGACCTAACCCAGACCTAACCCAGACCTAACCCAGACCTAACCCAGACCTAACCCAGACCTAACCCAGACCTAACCCAGACCTAACCCAGACCTAACCCAGACCTAACCCAGACCTAACCCAGACCTAACCCAGACCTAACCCAGACCTAACCCAGACCTAACCCAGACCTAACCCAGACCTAACCCAGACCTAACCCAGACCTAACCCAGACCTAACCCAGACCTAACCCAGACCTAACCCAGACCTAACCCAGACCTAACCCAGACCTAACCCAGACCTAACCCAGACCTAACCCAGACCTAACCCAGACCTAACCCAGACCTAACCCAGACCTAACCCAGACCTAACCCAGACCTAACCCAGACCTAACCCAGACCTAACCCAGACCTAACCCAGACCTAACCCAGACCTAACCCAGACCTAACCCAGACCTAACCCAGACCTAACCCAGACCTAACCCAGACCTAACCCAGACCTAACCCAGACCTAACCCAGACCTAACCCAGACCTAACCCAGACCTAACCCAGACCTAACCCAGACCTAACCCAGACCTAACCCAGACCTAACCCAGACCTAACCCAGACCTAACCCAGACCTAACCCAGACCTAACCCAGACCTAACCCAGACCTAACCCAGACCTAACCCAGACCTAACCCAGACCTAACCCAGACCTAACCCAGACCTAACCCAGACCTAACCCAGACCTAACCCAGACCTAACCCAGACCTAACCCAGACCTAACCCAGACCTAACCCAGACCTAACCCAGACCTAACCCAGACCTAACCCAGACCTAACCCAGACCTAACCCAGACCTAACCCAGACCTAACCCAGACCTAACCCAGACCTAACCCAGACCTAACCCAGACCTAACCCAGACCTAACCCAGACCTAACCCAGACCTAACCCAGACCTAACCCAGACCTAACCCAGACCTAACCCAGACCTAACCCAGACCTAACCCAGACCTAACCCAGACCTAACCCAGACCTAACCCAGACCTAACCCAGACCTAACCCAGACCTAACCCAGACCTAACCCAGACCTAACCCAGACCTAACCCAGACCTAACCCAGACCTAACCCAGACCTAACCCAGACCTAACCCAGACCTAACCCAGACCTAACCCAGACCTAACCCAGACCTAACCCAGACCTAACCCAGACCTAACCCAGACCTAACCCAGACCTAACCCAGACCTAACCCAGACCTAACCCAGACCTAACCCAGACCTAACCCAGACCTAACCCAGACCTAACCCAGACCTAACCCAGACCTAACCCAGACCTAACCCAGACCTAACCCAGACCTAACCCAGACCTAACCCAGACCTAACCCAGACCTAACCCAGACCTAACCCAGACCTAACCCAGACCTAACCCAGACCTAACCCAGACCTAACCCAGACCTAACCCAGACCTAACCCAGACCTAACCCAGACCTAACCCAGACCTAACCCAGACCTAACCCAGACCTAACCCAGACCTAACCCAGACCTAACCCAGACCTAACCCAGACCTAACCCAGACCTAACCCAGACCTAACCCAGACCTAACCCAGACCTAACCCAGACCTAACCCAGACCTAACCCAGACCTAACCCAGACCTAACCCAGACCTAACCCAGACCTAACCCAGACCTAACCCAGACCTAACCCAGACCTAACCCAGACCTAACCCAGACCTAACCCAGACCTAACCCAGACCTAACCCAGACCTAACCGCGATGCAGACCTAACCGCGATGCAGACCTAACCGCGATGCAGACCTAACCGCGATGCAGACCTAACCGCGATGCAGACCTAACCGCGATGCAGACCTAACCGCGATGCAGACCTAACCGCGATGCAGACCTAACCGCGATGCAGACCTAACCGCGATGCAGACCTAACCGCGATGCAGACCTAACCGCGATGCAGACCTAACCGCGATGCAGACCTAACCGCGATGCAGACCTAACCGCGATGCAGACCTAACCGCGATGCAGACCTAACCGCGATGCAGACCTAACCGCGATGCAGACCTAACCGCGATGCAGACCTAACCGCGATGCAGACCTAACCGCGATGCAGACCTAACCGCGATGCAGACCTAACCGCGATGCAGACCTAACCGCGATGCAGACCTAACCGCGATGCAGACCTAACCGCGATGCAGACCTAACCGCGATGCAGACCTAACCGCGATGCAGACCTAACCGCGATGCAGACCTAACCGCGATGCAGACCTAACCGCGATGCAGACCTAACCGCGATGCAGACCTAACCGCGATGCAGACCTAACCGCGATGCAGACCTAACCGCGATGCAGACCTAACCGCGATGCAGACCTAACCGCGATGCAGACCTAACCGCGATGCAGACCTAACCGCGATGCAGACCTAACCGCGATGCAGACCTAACCGCGATGCAGACCTAACCGCGATGCAGACCTAACCGCGATGCAGACCTAACCGCGATGCAGACCTAACCGCGATGCAGACCTAACCGCGATGCAGACCTAACCGCGATGCAGACCTAACCGCGATGCAGACCTAACCGCGATGCAGACCTAACCGCGATGCAGACCTAACCGCGATGCAGACCTAACCGCGATGCAGACCTAACCGCGATGCAGACCTAACCGCGATGCAGACCTAACCGCGATGCAGACCTAACCGCGATGCAGACCTAACCGCGATGCAGACCTAACCGCGATGCAGACCTAACCGCGATGCAGACCTAACCGCGATGCAGACCTAACCGCGATGCAGACCTAACCGCGATGCAGACCTAACCGCGATGCAGACCTAACCGCGATGCAGACCTAACCGCGATGCAGACCTAACCGCGATGCAGACCTAACCGCGATGCAGACCTAACCGCGATGCAGACCTAACCGCGATGCAGACCTAACCGCGATGCAGACCTAACCGCGATGCAGACCTAACCGCGATGCAGACCTAACCGCGATGCAGACCTAACCGCGATGCAGACCTAACCGCGATGCAGACCTAACCGCGATGCAGACCTAACCGCGATGCAGACCTAACCGCGATGCAGACCTAACCGCGATGCAGACCTAACCGCGATGCAGACCTAACCGCGATGCAGACCTAACCGCGATGCAGACCTAACCGCGATGCAGACCTAACCGCGATGCAGACCTAACCGCGATGCAGACCTAACCGCGATGCAGACCTAACCGCGATGCAGACCTAACCGCGATGCAGACCTAACCGCGATGCAGACCTAACCGCGATGCAGACCTAACCGCGATGCAGACCTAACCGCGATGCAGACCTAACCGCGATGCAGACCTAACCGCGATGCAGACCTAACCGCGATGCAGACCTAACCGCGATGCAGACCTAACCGCGATGCAGACCTAACCGCGATGCAGACCTAACCGCGATGCAGACCTAACCGCGATGCAGACCTAACCGCGATGCAGACCTAACCGCGATGCAGACCTAACCGCGATGCAGACCTAACCGCGATGCAGACCTAACCGCGATGCAGACCTAACCGCGATGCAGACCTAACCGCGATGCAGACCTAACCGCGATGCAGACCTAACCGCGATGCAGACCTAACCGCGATGCAGACCTAACCGCGATGCAGACCTAACCGCGATGCAGACCTAACCGCGATGCAGACCTAACCGCGATGCAGACCTAACCGCGATGCAGACCTAACCGCGATGCAGACCTAACCGCGATGCAGACCTAACCGCGATGCAGACCTAACCGCGATGCAGACCTAACCGCGATGCAGACCTAACCGCGATGCAGACCTAACCGCGATGCAGACCTAACCGCGATGCAGACCTAACCGCGATGCAGACCTAACCGCGATGCAGACCTAACCGCGATGCAGACCTAACCGCGATGCAGACCTAACCGCGATGCAGACCTAACCGCGATGCAGACCTAACCGCGATGCAGACCTAACCGCGATGCAGACCTAACCGCGATGCAGACCTAACCGCGATGCAGACCTAACCGCGATGCAGACCTAACCGCGATGCAGACCTAACCGCGATGCAGACCTAACCGCGATGCAGACCTAACCGCGATGCAGACCTAACCGCGATGCAGACCTAACCGCGATGCAGACCTAACCGCGATGCAGACCTAACCGCGATGCAGACCTAACCGCGATGCAGACCTAACCGCGATGCAGACCTAACCGCGATGCAGACCTAACCGCGATGCAGACCTAACCGCGATGCAGACCTAACCGCGATGCAGACCTAACCGCGATGCAGACCTAACCGCGATGCAGACCTAACCGCGATGCAGACCTAACCGCGATGCAGACCTAACCGCGATGCAGACCTAACCGCGATGCAGACCTAACCGCGATGCAGACCTAACCGCGATGCAGACCTAACCGCGATGCAGACCTAACCGCGATGCAGACCTAACCGCGATGCAGACCTAACCGCGATGCAGACCTAACCGCGATGCAGACCTAACCGCGATGCAGACCTAACCGCGATGCAGACCTAACCGCGATGCAGACCTAACCGCGATGCAGACCTAACCGCGATGCAGACCTAACCGCGATGCAGACCTAACCGCGATGCAGACCTAACCGCGATGCAGACCTAACCGCGATGCAGACCTAACCGCGATGCAGACCTAACCGCGATGCAGACCTAACCGCGATGCAGACCTAACCGCGATGCAGACCTAACCGCGATGCAGACCTAACCGCGATGCAGACCTAACCGCGATGCAGACCTAACCGCGATGCAGACCTTACTCGCGCGCACGCTGTTGCTCGCGAATCGAACCGTTCTCGCCGAACCGTGCTCAACGAACCGTGCTCGTTACGGAACCGTCGTTAGTTTACCCTGTCTACCTCCCACCACCAAGACGTGCCGAGACGAGCCGATCCGAACCGAACCAAACCGACTATAACCGAAGCGAACCATTTGGAATCGCACCGATCTGGAAGAGTGATATAGTTGAAACCTTTAGAAATTATGAAGGTGAATAATTTATACACGGTAGAATGTATTCTTTGTATATCATTGTAATAAAATACTTTATTACCCGTGTGTTCTTAGAATTTTACATATGGTGCTCGTTTATTTCCACTCTTAGCATTCATATTCGCACCTCGTTACTATCAAACGATCCTCGAGCACAGGGACGGTTGAAGAGTTGTTGAAATTCTAAAAGAAATAGAGAAATAACACGTTAAACCCGTCGTTCGAGATAGAGAAGTATGCTTTGAATGCAGTTTCTCCCGATGACAACAACCATCTGTGCCGACAATGGGACGGCCATAAAACCTTTCCTTCGAGTCACGTCGGCATAGAAATTCCGAAGCCATCATAAATTATGTATCTATCAAGGCAATTTCGAAAATGAATGTAAAGGTATTGTTTAGGTTATGTTTGGATTCATGGTGTTAACAAACTTCCACACAAACACATACATACATCTCCGTCTCTATCTTACAAATGCTTGTCTCGATCTTTAGAATATTTGTTTCCGGCCTCAGTCGCAAATACAATGTATCATGACTCCCCTTGTCCCCCGCCCCCCGAGTTTTCAAAGGATCGCACCGACCGAGATATGAAGACCCACATCTGGCCGCGGTACGTGCCCCCCGAATCTAAAGAAATACCCGCGATATCATAAAAGCTCCACGGTCACTGTTGTGTTGGATATTACTCAAGTCACGATGATGAAGCGTAAGACACCGACGTAGTGTAGTAAAACGGTTGTATATATTTAACAAAGAACGCTATCAAAATAATATCATTATCGAGCGCAGAAATGTTGCCTCGAGGTAAGGTTGCAGCGGACTGTCGAGCTAGCCACTTCGAGGCACACGTTTTCGGGATGCCAGGTATGACCGTGGGGGTTTTACGATATAGCAGGTTTTTTTTTTTTTTTTTCGGGCCCGCGAGGTGAATACCGCGGCCAGCTGTGGGCCCTCGAACCTCGGTCTGCGCGACCCTTCGGAAACTCGGGGTTTATGATACAAGCATTTGCTATTGAGACCAGAAACGAATTATATTCTAAAGTACGAGACATGCATTGTCTAAAACATTCTAAATTGCACGCGCTGAAAGTGGCTTTCTCAAAAAAAAAAAAAAAAAAAAAAAGTTCGCAGTCGCTCGCCTTATAAATCGACCCGACAATTTGAACGCGAACTGTTTTATTGTACGTGCTGATGGCCGCTACATCTGCTATACTATATTGTAAACAGATATGCGTCTCGACTATTGTAAGTACAACGACTTTATAAGAGTAAACACGTGTCAAAGCTATACTGCTGCGTAGTAATTATAACATCCACTGCTTAATGTAAAAGAAACACCATGCGCCGTTATATACCTATATACATATGTATATTACACGAGAAAGAAAAAAAAAAAAAAAAAAAAAAAAAAAAAGTTATAACAAAAATTAGAAACTATCCATATATACTTTCTATTCTATTCAGCCCACACACGCACGCGTACTGAAACTAAATATAAATATCGAATTGGGAAGAACGATGAGAAGACGAACGATGGTATCGTACTCTTGCGTTTAGATTTTATTATATAATATTATGTCATATTTTTTCAGTTACATTATTTCAAGTGTTTAATGACCTAAACGAATTCGTACAAGCGTACACATTTTACTTGCTCGGCCCACATGTGCACTTATACTGGTATGTATGCGGTCGCAACCGCCTGCATATACGCATACGCATACGCATTCGCATTACCATTTACCATTATAATAGACTTTATTATCAATATACAAATATTGGAAGACATGGCAGCACCTAGAGGTGCTCTTCTTCAAAAGACATTCTCTTACCTAAAACATTCGTAAATCTTATTTTTCGTCGAGTTGATATTTTTTTTCTTTTCTTTTTTTTTTCCTCTTTTTGCTTCGACAACTTCGACGCGTAATTTGCGTAAATTGATAAACGATATGCTAATTATTGTATTAGGTAAACAAACGACGAGACGCATAGTGATAGAATATTATAGCCTCCGGTTCGATTTGATGTCAGCATCTCTGCTTAGGCTACACGGCACCTTACCGCAATGTTGTAACTATTCAAACCTTCAACTCCAAAAATTCCAATCGTGCTCGCTACGTTCTCCTCTTTCGTAGAATTCTACCATCCATTGTCGTCCCTTGTTCGATAACATCTTTGTCAACAATAAAATTCATTTCGCTTCGTTTCGCTTCAATTCATTGGTGGTAGTACTACGTTCCAAGTTCTCCTGTCTTCCTTTCTTTAGATATTGTTAGTAAACTTTGCTTACTAATCGGTATTTCGTCGCGTAGATGAATCTGAAGCGAAATTGAGCTGAAACTTTTGTAATCGACTCGATGCTTAAGGGAATATCGCCGGAACAAAGGTCCTTTGGTTCCACGATCCCAATTCGAGAAGCAAATTCGGCGGCTCTGTTCGAAACGAAACCTAGGCCATAGGTCACGCGATATACGACTAGACAAATTTGGAACAACGAAGAAGAAAAATATTCATTTCATCCTTATCATGCGTGTTCGAAAAGTGAAATTGTCGTGAACATTTGTTACGCTGTGCTGCTTTGCAAGCTTTATATCATGATCCGTGAAATCGGAACATCCGAATGTCGCATTTATTTTATAACGGGAAACGTTGTTGCACCTTTCAACGATCGTCTTTGACGAACAGTGTGCGCATTCATCGAGATACATTGTTTCGGACGTGGACGATCAAGTTTCGCGTAACAAACCACGTTTTCACATTCCAAAGTTTTGCAATCATCGCGGTAGATGCATCTTTACTATACGTTAATAATTAGGAATCGGATTCGACTCTGCGTGTGTGTGTGTGTGTGTTTGTGTGTGTGTGTGTGCGTGTGTGTGCGTGCGTGTGTGTGTATGTGTGAACGTCTATCCACGTGTACGTGTGTGTAGTTGTGTAATACGATTAAGAAATATTCACAACTTTCTCGCAACAAAATGTATATCGATACGTCGCTATAGATCAACATTAATATCATGCATTTTTATATGTACACGCCTGTGTACAAACGTTCGCGATACAAAATCTGCGTGTAATCTTGTACACGAATGATTGCACACGCGCGCGCGCATATATGTACATATATTATGCCGCAAACACTTCTCTCTCTCTCCCTCTCTCACTCCCCCTCTCCCTCGCTCTCCCTCCATCTCCCTCTCATACACGCACGCACACTCGCGCGAACACACGCCCACTTATTACACTCACTCACTCGTTAGTTCGCTCGCACGCTCTCTCACCCTTTCTCTTTCGCCCTCTGTTTCACCCGTTCACGTAGAGAGCGAGCTTTCCTCGTGCATACATCGACAAGATAAGCGAATGCACGCACTCGTCGAATCACATGCGATCGATCATAGGCTCGTATTTGTCAATTACAGGTATTAAACGAATCAACTAGTATACCATTTTTTTATAACTGTTTCATAGAAACGACAACGCTAAATTCATTTCAAAAAGATAATTTGCGAATGTGTGTACAATTTGAATCCGAATAAAGTCACGCCAACCTGGACGCGAAAACGACAGACGCGATCGCGAGAAATATCACGAAAGGGGAATTCCAAAGACGAACCGCGCCACCGCAAACTTTGATCTCCATTTCTTCCGGATGATAGTTTATGCACTTTGGTGGCCTTCGGCGGTACAAGCGTTCTCTTCTCGCGGTACAAGCTCCGGACTCTGTGATCGCCTCTATAGGTTCGATGCTGAGTTGTTTGCTGCCGCATGGGCACAAAGTGTCCACCACCAGTAAGATCAGATTCGTATGTCGAATTTTTTGCACGCTGAATGGCCTGAAATCGTGCGCGCAGACGTTGATTAATATTAATACTACGACGCGAGGATCCATATATAATATGTAGGTACATAATGCGGATACCTTTCGCAGCCGGACTCGTGACAGTTTGTCAATTTTCCTTTTAAAGGATCGCTTTGTCCGCTGGTGTTGAGTCTTTCGGGCTGCAAAATGTAGAGATCGGTCTTTTTCTCGCAAGTCCTCAGCTTTCTTTGCGGATAATAAGCGGACGTGGCCCTTGTCGTGCTCGGAGAAGCAGGAGAGGCGGCAGCGACCGAAGGAAGCCTGGGAAACGGTTGGTTCTCGTCGGCGAACGGTTCGCCGGTCGAATCCCCGTCCTCGTCGGTGTCGGCAGCGTCACCGTCTCCGTCGGCGTCTGCGAGCGAAGCGAGCTCTTGCGCTTTCTCGGCCGTGTCCGTGAAAATCACGTCATCTATATAGTTTTTATGCAACGGGTTAGCTACTTGATGAAAATATTCTAGTACAGCGTAAGCTCACCGTCAAAGTGCCGCACCGATTCACCGGCAAGCGCGAAAGCGATCTGCCACAAGTTCTGTGCGTTAAAACCGAATGCCAGATTCCAGAGCAAGTGACCGAATACAGCGACCGTTGTTACGACGGATTCGGGAAAAGTTTTTGCGGCTGCCGATTGGTGAGACTCTTGCGGACTGCATTTTCCCTGATAGTCGGTCACCGTTACCTTCCTGAAATACGATCGGACCGTTGTTCACCGTCGTCATTCGCATCCGCGCCACGATGTTTACGTGTTCCATATGTTACCTGTAAATTCTGTCTTGAACCAAAGAATCCATTATAGTGCCATCGATTTCACCAAAAAATTTCCCGGTGTGTTCGTGGCGTTCGCTGATGATGATGAATCCATTATTGTCCAAGATGTAACAGTCTAGTTTTTCAGAAGCACAAGTTTTTTTACAATTGGGACCGCTACACTGAAAACCAAAACAAAACCACGCAAGGTAACCCAAATTGCACGTCTTCCCTCCGTCCCCCCCGCTAGAAATTTATACGATACCGAAGAGGTGATGTTCACGAAATGAGATGCCAACGACGAATGCTGAAATTGGAGACCTACGACGGCGGCTGGTGCTTTGTGTCCTTTCCCCATGAATATCGCGTGCGTAGCGGTAACCAAAGGATTGGGGCTGTCAGCTGAGGACAATGCAAAGATCGTTGCGTCAATTGTTGACAGCTCTCTCTCTCTCTCTCTCTCTCTCTCTCTCTCTCTCTCTCTCTCTCTCTCTCTCTCTCTCTCTCTCTCTCTCTCTCTATACATATTTCGTCGTCGATATGGATCGGCGTGCTTACCGGCATCGAACGGCACGCTGAAGACGAAACTTTCCGGTTCTATCGAATGCTGATCGACGGCGCGTTTGTACCAAGAGGAATCCATAGCTCTCGCATATTTCTCGGCGAACGGTCTGAACAAATGAAACGATCGAACGTGAAAAAGAGAGAATAAGGCCCGCTAAAAGAAAGACAAAACAAAAAAAGATGATCGATAATTACGGTTCTTCGGTAGATTGCTTGCTTTGTTGATGCTCGTGCCAACGAAATAAGCCGCTTCTGGTTGCGATGAAGCTCCGTGTCACGCCAAATCTGCCTTTTCCTTGACTGTAAATTATCGAATCGATTAGGAAACACCACGCGACACACACACACACACACTTCTTTCAATCGTTAACCGCACAAAAACCGTCAAGGATGAAAGGACGCGAAATATTCGTACATATCGCATGGCTATCAAAAAATATGTACATATTTGTGCGTTATGCGTAGTTATTGGGTCTTGGTTTCTTGATGACAGTGCCTTTAACACGCCAAAGTGGATGGATCCGGAGTATATCTTGCTTCTATCCTTAAACGTATTTTCTTCAAATTAGCATTGTCGCGACCTACCGTCCACATAACTAACGCGAAAAAAACACATACGATCCGGGAACTGAATAAATAAGATTGGGTGGAGGGGGAATCTTCGGACAGCCGAGATTAAGGACACAGCATCAACGTAAGCAGGATCATCACTGCATTTGTCACGAGGGGGTCGGTTTCGGCAACCGTCCGGCTGCCCGGGGGCAATATTAAATAAAAATAAAAATAAAATAAAAATAGGTCTCGGTTAGGTCTGGGAATATGTATGCATATTAAGTACGTATACCGTACGAATCACCGTGCAAAATATCGACGAGTGCGCTTATACGAATAATTGTGCATAATGGATTACCTGTGCAGTAGAGCCATCAGTATGGCAATAGGGCTAGCGATGGAGACACACAATATAAAATGTAATAAAAATATGCAATAAAAGATAATATTGTAAATGAAAGAGATTAGCCGTTGCGCATAGTACGTGTCGCGGTTAGGTCTGGGTTACGAATGGAAAAGATATATATATATATATATATATATATATATATATATATATATATGTATATGTATATGTCGATATTCGATCCATTCGAATTGGTTATCTCGAGATTTTCTGGCTGTTTGTATTCCTTTTGCTTCAGGGTTTTCGTTGGGTGCTGTCGTCTTTGACAGTATCGTATCTTGTTTCCCTTGATTTGTGAAAATCCTCGAGATCATTTTCGACGATTGACTCTGCGTGTTCGCGACACGTCTATGCGAGACAACGGCGAGGGAAAAGTATAGAGGCAACAACGGTTTTACGATATCCAATAGGAATACGTTATTCGATAATCGGTGCGTGAGAGAACCGCGTGCTTGTGCATTGCAGTGCATTGTCCATATTTCCACTATCAGTGTCGACGGGTGACGGACATGCATCCGCGTTTCACACGCTTCGACCGACTTACCTTTGATTTTCCTCTTTATGCATCGGACCTCTTTTATCGAAGCCATCGGTAACCAACGCATCCAAAACCAGAGACTGCACTAATGTTTTATCGCCTGAACAACAAATAAACGCGTCATCAGCGATCGAGTCTCGTTGTCTCGTCGTTTGTCTTATTCTGATACTTGCAGTAATAGGAATCTTTGTCCGGCTTGCTCGCTTGCTTATGGTGCGAGCTTGGACTCCTTGGTCTCAAGGACATCCATTTCCACCCCGGATTTTGCGCTCGCGACAGAAAATATACAACGCGTTCTTCCGAGGTGGAGAACCATTTCTCAGAGGCCGAATTATATTCGCAATAGACCCAATCGGGATGAACTTTCCAGTTGGTTCCCTTAAAGTAATCGGTCACTGAAACGGGGAAAGTAGTATCAGAGCTTTGTTCCCCTGTAGAGATAAGGTGGACCTTGTCACTCGTACCGTCGCGTCATACGTGGATTCGATCTAAAGTGGTCTCTCTCACCGAACCCACTCTCGAAACTCACCGTTTATTATTGCATGCCTGATTTCCTGTTCGGCCAATAGTTCAAACATGCCGTAACCGTCGGGCAATGCTAGTCCCAACGAAAACGGCGTACCTTCGATCGACTTGTAAAAGTAATTGTGACGTCTAATGGTAACCCTTCTCTGTGCGCGTGCATAGACAACAGAAAACAGAAAACCGAAAACAGAAAACAGAAAACGGAAACGTGTTTGCGTTAAATAATCAGTGTCTACTCGAATGACCAATTGGTGCGATTACATAACAACAAAGTTTACTCACCATATCGTCGTAATGAATTTTTATCGCGAAATCGGTCTCCCCTTCCTTTTGGTCGATCATGTCGTGTCGCAACTGAAAAACGGAACGAGCGTATTGGATACATCATCAAAGTATTTTCTGCATCGACTATCAAAGGATGGAAATTTACGTCGAGAAGAAGAGAATTATTCAACGGGTGAGATGGACCGTCGTACTCGGCAAGTTCAACTTCCGATAAATCTACGCTAACGTATGTGGGTTTTAACGTATCCTCGTACTGCAAACAAACAAGAAAATATCAACAACCATAGTTGTCCTAATATGTTTATTATTATCCTCTACTTACGTCTATATTGGTGGGCTGCGTCGAACAGAAAACATACATGGAACAAAAAAAAACCAGATGTCAATGATATCGTTGAAACAGCAAACTATAATGTACTCGTGTAGTACTCGCAACTTACTCACCAAAGGCCGCAAATCCGGATGATATAAAACCCTACCATTATTGTCGACAATGAAAGAATATCCGTTGACGCCCAACTGTAAATCATGACAAAAATAATTTTCGTTTCGATGGTAACGATGCTAATCGTAACCTGCTCGTGAGTACCTTATAAGGAGGAACAAGCTTTTGAATCTCTTCCACGGGTACATCGGTTCCAACGATACCCAACAGATTGGCCGTCTTCACCTGCGAGAGAGGAAAATAAGACGTGTTCTTTCCTTTGATTTAAACACATTTCTACTCCGATAAACGAGACGAGACGAGACGAGACGAAACGAAACGAAACGAAACGAAACGAAACGAAACGAAACGAAACGAAACGAAACGAACCGTGTAATTTCGACGATCTAAAATCGGTGCAGTGACCGACGTCATCAGCTGTCCGTTATCTTCTTTGCCGTACCTACCACTCTGTAAAAATAGCGACAAAAACAGATATGAGACTCCTGAGCCATATTCGTGTACGCGTTCATGTGTGTATACCATATACCTTTCCACCGACGTAAACCGGACTCCAATGAATAGGATGATCATGTTGGTAGAGCACCATAGGACGAGCAAGAACTTTTACGTACTCGAAAACTTTAGTCTTGATTTCCTCCATTTCGGTGATTCTCGCGTAAAATCCTGTAAAACGTTAGTAGTTAATAAATAGTTGGTAGAAAACAGTAATAGTAATAATAGAACGATGTATGTATACCTTTGTTCGCGCAAGCGGTATCGTGCAGTTCCGGACTCTTGTCACCCCCTATGAGATACGTAAAGATACGAACAGGCATGTGAGGCCAATTGTATCGTTTGATCACGTCCGTAGGTAATCCCGAGTTGTCCGCGGTAATCAACATAATGGCCTGGTTACATTGACTTCCTTGTCCCGTTCTATTGTATCTGTGAAGAATCTCGAAGACGGTTCCAAGCGCAGCCGATATGTTTGTCGGCATTTCCTCGTGTTTCAGCGTGCTCGTTGCTGTTTTCAGTTCTTGCACGTTCTCCGGAGATGCTTGAACCAGACTGTCCTTGAAACACTGAACGATTTCTTCGGCGGAATCGCCGTAACGATAAACATTGGCGTAATCGTTGGGGCCCAGAGTGTCGAGGATAGTTTTCACGGTGTTTATCGTCAACCTTTTAATCCTTTCGGACGCGTAACATTCGATGTCGACTAAAATCGCCAAATCTTTCGGACTGTTTGCAGCTCCGACGAACCAATTCGATATTCGGAAGTCGTAGACATTTCGAACGGGCCGATTCCCGTTTCTCCTCGAACCGGATGCTCGATCCACCGTTGGGGGCCAAGAAATTGCTGTGCAAATAGACGATATTTTCGGAATTCCCGGATTATCAACGGGAAAAAGAATAAGTGGAGAACACAAGAGCAGAAAGAAATGAAACGAAACGTACCGGGGAAACGTCGTAGGAATCCTGAAGTCGCGCCATAGTATTGCCACGAAAGAGAAGGATCACTCTCATAATTATTGACAAACAACAAATCCAAGTATTCGCTCCATTGGATGCCAGCAGTTACTTCGCGATCTACATGGAGAATTTGAAATATGGAGATAGAATTCGAAATTTCAAAGGCGCGCGCTCGCCTAGCTGCTAATATATGTATGCTACCATCGGTATTACCGTCTTCAATTCCGGCAGGCAACAAGACCGTCGAGAGCGTAACATTGACAGGCAAATGATCAAAGTGCCGACTCGAGAGGAGAAAACCGTCCTGACCGGTCATCGATGGTTTTCCATCCGCTGCATACATATCGATGCGTTGCGCAGAATAATATTTCGGCGATCCGTTTCCATCCCTGGGTGCAGATACAGCAGCTTGTTCGGCGCTCTCCACCAATCTCTGTAATCGCACATGGGTTCTCGTGTACATACTGGATTCAAAGGATCCTTACCCCATCGTCCATAGTCAACGTTTTCTTACCATGACAGCGTTCATCTTAAAGTCCAACATATTTTTCACTTCGGCTGCCATTTCTCGCACCAAGACCACGCCGTCCTTCTTGACAACCTCTGCTTCCATGTCGTGGTACTTCTAATCGAAAAAGCGAAACGAAACATTTCGAATGTTGAATCAAATAAGTAATCGGCGAACCGATTATCCTCTTCTTACCCTCTGTATCTCGCTCATTTTCGTGACCTGTTTGCCAAATTCCCATAAATCTACGCCAAACTTCAATGCCCAGTTTTTCACTCTGAAAATAAAAACAAAGCATTTCTTGAACATTGTCGAAACTAGGGCTGTTTGTATGTATCTTTGTTTGCGCGACCAAGCTGCTCTCCTTTCTGCCAGCGTGGCTGATGGTACGAAAAGGAGAGCTAACTTTTACGAAACCGTGTGCTACACCTGTATATACTAAGTGCGCTAACTATATTCGTAATACCTGTACGAATCTTTCCCTTATACTGAGCAATGCGCGACATTGGTCCGGTAAAGGGTTAATACCGGCCAAATCGACGTCGGTGATTGTGACGAAATGAACTGTGTCGCTTCTTTCTTTATCTATATTTGTGTAGTTGTAGTTGTAGTTGTAGTTGTAGTTGTAGTTGTAGTTGTAGTTGTAGTTGTAGTTGTAGTTGTAGTTGTGGTTGTAGCTGTAGCTATAGTTGTAGGTGTAAAAGAGCATCATTGATGCGTTCGCATGTACATGCAGGAGCACGTGCGCACGCACGCACGCACACGCCGATAACTCTGATCCTTGTTAATCGACTGTATACGTACGCGTAACTCGAGCACGCGCCTGCGTTCTTTCCATTCTTGGCAACGTTCTTCGAATGACCCAAGTCAAAACCGTGTGACAATGCAGTTTTTTTTTCATTTCGTTTGAATGTAGGTAGTAACGATAACGCAAAGAGGCGCAAAGAATCGCAAAGACGCGACGCGACGATCAGTTTCGAATCTTTGGTGCCCCTCCCACCCGCCCACCTCTACGTAGGTATAAAGAAAGGAAAGAACAAGATGTATTGTAGGCGTTTTTGATTGCGAATCGGTTGGCATTTCGGAAAGTGAACTTTTGTACGCACGGCAGCAATGCCGCCGCTGTTTCTTTCGATTTTCGAAATTTCAATATCCTCGCGAACGTTGACGGAGCGTTCTCACAATCGTCCGTTTTCTATTTGATCGTTCGATTCGATTTGATCGCATGCTAAGCTGATGTCGAATTTATAGTACGATCCAGTCCATCCACGCCCTTTCGACGAAAAGATCGAAACCTCCTTGCATCTCTTTAGTGACACGATTCTTACGACGAACGTACACATACCATTATATGCATATGTACACACGTACTTGCATGTATATCGCGTCGTATAGCACATCGTATGAGTATAACATAACGTTCACCGTATCGCGTACAGTACAGCGTACAGAGTATACCGTATATGTACATATATACATGTACCGTATACATGTGTAACGTATAGCGTGTAGAGTGTAGAGTAAAGCGTATAGCGGTTAATGAACCGTGATCGAATGTAAAACAGCAATTTGTTTGTACTCACTCGATATGGGGTATGTCTTCTTCTTGTTGGTAGCTTGATCTGATCCATAACAGTAATAGCACTCCGCAGCGAAAGAATTTGTCGGTGGGTAAAAACATTATTTCGACTGTATCGATCGGCAGCCAAATACATACGAACCAAAGACGGAGAGGAGAAAATCACGGGAGGCAATCTTTCAGGAAGAAACAACGCGTTCGCTGATACGAAGCGATTTCTCGGGAAAAGAATCAGTCTTAGCGCTCCCTCGTAGTACCGATCGATCGGCCGGAATACGGGAATCAACGTAACGTGCGTGAATTCGCTTTTTCGGGGAACTTTGTTTATCCGTTAATACTCGTTGATATACGTTGACATACGTCGATATACGTACGTATTATACGTATGCGTATAGGAAACACACAGCTACCGTTGTAAATAGTACACTTTTACGCGTTTCCGCGTACCAAGTTTTCACGCATCTTTTCTATCGTTGTTCGCTTTCCACTATTTCGTTCCGTTTCATTTCCGTTTCGACGAGTACGTCGTTATTAGCGGGATAAGTACCGTGGTAAAATAACTTTGTTTCACATCGAACGTTTTCAAAGATGTATCGTGATTTTTAGAGCCTCCGTGTTCTGGAATTTGCGGAAACGTTGCTGAATTTCGGATATGTATGCTTACGATAAAAGATTGTCACTGATCGACGACGAGATAACAACGGCAACGGCAACGGCAACGGCAACAGCAACGATGAACCCCTCGTTGTCGTACAACGAAACTCGACGAAAGGGATACGAAGCGTAGGTAGGGGAGTCAACTCGGCGACACGTAATAATTCACCTCCAACGCGCGGTCTTCCTCCGTGGACATTTCTCGGGATAAGACGGAAGCTCTTTCAGCGATTCGATCATCTCAAATGCGATTGCTTGGCTGATGTGCACGCGTGTACGTGATCTGCTCGAAATGATCGTATATCGAGACGAGTCCCCGAAAAGACGATGCGCTGAACCGTCCACCGATGATCAAGGGGCAAATAAAAAGATTGACCTTACGTTACACCACAACCACCACCACCACCACCCCATCGGATAAAACGGCGTTGGCGTTACAGTTACAATTACAATTACAGTTACTATTACAATTACAATTAGAGCTTCGGATATACAGTTACAGTAACAGTTGTAGTCGGAGTTACACGCCTTCTATCTGTATTATCGTATCATTTTATATTTCAAATGTATTCTATCCAATCTGTCGAAGGAATCGAGCATGGTATATGGTTGGGTTTCGCGATACGATTTTGCCTCTACGATTCACGATTGCACCAGCGTTTACCACCTTGTCGCGCGATTTCTCAAGTATGTTCACACCGTGACGCGCAGAGAACCCGAAAGAATGAAGAACGACGAGGGTGGGATAGGAGAGAAACCGAAGAGGAAAGGAGAAAGAGCGAAGAAGGTAGTGGGAGCGAACCAAAAGAGGGGAACACGTACGGCGGTAGAAGGTAAAAAAGAAAAAACCGATAGAAAATTTAAATACTTCCACGTGAAACACGCGTGTCACCGCGAATGCGATATCGATTGTAATTACGATCCAAAGTTTCCCACTGTTCGCGTACAATAATAATTCTAGTCTCCGATCCGTTTTGCTTGTACTTTCTCGTGAAAATTGTTCAAAGATGGTGTACCAGTCGCTTTACGTTCGAGCCAAGTGTGGCTCGGCTCGGCTCGGCTCGGTGGCTGGATGGCTGGCTGGTTGGTTGGTCGGTTGGTCGGGTGGTCGGTGCACGAGCGAGCGAGCGAGCGCGCGCGCGCAAGTTTTACTCTTACTACGTCTACGTCGGTGGATTCGGCCGTTTTAGGAGTAGCGCTATTCTACGGGTGTGAGTACGTACTCGCGACCACCCCTTAAAAGGACGACCGGATGGGAGCGCAGCGAGTTGACGAATACCTACTAGTGTTGGTAGGTTTGTGTCGGCGAGACAGGGGTGGCGATGCCTAGCGGTGGTAGTAGAGGTAGCGGCGGAGGTGGCAGTGGTGGTGGTGGTGGTGGTGGTGGTGGTGGTGGTGGTGGTGGTGGTAATAGTGGTGGTAGTGGCGTCGGCGTCGGCGGCAGCGTCGGCGTCGCCGTCGCCGTCGACGATGGAAAGGGTAGCATAGAGGCAACGGTTATGCGATGGTAGGAGTTGCTGCAACGATGGGCGCAGCGGGAACACGCACCACAAACGACTCAACGGGGAAGTAGAAGGAGGGTGGCTTAGATAGACGGTGCAAACACCAGAACTAGAGGGTAGCGGATCAACGTTTCGAGATGCGAACGATAGGAAACCATGGGCAAAGGCAAAGATGAACAGTAGCATCGAGATAAACTCTTTTTCCTGCGATAGAGCAACGAACGAGACAGGCGAAGGGAAATGTTTCGACTAGCGGGAACAAGATTCTCTCGGCATCGCGACATAATAGGGGTAACTGTAACGGGGCGCAAGCTCGACATCATTGATTTAACATGCATCTATAGCTTGGTGCATAAACTTGAATTTTCCTAGATTCCATAGACATAAGGAAATTGTCGGATTCTTGAAATTGTTCACCAACATCCACCATTGATCGAAAATGGCCGTAAGGGAAACTGGGCGATCGTATAAAAATACGATTTCCTAACTTCCCATATGATCGCTACCAGTGCATAACGAGTTTACAATTCTTTCGCAACAATAATTTTTTCCAAATCTCGTTTATTTATTTAAAAAATTGATATAGAATATTTAAAGTAACAATTTAACGCAAACGTCCTTACTTACAGAACTTACCAACTTCCGATATTTTACGTTTTATCTCGATTAATGTTTAATGTTACTGTCGCAGCTTACTATTCTCGGTCGTATCGTATGTTATTAATTCCTAATGTATGTTGTGACTTCCACTACTAATATTCTGGTTGCTGTTCTTAACGTTACTGTCGTCATCGTCATTGTCGTTGCAATTATAAAAAGTAAAAATTCACAAAGATTTTCTTCAACAGAAAGAGTGATAAAGAAAGGAGTGGGGGAGAAAGAGAAAAAGAGCCGTACGTCTTCGTATGCTTTCTCCATAGTGACTATACTGCTTGTGATATAATCTCGTTCACCCGCATATTCACGATAGGACGAAGTTCTTGTTGAGCATAGTCTTCGGGCAACGGCAACTGCGAGACCAATTGAAGTATTACGGTTGATTTGTTTTCGTCAGCTTGCAACAAGCCTCTAGATAGATGCAACGCTCTTTTTGCAATTTCCGCTTGACAGAGCCTGAAAAATAGAAAACTAGAAATATTGGTATTTCTTCGAAATGAAAATGTCCGATGAAACGAGAAGAAAACGGCAGGAGAGAATGAGAAATCTACCTATGTTTTGCGGTCGGACACGGAAACCGATGAATATTCAAATAAAGACATGTCAATCGTGGTTTCAACAGTTCCAGTTTGTAACTAATTTCACGGGGGTCGGCGCCGCGCAACAACGATTCGATATCCATTGTTATCTCCATGTATTCCCAAAGTAAATCTCCTTGATAAGACCAACCGCTTATGGCACTGCTACATTCCGGAGGAATCAACGGACTTAGCAAATCGCGTAGATACTCGTAATTTTCTGAAAATTCAAATGTCGAAGCGTACGATAGATAAATCATGGTGAAAACGGAGAGGTTAAAGAAACACGGTTAGTCCGAAGGGTACGTACCATTTATTATAGCATCCGCGGCGAGATGTTCGATAATAATTTCGTGCGCGTTATTCCACTGTTCCGCTTCGATGAAATAAGATGCAGCTTCTCCATATCTGAAATGAGAATATTCGATTCGTTTCGAATCAAGGTGAATACTGCGGTAATTTTGTGAATACCGCGCGACAATACTAACCTTTTGGCCACGTAACTTTTCACAGCTTTCGCTTCGTGAATCCAAACCGAAGGTATACCGAGTTCTTCGCGTAAAAATTTTTCTCGTTCCATATAATCGGGGATATTGTCTATTTCGGTATGTCGTTGTAACAAATTTTTTACCGCGGCTTTCCTTTTTCCCGCGTCCTTTAAATGTAACATCACGAATATGGCCCAATGCCATAGACCGTACGCTTCCAATTGGGTGGCGAAGTTGATGTGCGTTAACGCAGCGACGTGTTCCGACAGATGCGAGTAACCCAACGCTAACAGTACTTGCTGCATCAACCAACTGTAATCGAGCATACTCATCAACAAACGAACATTTTACGAAAGCTTCGCGAAATCAAACCGGTGAAAACGAAAATACTGTGCGAGTTCGTTAGTTCACCTGAGCCTGTAATCGAGCGGATCGGCGGTATGCGTAGCGGGATTTAAAAGTTCTCCCAGTGTGTGATTTCCGATACAGAATAATTTCAGTAGGTGATAGCACAGATCGTAGATAGGTTGTCCGTTATTCACCTCGAACTCGTAATCGTCGATTCCTCTGTATTCGGGTATAGGTGCCGCGGCATAAGCATACGTTGCTTTGCTCGTATCGAACGAGGATTCGTAAAGTTCTAACGTATCTCTGATGGAGGCCACTGGAGATGAGAAATACCTGTAACATAACGAATAACGAATCAACGGTTGTGTCAGAGACAAGATTCGGAGAGCTACGTCGGAAACAGCGGGACGCCGCTTCTGTTATCTTAAGTAGGTACATAGCATGCACTTACCATACATGAACGGCTAACGCTTTTTTCCAATCAAGATTCTCGCAAACGTTGATGAGTCCGTGTTTACTGGATACCAGCGGTTCGCCGGCCACCAACGCGAACAGTTTCAACCGGTCCGTCGATATGTTCTCGTCAACGCCAGAGTCTTGCCATAACGCGATTTGCTGCTTTATCAAGGCTTTCGTGGGCATACCGCTGCGTAATTGCGCCATAAGCAGTGCCAGACAATGGTCACCTGCTTCTCGCGCGACTTCGCAAGCCCCTTGTAATTTGGAAGCTTCGAGAAGCAGATCGTGTTACAAGTTTCAACTTACAGATTACAACTTACAGGTTACAGATTACAGGTTACAGGTTACAGGTTACAAGTTAAAAACTTACAAACAAGTAAATGTTTACATACCGGATAGCAAGTCCAGTATTTTCTTCTCGTTGCTGGTCCTTGTTAAATCGCCTTCGAGCGACTTTTGTACAACACTCTTAAACCACTCGCCTATGGCCTCCCGTCGAGCGACCACGATATTATGATCGGTTGGATTCGCTGAAACGGCAAAATAGAACAAAAAAAAAGATGTAAACGCGTCTATGCGAGATAACGTATCGAAACGAAACGGAATGGAACGCGATATCGCGTCGTACCGGTAAGAACGTTTACGTCGGGCAGAGTTCCCCATAGAGCCACACAGAGTTGCCAAACGTTAGCGACGTAAGCGGCAGAACTGTCGGCAGGAAATTGTTCGGCAAATTCTTCGGCTAAACTGCAGTGTGCGTGTAAAGCCATGCTCGCCTTGTTAATGTCGGTATCCACGTCAAAAATGGGACAATCTCCCTCCTGATCCATTATACGATGCGACAATTGAATCTTCAGATGACCCTCTATGCTTCTCTTGAATGTTAAACGGCGGAATTTGAATCTCGGCCCTCGGAGTCGATACGTTTGGTCAACGTGCTCTCCTCGATTCAATACTCTCCTTACCTCGAATGCTTCGACGCGATCCTCGTCGGTCCCGTTACCACCGCCACCGCCACCCAAAATTTGTATCCGTTGAACGATCGTGACGGATGACGTATCTTCCGGAAGGCGACCGTTCACGTACGAGCCAATCTGTTCGAATGAACTGTGAAGCGGTACGTCATCGGCATGGCCTCGCGTGCTCAATGTAAGCAGCGTTAAACCACGTCCCCAACTGGGTCTAAACATTCTTCCCATTTGTATGCCTAATGAGAGTCCATATAGGTGTAGAAAATATTATGGAATGAAACACAGAACGTTCTATCTCGGATGAAAATGTGTTTACGTACCAGCATCGGCAACAGAACGAGCCTGTAACTTGTTTATAATGGATTTCGACAGCGGTATCACTTCCGAGTGCCATTTGAGAATTGCAGTTACTGGAGTTACGATAGGGTCCGGGAAATTTCTTCCATAGATCGACGACTTTGTGGCAATTACATCTATCGACGGTTTCGATTTAGTATCTAACGCAGCGACATAGATTCGTTCAAAAGATAGTTCAACAGTGTGGTTGCAACGGGGACAATATGAAAGAACGCGTGTAGCCAGAAATACATCGAAACGCAAGATACAATTTTCACATGATTTACACAATTTCCAAGTAAACAGTCACCTGTTTTCGAAAGTATCGGTTCATCGTGGACGATAGGTGGTGTCCGATGATGAATCGTCAAGTTTGATCGCAGTATCGGGCTGCAAGCCATCTTCCGCCTCTGTTCCTCGTCCACGGATTCGACGGTATCGAAATAACATCGTACGACAGAACTTTTCTGACCAGGAAGAAGTAAGGCACGATTCGAATCTATGATATAGAGTCGCTTTGAATGAGAATAGGTACAATATGTCTAATAGAATAGGATAGAATAAAATAGGATAGACTAGTCTAAAATAGAATAGAATAAGAATAGCGTGGGATAGGAACGATTGTTCGTCAAGCCGTGTACCAATCTGACGTACCTTGCTCGTAGATCTCGTTCATTTCTTCGTCGCTACCATCGAAGAAACTGGCTTTCATCAGTTGCAATTTATGACTGTCCGTGCCCAAAATACGAGCATTGTCGCCTGTTGGACTAACTGGTGATTGCTTCTTCTTCGAAATTCGAGATTCGAAATCGTACATCATCGAATAGTTGGTCACGCCATTAACACCATTGCCGACTACTCTATTCTCCTTTGAAACAGAAAGAAAAAATGTGCAAAGACACATACACCAGGAAGCAGTGATCGATAATTGGAGCATCTCGGCTTGGATTTACGAATATCGAGCAATCTTACCGGACGACGGTTCGACTGTTCCAAATTGGTTGAAGCTTTCCGCTGAGACGTAGCGGACAATTTCAATCTCTTCGGATCGATCATCGCAGGTACATTGTTACTGTCGTCTTCGTCCGAATCGCTCAAACCGTATTTTGAAAAATGGTCGACCTACAAGGAAAGTACAATGAATCGTAAGTACGCGTATAAGCGAAGTATAGAGAAATCGCATGCAGAATCGAGCCGAACCGAACCGAACCGAACCGAACCGAACCGAACCGAACAGATGCGCACAGTGAACGATTCTATTTTCTATTTTATTGATTACCTTGAAAACC
Source organism: Lasioglossum lativentre (assembly GCA_916610255.1). Taxonomy (NCBI): domain Eukaryota; kingdom Metazoa; phylum Arthropoda; class Insecta; order Hymenoptera; family Halictidae; genus Lasioglossum; species Lasioglossum lativentre. Next base: position 34,966 of record OU744359.1, read on the forward strand.
CATGAGCCAGTTTCAGGACGATATTCGAGAAATCTGGTGTCGTGTTTTGCAGATACTCTTCGCAATTTTTCTTCGTAATCCATTGCGGCCAATCGATGGGGATCGGTTATGGGTTTGTGCAGTGATTTATCGTGCGGCCATACCCTGTCCAAAGTCACTTGCGCTTTACGATTTAATCCTTGACCGACCGGTGGTTTCTTCTCGTCGTCCGGATAAATGATAACCTCCTTGTGTCGAAAATGTACTAAAAACGCAATGAAAATATCGATTTTCACCATTGAACGAATTTCTTTCCGAGCAACAACGAATAGGCAGGTACACGATCAAGATCCATTAACGAACCGTTTTCATCCAAATTCAGACCATAGATATCGAACGAGTCAGGAAAGTATACGTTTCCGTAACCATTCCGTCCAACCATAAAGTCTGGAACGATACAAGTTTCTCCGCGAACATAATCCTCCAATTTGTCCAATGGCGGAATAGTGTAATAGCCGGCACGTTTCAATATTACTTTTGCTGCATTCATTTTCCAATTGGGCGCTTGCAACGTCCAGAAGGAACTATCGTCCAATTCCTGGCTCGAATCTACAACAAAGAAAAACCATACCAAAGTAAGTAAACCAAAGAGAGTGCGAGAGATCATGCGTTGTGGTTGTTTCACGCTCGTACCAGTATTGTGAGCTATGCTGTCTGTACACGTTTGATCGGCCACCGAGGAATTCTTTACCGACGTGTCCACCGCATTGGTAACTTCTGCGTGTATTTGCTTCGGTGAATTGACAGCGGTATATGGCCGTAATTCGGACACGGTATTATTTATTGTTTCCTCTGGAGACGCGTTTAACATCGAGTATGGCGAACGCTGTCCTTCGAACGATTCTTCTTCGGAATGTTTTGTCGTCGAGTTCCGGGGAAGGCTCGTCTTCAACCTATGGGACAAAAGAACATTGCATATGTGTGACGCGATACTGGTGGCTAGCTGATGATGCTCTGCTCGACAAAATGCACAGCACAACATACGAGATAGTGAATTTACCAAGATATAGACGATCTTCGGTCGTTCGCTGTTTGCCGATTATTCTCTTGACTATGGTTTTCTTTGTCTGTGGTCTCGATAGTTCGATTGTCGGCGGAAGTATCCGTTCCATTCATTTTACCCTCTCCTTTTTCCGCGGACTGCGAATTTTTTCCTACGGCTTGCAAATGTTCAACCGGTGACGACACGATCGAGTTGCTCATAGATTTTGGGCGTAATACTAAACGCTTAGCGTTCGGACGAGGCTGAAATGCTTCCGAGAGCGGATCCTCCTCCTCGAGGCCCTCGAACATCGATTTCTAGAAAAAGAATTTTTGATGAAATCGTCCTGTACACTTACTAAATATTTAACTAAATATTTCCATCGATCGGACAATCGTTCCATTCTGATAAGAATCACCTTTGACAATTGTGCAGGGGTAACCACTTTAGCTTTGATTTTCGGAGATTTGTTGTCCGCCGTAATCTTGTACTGTATGCCATTTGTTATTTTCGAAGGCGTATTAGCAGGTTTCAACAACTCCTCAGTTTTTCCAGAAGCCTAAAAGTACATGGCGTATCGTTGGGTAACTTGGTTGATCGACTAAAGCAACTCAAACAAACACCTACACACCTATACAATAAGTCAGTGGTTTCCAACCTTTATGTTACTATGCCTCCCTAAAAAAAATTTTTTTTCCGCGCCTCCCTATCTTTTAATCGATATAATAATATAGACACGTTTTATATAATAATAACTTTAATTTTTTATAACATTAATTTTTTATTAAAAATTTTGGCGCCTCCCCAGTTGGAAACCGCTGATATAAGTACATATGTAGAAAGATTCGAGCATGCTTACTGGCAAAAGGTTCTTTAATAACGGCGAGTCCCCAAACGGTGCGGACACCAATGCCAAAATCTGTTGATGCACTGGCACGGTACCAGAGCTCTTCGTCTGGTTGTTCGAGGCGCTAAAATTCGAAAAACAACTCGGTGAGTGAGTGAGAACACGAACACGAACTAAAGAATTCGATCGTACCTAGCACCGAGTAATCCCATTCCCATGCCAGTTCCCACGTTTGAATTCGTTCCAAAAGTTGACGATCCAAACGACGAGGAGGGATTGAATGTTGCATTGTTTCCAGTATTACCGAATAGACCACCTGGTTTTTGCTGTCCAAATAAAGTAGAACCGCTACCCAGAGTTAAACCCGTATTCGTACCTGTCGAGTAACAACAATTGGTTGAGAAATTGTCCGAGTTCTGACGGCGCGGCGTTCGAATCAAAATCCATAATTTTTTTTTATAGCATATCGTACGACTCTCATCGACAAACACGGTGAACACACACGCTTACCCAGTCCGGTCGAAGGTGTGGAAGTTGAACCAAAAGAGAATCCAGACGTCTGTCCTGCAGGTTTAAAACATGTATTAAACAATGAAGTACCAGAGTTTTGACCAGCAGTGAAACCTGTTGTAGTTCCAAAAGTCGATGCTGCAGTCGCACCGAAAGTGGGTGCTGTTCCGAAACCTGTTGTACCAGTCGATTTAGTGCCGAATAAAGTCGAGCCTGTATTGCCAGAAGGTGTTTGACCAAAGCTGGTGAAGGCGGTACTGGAAGATGTGGATGGCACATTGAATGCCGATTTGTTTTGGTTAAATAAACCGATACTCTACAAACAAAATCAAAAACAGAATTTCTATGAAATTGTTGGTGTCTATTGTACAATACATAATAAGAACGAACACGAGTTTCAAATATTATAGGTGTATTGTAGTGGTTATAGATAGGTAATTTGTGAATGAATTGAATTCAATTTATTTCTTACTATTCCATACTACTATGTACCTGATTTGGTTGTGTCGATCCAAACGTAGATCCGAAGCCAGTATTCTGGGTCGTATTAATACCACCGAAAGCTGTACCAGCAGTTTGATTAGTATTGCTGGTTGCAAAGAGTGGCGTTGGTGCAGCTGCTGTAGATATAAAATGATTGCTATGTAAACAGTTTTTCTTAAATTTCAAACGCGCGCGCAGCTCTTACATCAACGTCGACATTATTTGATCCGATCGCGATACGATCCATCATTGTATTCGCGGTTGTAGCGTATTTGAGGAACCGAATTAATACTCACTACCGAAAGGTTTAGCCTGATTGTTACTACCGAACAAATTTGTGCTCGGAGTAGAACTGAACGCAAAGCTGTTCGTAGTTGTGGTCGACGGTGTTCCAAAGCTTGTCATGGGTTTTCCGAAAGGACCACTTGATCCGGATTGAGTGGTGGTTCCGAAGCCGCCGCTCATTCCACCAAAACCTAATATAAATACAATGAAAGATATCACCAATAGCATTCGAATCCAATCCCAAAATAGTTGATAAAACGCACAACAACTATCAATTTATACTGAAATATAGTTTACCCGTCGTTGCGGTACTAGTACCTGCCCCCGCATTGACAAAAGGTGAAGATTGCACAGGTGTACCAAATATTCCTGTACTGGGTCCTGACCGTTCAAATATAACAAAAACAAACGTATAAATAACGGATATGCGATGTGATGTAGTGGAATGCGATTCGTTTACCTTTTTGGTACATCGCGTATCAACTTACCTTTCCGTCCTACAGAATAGTCCTCGAAACGTAATTCCTCGTACGATTTTAATTCATACTCCTTCATTGCCACGATGCAACAGTGCCTCGCCGATATACTTTGAGATATTCCATTTTTCGACATAGAATCGGTTGTGATGACAGGAGTAAATTTAACAACAGTGCCAATAACACCGGTATTGGTGGTGTTTGTATTGCCGAAACCTCATTGGTAAAGACAAATACAAAAACTAGTTCATTTTTGTTACATTACCATAAGAATGCACATTTCCATGGTACACATGGGTATACAAAATATATTAAATATTTACCAGGCGTTGCTCCAAATAAATTGGTATTTCCGGCATTATTAGTTTGTCCAAAAGGAGTGGTCTGTTGAGCGGTCTGTTGAGGTTGTCCAAACAAATTTGTTCCGGATGATGCACCGAAGCTGAATCCACCTGGTTTATTGGATTGTCCGAAAGCCGAAGTTGCTGTGTTTGCTCCGAACAAACTTGTACTGGCATTTTGCTGATTCCCAAATAGATTAGTGTTTGTGTTGGTTGTCCCAAAACCTGTAGAATGCACAAATGTACAAAGGAAAGTGTGTTGGCAGTCTACGTTACAAACAATAAAATAATCGATAACAAAAAGGGGATTTCCAATGTGGTAAACAAGTAGTTAAGCAATCGTACGATCGCGTCTATGCGTTTTTTTTATACAATGAGGAAAGTACGACCGATTTATAACCGACTAACGTCGGAAAAAGCAGGGCCGATTTACAAACGCTCTGCAATGTGCAGAGGTAGCAAAACTCTAATAGAAGTTTTCCTATTTCTGTGACACCGACGATACATCCAAATATTTTTTATTCAATGAAGAGAAAAAATCCATGAATTGCTACCTCCGAAAGATGGCTGAGTAAACGCAGGTGGTGTCGTGGTATTGCCAAACAAGCCACCCGTTGTAGAGCCTGCAGGCTTCGAACTAAAGAGAGAAGTATTGCTACTACCAAAGACTGGTGTAGCCCCGCTACCGAAACTCGTTGTAGCGATTGGTTTACCAAACGCGGACTGCCCGAAGGGACTTGTCTGCTGTGCTGTATTGAAACCACCTACAACAGAAAATTTTTTTCATGCAAAACTTATACATAACAACAATTAAATAATTAATGGTTTCTTTTGTTTTGCTTACTGAAGGATGTATTTCCAGATTGCCCAAACATTCTTAGCGTTCAAATTGTAACTCGTTTATATTCAAATTCAACACCCTCTGAAACATAAGGTTGAATGTATTGTATGTTTTTAGAAACTTATTGTTGGTCAATCTACTCCGAAATTACACAATATATTTAATATTTGTTATTCGTCGAATAATACACAAGCCTGCTGCTCTTAATGATTTGATATTTATGAAGCATGCATTGCAATTCGCAATGTCGCAAAACAGGCACGGTACTCGTGCCCGTGAACGAGATTAAAGTCAACTCGTGCTCGTGCCCGTCCTCGTCCTCATGCCATTACAAACAAGAAAGCGAGCTAATAAAAACGTGGCAAAATAAGGCAACACAAATGTGTGTACGGTGACATTCACTGTAACCATATTTAGATGACATTGTTGTCAGTATTTTTATAAACATACCTTTGATCGTTCATTGCATCCCCGTGAAAGTAGCTTCTAACGAACTTTTTGCGCCTTGGAAAATTCACCACGATACAAAAATCACTTATCGAAGAAACCGTTCCAATAAATACTTCCAAGTATGCACACTTAAAAATTTCAAGTTCAAGTACACAACAATACGAATCACATCGGCTTGTTAGTCGAATAATGCAATAACTGGCAAGTGCGTAGTGTGTACATACTACACAAGACAAGACATAATACGCAATAAACGTCGTTAGATCGTAACTCTCGAGAATCGATCGACAGCTTTGGCAGCACAGTCCAGCACAGTCTCTCACAGGGGGGGGGGGGGGGGTATAATGTATAGTCTAAGAGTAGAAATACAACAAGAGGCGACACTCATTGCAAAAACTTTAGCAAATGTATTACAACGAACAAACAGAAAACAGCTAAAAGTTGAAGATTTACATGAATTATTGAATGAATTATGTAATAGTAGCGGACGTAAAATTGAAAGAACTTTAGCAAATTGAAACAATACAAGATTCAAATGTTTGTTCGTTCTGAAGCCGGGTCTACATATTAGGTATATATATGTATATATATCTATATAGTATAGAGAAAGAGAAAAATCCTTGAAAATATACGGACGAGTTATTTTTCAATTAGTCCTTGTGCCATTTGTAGGAAATTCAAGAGGTACACCTAACCAGAGGAAGAACATAACATAGAGATCCACTCCTCTTCCGTTTTTCGTTTCAACCCCCGAATGCCCCCGAAACGTTCCGACTCCATATCACATTACCAGCACTCTGGTACCAGCACAGTAGCGCATGCCGTGGCGCGTTAAAGAACTATGTATAGTATATACATAAGTACCTTTAGCGTATAATTTTCGTTATAGATGTGAAAGTTGCCCAAAAGTTAGTAACTTTGATACTTTTGCAAGAAAAAGTAAACAAAGATGTTGGTGTTATTTGAAACTCCAGCTGGATATGCTATTTTTAAGGTATGTATTGTTTTAATATATTGAGTGATATATAACCTTTATGCTGCAACACGTGTTCAGATTTCAAACAATTTTGAATTTTGTTTGATAACTGCATATGTGATGAAAAAAAATGATAGATGTAAACATATAAAAATTAAATTACACTTTAACGTTCCGTATAAATGTTTCTTATAGTTGCTGGATGAAAAGAAGTTAACGGAAGTAGATAACCTATTTCAAGACTTTGAAACGCCTGAAGCTGCTAGTAAGATGTAAGTAGTGTTTTGTTGATACTAGGTAAATTAAAATTTTAAGAAGTAAAGCTGTTATACAAAGTTACATTATATTTCCATGGTAATGAATTTTTATGTGCACGCATAGCCGATGATTAATTTTGCTTTTATTATTTCAGAGTGAAATTAAAACATTTTGAAAAATTTGCTGATACTACCGAAGCTTTAGCAGCTACTACAGCTGCGGTAGAAGGCAAACTTTGCAAATCATTAAAAAAGATCCTAAAGAAACATTGTTCTGAGCTTCAAGAACAATTAGCAGTTGCCGATGCTAAACTGGGAAGTGCTATAAAAGATAAATTGAGCTTATCGTGTGTTAGTAATACTGCTATACAAGAATTAATGAGATGCATTCGCAGTCAGGTAGAAGGTTTATTTGCTGGTCTTCCAAAAAAAGAAATGACAGCTATGGCATTAGGTTTGGCACATAGCTTATCTAGATATAAGCTTAAATTTTCACCTGATAAAATTGATACTATGATAATTCAAGCTGTTTGTCTATTAGATGACTTAGACAAAGAATTAAACAATTATGTTATGCGTTGCCGTGAATGGTATGGCTGGCATTTCCCAGAACTTGGAAAAATAGTTACAGACAATATAGCATTTGTGAAAACAGTAAAAGTTATTGGAACCAGAGAAAATACTAGTATCTCTGATTTATCTGATGTATTACCAGAAGATGTAGAAGAGAAAGTAAAAGAAGCTGCTGAAATATCTATGGGAACTGAAATCTCTGAAGATGATATTTTGAATATTCAACATTTATGTGATCAAGTTATTGAAATTTCTCAATACAGAACACAGTTATATGATTACCTTAAAGCAAGAATGATGGCAATGGCACCAAATTTAACTGTACTCGTTGGTGAATTAGTTGGGGCTCGGTTAATTTCACATGCCGGTTCGTTAATCAACCTTGCGAAGCATCCAGCTTCTACGGTGCAAATACTTGGTGCAGAAAAAGCTCTCTTTCGAGCATTGAAAACTAAAAAAGACACACCAAAATATGGTTTAATTTATCATGCACAATTGGTTGGACAAACTTCAACTAAAAACAAAGGAAAAATGTCAAGAATGTTGGCAGCTAAAGCTTCATTAGCAACTAGAGTAGATGCATTAGGAGAAGACAGTAATTTTGATCTCGGAGCCGAACATAAAACTAAATTGGAAGCACGTATGAGAATATTAGAGGAAGGTAATCTTCGTAGAATCAGTGGAACAGGTAAAGCAAAATCAAAATTTGAAAAATACCAGACTAAGAGCGAATATCTTCAATATCCTGCATCTGCTGACACAACTCTGCCAAGTTATAAGAGACGACATTCAGAAATTGAAGATAAAAAGCCATTAATTGAAGCAATCGTTGCAAAGCAGGAGGACGAAATTCCTAAAAAGAAAAAGAAAAAGCAGAATACTGAAAGTGCAGAAGAATCAATAGTTAAAGACGAATTAACCGAAGTGCAAGCACATACAGAAATTGAAGCTAAAAAGCCGTTAATTGAAGAAATCCTTGTAAAACAGGAGGACGACATTCCTAAAAAGAAAAAGAAAAAGCAGAATACTGAAAGTGCAGAGGAATCAATAGTTAAAGACGAATTAACCGAAGTGCAAACAGAAGATGAAACTACTCCCGTAACTAAGAAGAAAAAGAAGAAGAAAATTAAAGCAGAAGTAACTGAAGAAGGTGATTCAGCATCTGTTACAGAAAGTCAACAATTAGCGTCTTCGCAAACATTTGATGAAGTATCAGAAATAACGAAGGGTTCGTTTCATCACTTTTACTCTATCTTGCTTTGAAATTTCTTTCAATAAAGTTTATGTTAAAATATGCTCTGTACATTTTCTGTTACAGAACACACGAAGAAAAAGAAAAAGAAAATTAAACCGGAAATGGAATATACAAGTGAAGTTCAAGAAAGTCAAGACACTACACTTCTAAGTAGTGACAAAGTTTCAAGTGAAAAGAAAAAGAAAAAAAAGAAAAAATCTCAAGATGAGTAAGATTGTATAAATAACATACTCATAAGAAATAACATGTTATAAATTGTTCATTAATTACAATTGCAACATATACTTTATTAAAATCTAAAATTGTGAATGTATTTATATATTTAGTACATTCAATCTATTATTATCATTTTTTTACATAAGTGGTAAAATACATTATGCAATTCTTTCTTCACATTCGAATGATTTGTTGCCAAGAAATTTTGAAATATTTTCATAAGAAGTCATGTATCTACGCACACTGTAAAATGCATTATTGAAATACAAATTTTGTAAAAATCAAGAGATGGTAAGAAATAGATTGGAACAAATATACACTATTGTAGTTTGCGGATATATACAAAAAAGACAGTTACAATTTATGTTGGTACAAACCTTTCTAGATGTACATAGTTATGTACATAATAAATAAGTAACCAATTCACTTAGATATAATACAACAAGTTATAAAGTGAATACAATGATTAAACAAATATTAATAATTTTGTCGAAAAATTAAATCCCCACAGAAAATAATTGAATGTTCGAAAATATTATATTGTACAAACATATAAGATTTAAAACTACATATGTCATTTTACAACTTACATATGTTGATAGCTACAGTTTACAGCACGAATAGAATTATGGCCTGGTTTTATGAATGCAACAATTCAATTTTATTAACATCATGTATTTCAAATACTTAATATAAAGATTGTCTTATATGATCTATATTTATTAGAAACTAATATAATTTGCAATGCTTATTGTATATTGTACTTTATGAAAATTGTCAACATACATTTCGATAAGTTGAGAATTCTAAATGTAAATAAAATACTATAGATGTTGTTAGGACATATTTAAATGTATTAAAAAATACGGTACAGAAAGAAATATAATACATTCTATTGTATATGTATAACTTGTTAACCGGGAAAAGACAAGTTAATTCGTCATTTGTATTACCTTTCCTCTTACAATGATTTTTGTACGTTTTTTTTTTTAATTATTTTCTTATTATTTTTGTGTTAATTGTATTATAATATTTTTAATAATATAAATTACATTGTATTCACGTTTATTGTAGCAAATTTTCATCATATTGATTTGATTTGCCTGTGTGTTCACATATATATTTATAATTCACAAATAACCCGGTAAACACATTAATTTAATTCTATAAATTAAATACAATTACTTTAAACATACAGTTTTTAACCATGCATTCGATCCCAAACTCGTTTTTCTGTAGGATGTTAATTATATCTATTTGTTCTTCAATTTAAATGTTATTATTCCTTTATGGTTTAGAACTATCATAGCAATATTTAAAAAGACGAAGTATTAATAGAATGTAGAATGGCTGATACTGTATGTATTAATGAATGTTTAAAGTATTATTCTGTGAAACAAAATACACAATTACATTATACAGTTTCTAATTTGTTCATAAAAGAAATCACGTTACCTAATTTCAGAATATATTTATTTTCTATTACATAATTTGGGGTACTTTTATAGATTTTGAAAATAGATTGTACATAATTTCGAGAACTATACAATATAAATTTTAGACTTTAGTTTTCTAGAACTTCCACAGTATTTTAATTAATTATGACTTTAATTTCATTTTAAATGTATAAGTAAATACATCAATATATTATTTTTGTTTCTATATAAATAAAGGAATTTATTTTATACGTCATATTTCAAATGATTTGTACATTTTGCTTATTGTAAAATATAGAATAATACAAATTGCTTAAGAAAGATAGGAGTACTTAAACTCTTCAGAAGCAAACTCTTTTTCATGTACAATGTACATTTTTGAGTAGATAATCAAATCTAATATGTTTACAAGAGTTAAAGAAATAGTCTTCAAGGATTTGTATAACCATTTTTAAATCGAATCAGCCTGTAATAAACGGTGACTAAATGTTTCAAAATCTTACAGAAATAGAATAATACGCCCTTGAAAGGAATTTCATTAGTGCTCTTCATGAATATAACTCTTTAGATTGCTTCCTTCCTCATCTCTGCTGCGTACAATATTGCATTTAAGTCTGACACACTTATAGAGTAAATGGAAACAGAAGAGAGAAAGTACAATACATGAATAGCACTATATTATTTGTATGTGTTGCATTAAATTTACCAATAGATGCTACATGATAAATTCAGTCATAAAGAAAATAATCTAATTGTACAATCTGTTGGTTTTACATAATCGATAGGTACAATAAAAATAAAACATAAAAGAAAATATATGATTCACAAAAGATGCACATACTGTGTTCACAAGACTTTCTATAAACCTTCAATAAAGATCGTTAAGAGATTTCAATGTGTTGTGTATAAAAATATCTGTATAAAAAATATATAAAAATAATATTGTTTTGACACTTCCTCATAAGGGCATATTTAATTTCTACAAATAATAACTTATTGCACATAAGGTTCTATAAATGTAAGTTGTGCATATATAAACTTAATCTACAAGTTTCATCAATTTGTTCTTATTTGTAAGTTATTATAGCTATATGTGTTGCATACTTAATAATTTTTTAAAATACTATATTCGTGCATTTGTAGTATGTATATATATACGTATGTGTTTGTTTGTACATACGTACTCGCGCACGTATGCACTCATATCGGTATTATACATAAAACATATGTATATTATACATTATACATGAAACCACTGTCCTTTTATAGAAATTTATCAAATTTATCGAATGCTAGTAAAGAGATTCAATACAGACTTATTTTCTTTTTGACTACGTGCTTTGCTAAACACATTCCAAAAACGCAAGGTTTCATCGCCAGCACCAGTTACAATAGCTTCACCATCCGGTGACATTGCTAAATATAAAACCCTGTACGAATGTCCGGTTAATTTTGCAACTTGTGTTAAACTGGGATACTTCCAAACCAAAATTTGATTTTGAGAGTAGCCATGCGTACTGACTAGTTCTGAACTATGCTTACTCCATGCTAAATTACAGACTTGAGATCCAGTGTCAACGCATTGCATCGGCTGACCAGTTAATGTGTTCCAAAATCTGATGCATCTATCAGCTGTTCCTCCTCCGGAAGCTAGTAGGCCATGATGATGCGGAGACCATGCAATAGCTTTGACGGCTGCTACATGTTCCGTGTAAGTTTGTATCGGTGAAAGGGAATGTAAGTTCCACACGTAAAGTCGATTGTCATTACCGCCAGAAGCCAAATATTGATTATCTGGGGACCATTTAAGTCCACAGACTTCTTGCCTGTGAGCTCCTAAACGTCTTTCATTGACGACGCAAGGAGTTCTAACATCTCTTTGTAATATTAACCTGTCTCTACTACCAGATGATAAAACTTCACCATTCCAAGCTAGTGCTCCAACTCTTGCACTATGCCCTTGCAACTTGCTTACTTGTTTGCTTACAGCTACATCCCATACTTGGATATAGCCCAAATGAGTACCGACTGCAACCAAGTTTCCTCTTTCGTTCCAAGCAACCGACGTTACACTATTCCCATCGCTGGATAGATCGCACAATCTAGTCACCTGACTTGTACACGCAGACCATAAGTAGACACAGCTACCCAAACCAACACTGAGAACATTTTGCGATGACCAGTCCACAAGATTTAGATAAAAATCATCTTGCAATTCTGGAGCATCGAGTACTTTAAAAGGTATTCTTGAAATCTTTCTGGTCGCTTTCCTGGGTGATCTTAAGAGTTTTTGACTTTTAGCACTTAGCGGTGATAGAGAATATGGTAAACTCTGATCTAATAGAGTGTGGTCTTTTGTTGGTGTAGTATATTTGAAAAGATTTTTGGTAACTAGTGGTGAAAGTACCCTTCGCTCTTCGCATTGTCCTTTTACATCTTCTATGCTGGCTCCAAGTAATTCATTTTTCAAAAGACAGGAATAAGCAATACCATCACGGCTACCCTCTCCATTTTCACGAGCTTTTTTTGTAACTATGCCGTTTCGATTGTTTTCCGATATCATTGAAAAAGTTGTCTGCCAATTATTGCCAGATCTTGTTGGTATAAATCGATCGAAACTATTATTCACCATTTTAGTCGGTGAAAAATATACTGATGAATATAGTCCGGAACCTGCCAGATTATCTATATGGCTCTCGCTGTTCGACTTCAACAGCCGTTTCTCATATTCGTGATGAAACATTTTTTTTTATATTACGATCTCTTACATTTAGTCACATAATTATACACCTCATAAGTATATTTTTTCGATAAATCACTTAAACAGCTCGTCTATTGTCATATTTATATTGAAACATTGTATACAAGGAAAATCAACCAAATTAGGCTAGTTAGTCGCTATTCAACGTCAACTTGGAAAATTTTCAATACGGAAATAGTAAGAAAGGACGAATGTGATTCTCCAATCGGAACGCTCAGTTCGAGGCTAGTGCAAAGGGTTGGCATTGAAAAACAGATGGTGAAACATCTACGTAAAATAGTATACTTGAAGTCAGTCACACCCACCTAGCGACGCAATTATAAAGTTGAATAAACAAAATATATAATTTTTAAATGCAGTGGCTATGTATATATAAATAATGTGCTTTCCAACCATTTTTGCGTTAACTTATTATTATGTTACAAATTTTACACTAATGGATTGTAAAACTGTAATAATAAATATATATGTGTTTACATTTTACATGTATATATATATACATATATTGAATATAAATAATTCTATAAACTAATTGTGGAAATAATTTAAAAGGAATCCAACTTTTATGAGCATTTGTAGTGACTATGTGTATATAGTCGTAAGCATACAAGTGACAAGTACATTCTGTACATAATTGCGTATTACCTCTCTCTCTCTGGTATTACTCACTGTACCCACAGGGTAGAAAGTATAATAGTCTCTGGCGTTTCTGGTAGTATAAGATACTAAATAGGAAGGTCTGGGTTCTGCGTGTTATCAGTGATTACGTTTATATAATTAGACAATTCTTACAGTAAGTAGGACTTACAATATAGTAAGTAAGTTGTCTAATTTTGATTTAGTATGTCTCAAAATGTTTCACAACTTTTTGTGATATTCATTATTGTAGTATTATATTTAACTTTCGATAGATAGATAGATGTCATAAACTAACCTCGATTGTTGGAACTTAAACTAAATAAATGATAATATTCCCTTCAAACCTTTAGTAACTACATATAAAAATATTTTTATCATTTTTTCGTAATAATTATATCATTAATGTCTGGAATTTGATGATTGATCATTATTTGTTAATTATTTTATATCTGTTTATTTATATTTGTTCATCTTAAATATTTTAAATGCAGTCCATTTAAAATGACTAACTCTACAATATTTTTATTATTAATAAGTATAGTAAAATAATTACAGAATATAATAATTTACAAATGAGTTAAATAGTTATAAGGATTAATATTTCATTCAAATAATTAAGACTTGGATTACTGGAATTAATTGCAGAAAATGGGTCATGACCAAGAAATACCAAAAGTACCAAATCCTGACATGTATAAAGTCGAAAATGTACCAAAACTTATGGAAGTTCAAAGATTATTGGCAGAAAGAGGATTGAAAAATCCTTGGCTGAGAAATGACGTTTGGCGTTACCAAGAAGTGCCATATGGTCGTGCCTATCAAACTTGGGTGACCCTCCAAAGAGGTTTCAGAATAGCGATTCCATTAATTGTACTAACATTAGCCGTAGAAAAATACTACGGGATTGACTATGGACATCATCCGAATATGCATGGACGTGATTATTATTAATGTCCTTTAAACGAAAGACTTATATAAGTAGTAAAATAAAAATAGTACTACTATTACTGTAAAAATTGTATCTTACAAAATAAATTATAACTTAAAATATAATTAGTTTTCAAATTTAATATTTTAACACTTACAAAATTCTATATTCTATATGAATGGAAACAAATATTAAGTTTTAGTATTATATTAAAAATGTTTTATCTGGTAATACATTATTATATAAATTCTTTTTCCCATTGTATTTGGTAATTAGAAGTAGCAACGATGATACTGCTATAGTAACGGTAATGGCCAATACGCAATCTTTGAATACAGCTACTATAAAAGCAAATATTGATAGTTCAAAAGTAGCTATTAACCATTCATTCCCATAAAGCAACACTTGATCAAATGAATGATTATTATCTGTAAAATAGATTAAAATTCAATTATTTGGAAATAATTTTATACTGACCTATAAATTAAAAGTTTTACCAATATAAAAAACCGATTTTTCTTCAATTTCAGAAAACATAATATTAGACAGTTTTTCAAGCAATTGTTGATCTTTAATAATGTAATCCGTATCTTTAAAACAATGATCCACAAATTTACAAAGAAACTGCTTCAATTTGATTTGTGCATTAAAAATCGGTTCCCATTTTTTAGTAGACATATCATTTGTTCCTAAGAAACTATTTAAGCTCTGAAAAAAGAAAATATACATATATATATAATATTTTAAGTATGTATTAAAATATAATAAGCATACAAATTATACATACAACTTTTGTTTGTTTTGAAAATTCGATTAAAACAATTCTGAGTGCCTTTGTTAAAGATAATATGAATGTTTGGTGATCCGTTCCAGGTAAAAGACCTTTACATGCTGATAAGTTATTTTTTTCTTTCTCTAAATTGTTCATTAAAGTAGTCAGATCGGTATCTGCGATTCCATGTACTGACCTATTTATAAATTAGTAATAGTTACTTACAATTGCTACATTTTTATACATAACTGGCATATATTATTACCTTCCATGAATATAAAATCCATAATAATTATATGGTAATATAAGGAAGCTGATATTTACAGTAGAACATAGATTTATAAATTCTTGTATTTTATTTCTAATGCACTGTTCATAAAATCCAATATATAGCAACCATTGAATGCAATATATTAAAATATACATTAAAACACATTCTGTGTAATATAAAATAAAATTTTTATTGTCTTCAGAAAAATTTGATGGTATTTCAGATATTGCAAAGATCCATGGATATAGTTGTACTATCTGAACAGAATATTAAAATCAAATAAGTTAAATTATAAATTATTATTTTAATGTAGTTTTTATTTACCTGGAAGATACTTAATACAGCAAATAATTGCACCATTACATTTATTTTTCTCATTGTTTGTAGATTTAGCCAATGATTGATAATGTAATATGTCCTCCAAATACTAACAGATGTATTATGAAAATTATTTTGTTCATTTGCTTCTTGCGCAGAACCTTCTGATACTGAATATACAGCTGAAAAATTAACTTTGTCTTCATTATAGCTACTGCTACTACATTCACCTGGTTCATTTATTATATCTTTTTGTTTAGTTGTTTTTATTTCTGTTTGTCTGGATAAAAATTTGTTTTTATGTTTTGAAAATTTGTTCCTATGTGATTTGTGCAAAGATATATATGAAGACTCATTTTTAAATTGGTTGGATACTGCTTTTGGTTGTTCCCAGTCAATAAAAAATATGTTTAGATTCCAGCATCGACAAATGAAACCAAGCATCTCTACAAACTAAATAAAAAATTACAAATGGATAGATTATGGCAATTATATAGTGCTATTTTATTGTACAATAAACTGGGTACTCACTTTGAAAAGAACTGTTATTGCAGTAAATATTATAATGGTGGTTTGATTAATATCATTAGATAATAATATGTATGGTGTTGTTTGTCCTTTATAGAATATAAATAAATACATACATAAACCAATTAGACTTAAAATAATGATGGTACCGATACAACCCATACTATAAATAAAAAACCAAAATAATGTTCTTATGTATGAAAAAGAAGTATAGTGTTGTTTATTGTAATTCCACGTTTTTATGGCAGAGTAGCAAATTGCTAATCCTAAAAAAACTGCTATGATTATCTACAAAGATATATTTTATACATTATTATATGTATATTCATAATCATAATTATATATAGTGTCCTATAGTGACTATTATTGCAATTTTTACCTTGTAAACAATGTCAATATGACTGTATTCTAGAATAAATTTAATTTTATAATCTAATACAACATGTGTAATTTTACTCATTTGTTCGTATGTTAATTTAGTATATTCCACAATCAGTAAAGGTGGAAGTATTTTATCTCTAGCTTCTACTCTTTGAACATTCACACTGTAAAAGTAATAATAAATTGTATTTTTCCGGTATGTACTAAATTTCAAGTATATATTATAGTAGAACAACTTGAGCAACTTACATAACGGTTAGAGATTTCATATAAATTAATGAGGATAATTTATTGGATCTTTTAGTTTCTTTATGCGTAATATTTAGTGTCTTATAACCACTAATATTATCAACAAGAAAAAATTTGCGTACTAACTGCCATTTTGATATATCAGCAGTATTCTAAAAATTTGAAAATAATAGTCTTATAAAATTACATATACATATAATCACTGGTTTATTACATTTTCCAACTTATTTACTTACTTGGTTCATATTTTTAATGAGTACAGGTAACGCATGCATTAAAACTTTTTTTTTATCTACAAATGTCAAATAAGGGGACATAAATTCTATTTCTGCAGATAGTAAGTCTTTAATTTGTAGTATACATTTGTTCTTATAGTTCACTCCAAATTGAACATTTTCCAATAAATTGCATGGCATGTTAGGTGTATCGAGTGATTTAAAATTACCATGCAAAGAAAATGTTGCCATTTTAAAATTTAACGTACTATCCTAAAAATAATATAACTGGGAATTATAGTAAATGCAATTATAATGCATTCCATTTGAGACATTTCTTAAAAAATTTATATGGTACATACATTGTTATATCTTGATAGACTGTATCTCTGTGTGATTTTTTTACTATTTAACGTTGTCACAGTTTCATTTTTGTTATAAAATAACCATACAGGTATTATTTGCATTTGCGTAAATAATACACAAGCAATTTTATTACTGTAGAAGCTTAAGACACATAAATTTGATAAATATTCACAAGCCAGTTTATATTCCTTCTGAAGAAAAAAATATATCTTTTTATAAAAAGTTGTCATTATCTTATTTCTTTATTATTCTACTTACCTTACATAAATATAATGCAACTTCTAGATCTTTTTTAAAATAGTAACTAATATCTATATTATGATTTTTAAATTTTATGAAATTTGTAAAATTTGTGTATAGATCATTTGTAAAAACACTTTTATTTAAACAATGATCTTGTATCCATGTATAATATTGTGTTGAATATATAGGATTGAAGTAATAATTATTTTCAAAGTCATCACAAGATAAACATTTGGATCTATCCAAAGATGGGTACGTATTGTTGGGGCAAGAAAAGCAGTATATAGTATCTAATAGTGTACCATTAATGCTTCTGTCCACTGTAAAATTAGAGTAGTGTTAAATAAATAATAGAGATTTGTTATATTATGAATAAAACGTTTGAATTATTACATTGTATTTCATTTATGGTACATTTACACGTTGTACTGTAACATGAAACACAATGTTTTCTATCTGTTGTCACCGTTCTATTGTACCCGCAAAAGATACATTCAGGGTAACCATCTCTTAATGTTACCTGTTTACTAAATTCATTACATACACATCGCAATCCTATAAAAGAAATTTCAAAAAGTAACGAAAGCATAAAATTACATCAGAACTTACTTAAAGCAATACTTTAAACTCACGATCAGTAGATGGTTCCAAATTTTTTTTCGTATCACAATGAATACAAGATAACGATGCACTATCGAAATATTCATTACTCTTACAGTTCCATACTTGAGACAGTTTAATAACTTCCTTATTTGCAGCAAGTAATTCGAATAAGGCAAAGTGAAAAATTAGGAATACATTTTTGCTTACAAAAAAGTACATCTTTGCTGTGTACATAATACATATACCTACTACTTTGTGTATTCATTTTATTGTCATAGCAACCGATAGTGTTTATACTTATACGACGTGTAGCGTGTAGTATATACTGTACAGCCTCGTGCTGTGTTTCCTGCAACTATTCTTTGGGTCGATCAGAATGGTAGTGAGTAACTCTGTCACCACGCCCTCGGTTAAGTCTCTTCCGTTTCAGTCTCTCCGATTATTATAATATATGCAAAGACAAAACGTACAATGAAATCTGTTTTGCATGTTTCGTTATTCTAATGATCTTTACCTGACAATTTCGGCCGAGCTCGCAAGTGAGATTGTAATGGGCCTTGGTCACCTGTGATTATATGAGGATTCGATTTATACATCTTTTCGAACATATCGACGATGAGCTTACCGAACTTTGAAAAGTTGTACAAATGCGACGTTGACACAGCATTGTTCGGATTGAACGCTAGCAGGAGAGGACTGACCCAGGTATAAATTTGACAGTGTTGCAGCCGCTTCAAAAGACAATCTACAACTAAGCAAAAACTGTTGTTCGCTCAATGATCTGTGAAATCACACGAGACCGAAGTTACACGCACAACACCGGAACTTTTGTATACGTACTAGTGTCTTCGGGCAAGGCGCTCAAGTCGTTAAGTAAATCCCATCCGATCGGTGGAAAACGGCTACTAAAATCCACTCAAGTTTCCAAACAAAAATCAACAATGCAAGCTCACAGCCATGGTTCGTCGCGCTTTTCATCTGTCGTTCAAAGTAAACGAATTATTATCAGAAATAAATATTTACATGCTCAAGGTCGCAGAAGACACGGTGTCCACAATCGCCCGAATTTTTCGAAACGAGAGTGCAGCAGAAACGGATTACCGTTGACGCGCGTATTTACAGTACGGAGAAAAGAACCGAGTCGCTTGAAGTGCGAACCGCCTCTCTCTGAACAAACAAACATTAATATGAACCCCTTTATTCAAGTACATTAAAAAATTATGTTATAAATGGATTTTTCTTTGCGCAGGAGAAATGCAATGTTCAAATGCAATATCTCAGTTTGAATATTCATCATCGTAGAAAGGGCAAGCTTCGCAATCGGATCGTTAAGGACACTTTTCTTGCATCGTCTCGAGGAACTTTCGACTGTCGACGATGAGCTTCTCTAAGCGCTCCTTCGTAGCGGACGTTTGCTTTTGCGTGAGCTTGCGTTTCGCCGATTCAATAGTCGCCCGGTAACCGGTTATATTGCGGAAGACTTTTATGTGTTTATCGCCGGCAACCAAAACGTACTCTCCTAGAGCATCGAAGGCCATACATGTAATAGGACCTGCAATAATACAATTACGTTAGTACGATATATGTACATACGTACGGTTTCCGGATAAAATTTCAGTGGAATTTGAAGACTCCAGTTTGCAATTGCAGAAATCGATTCCGAACGTGCAAAAGAGAAATTACCGAGGAAAATATCTTCTATGGTATTGTCCAGAGCGCCGGTAATCGTTGAGTAAAAACTTAACGAGGATCCATGGGCTATCACCAACACTTCTGTGTTAGGAGAGAGCACGATCCTAGCTGTCGGTGCGTTGTCCCATGATCCAGACAATAACAGACGTGGATCTTCTCCCTTCTCGAATTCAACTGTAAATAAGCGCGAAACGTTAATGCAGTCTTATTACCGGTGATCAATTTCACCGATACGTTTACCAAAATATTACACCTTTCGTGTTGTACAAGCGATAGGTCCCGTCCTTTGAAACGGTAGTCATATGACTGCTGTCGGCACTGAAGTTGAAATCAAATATTCCAGACGAGTGGCCAGCAAGATCAAAAGCCTTTGAGACTTGCTTGAAATCACCCGATTTTGTGAATAGGACCTCGAACACGTTCACGTCTGGTGTGAATCCTGAAAAACAATATTTCTTTAGACTTTACGCCTCGTTTAAAAGATTTAAAATGCAATCGCGGATCGCGAACCACCGATTAATCATTACCTGAAGCGGCGACGAAACGTCCACACGGTGACACGCGTGCCCTATAAGTGGACCCCAAATATAGTTCTATCGTTGCAAGGATTTGACCCTTGAGATCCCATATTGTCAGATCGTTTGCCTTGCTGCAGGTGATTATGTATTTTCCCGTGCACGCGATGTCCATGCCAACAATATCCTCGGTGTGTTTCTGAAATATCCATAGATGCGAGTAATCATTGTTACAAAGGACAAGCTAGCAGCACCACGAGGCACGTTCGAACTATACCTTAGGAAACTCTAAAGCCTTGGTCGCCGAACCTAATGTCCCGTCTGACTTTTTCGAAATCTTGTACACCTCGATGGTGTTCGCCACACCCTTGTGTATAATGAAAGCTTTGCCATCCGGGGACCACCGGATCAATGTTGCATGATCGAATTCGATGTTGACGCGCAGCGATCTCTTCTCTTTGATCGCGAGTTCTTTCGTACACCAAAGTAACACGGTTCTGTCTGAAACAGAGAGAATAATACATTGAGGATAATATGTATAACAGAGAATGATAATACAAACCGGGGTGTCGTTGCACTCGAAAAGGAGTAGTAAAAAAATGTACACGTGGCTTATTATATAAAGGTTTTCTTTTTATTGAATAAACAGTTCCAGCCGTGTACGACGTTGATTTAAAATTAGTAAAATGAGCTACGTAACAGTGTTTCAATCATGTAAACTGCTTTAAATGTTCATGCTAAATATATCGTTCTTTAATTCTTAAGTAAATAATAATGTCGGCGAGGTTAGCGCGCTCGATTAACTGCAATAGTTTGCAGTTTTCTACTTCTTCAGTCTTCTACTCGGCGGTGGCATGAGATCGGAGTCGGTCTGCAAGAACGCATGCTCGTCGATGTAACTCAACAGTCGTTCGGTCGTGATCGGTTTACTGATACTTTTCCATACGGACTCGGCCGTGTTCTGCGAATTCGGGAACGATTTGTCCGTTCTCTCCCGCATGAAAACCCATTGGTCCTTATCGAATTTGCACTCTATGATCGCGTTGTTCAAGTTCTTTATTTCTTTGGTGAGTTTCATTTTAGTGAACGGCACGTTTAATCCGCCCACGTACAGGTACGCGACCTTCTTCGCAACAATTCCTACTCCGGTTTCCGTAATTATTTTTAAGCGAAAATCGACCGAGTTCAGCGACAACGGTTTCCATTTTAATACTTCAACGGAAACTCCGGGACAATACGGTTCCTTGGATGGTTGAAATATTAAACCATCCGGTTCGTGACCGAGCTGCTTGGCAAACTTATCGCCTAAGAGACAGCGGGCCATCCTAACGTCCCAAAACGATTTTAATCGCACTGCAAAAGGTTCCGTCTCCTTGTGCAGTCTTCCTTCTCTCATCGCTCTGTGCCTGCCGCCCATTATATGCTTCTCGATCTTACAATAACGACCAGGGTAGAACGGCAATTCTCTCGTATTCGTCCCATCGTACATAATTACGTCGTAAACTAAATATCTTGGAATCTTTGTGCCATTTACCTCCTTGTCGATTACCATTTCCTACAAACAAAACTTTTGTGCAGGAACCGCAAAACAGTGGGATGCGACACGCTTTACAAATCCTCAGGTAAATGTTACTTACGCCATCCAACAATGTGTCTTTGAGGTTTCTCGGCACGTCTATGTGCGGAAAACGTAATCCACTGACTTGAAACACGCTATTGTCCCTGTCTATAAAATAAATCTCTCCGTTCTCTTGTATCAACATCATATACCTAGGTAAACACAGACAACGAGCGTTAGTTCAATAACCATAGTTTATAGTTTATACAATTTAACGATAAATCTTATAATATATATTTGTGTCTGCCGCGTTGTAAAAATTTTCATACGAGTTTGCAAATCGAATGAAGCGAAATATGAAAAATACGTAAGTATCCAACCTGGTTCCATCCGCTTTCCAGGATACCCTGTATGGTTTTTCGTGTAACAATGTAATATTATCCTCGTCCATAGAAACCGGTTGGGAACCCGGGAATCCTGTCGAATGCCACGAACATATTTGTTGAACACGTCTCACTACCACGCTGTATTTCCTTTCATCCAATATAGCGGTAACACCGGGTACTCCATCCATAAACACCGGATTCTTATTATGAAATTCGTGCTTTCTTCTCCTCTGTGGTTTATCCATTTCCGTGCTGGGACCTTCGTCTGTGTCTTCCACGGTTGAATCGTCATACTCTAAACACCAAGCGGGTCTTGGTGGAGGATCTGGAGCATCCTCGACATCGTCGTACCTTCTGTACAGTTCTTGAATATAGTCTGCCTTATAAATACCCGGTGGTCTAGACGCAGCAAATTCTGCCAAGCCTGCATCGACGCTGGTACCGTCATTTTCTACTAAATAGCTAATGATAAGGAAGCCGGTTCTATTGAAACCATGAGTACAATGTACACCTATGATCTCCAGCGGATTATACAATATGAAATTTTTACAGACTTGCACGAAAGTTTTCGTTTGGTCTTCGGATGGAGTTTCGCCGTGGCCTCTGCATTGCAGCTTCAAATATTTACAGCCGTACTCTTCCAAGCTTTTCTTGTCGTAGAATCTTGTGGTGTTGGTTAAATCTATCCAAAGGCCGAGCTTCAGTCTCTGGCTTTTTAGAGAGGCAAAGAGCATGTCGAGTGTGAATCGACATTCTTCCGGTACTTGACTGTTGAACGAGGACGACAGCGGAGTTTTGAATGCCAAAAACTTGTTCTGAACCAAGGTGATCGCTTTTCGCGGACAATGGAGCCATCGAGGCGGAATTGGATTCTTGTTGCCGTTGTAGTTCGACATTTCCGTGTTTTTTTTTTAGGCGAGATGAACGGATCTCGACACGTCTTGCTGATCGAAAAGAAAATTCGTCGTCGAGGAAAGTTTACAGTGGTTAACAGGCGCGTCGAGAAACGGGATTCGTTCGACCGTTCTTCTTGGCGGAAGACAACGTGAAATATCTGACACTATAACGTATAACGTATACTTGTTGGTTGCACCTCAGTTCGTCATTCCTCCGTTCCCTGGTCGGGCACAGAGGGCGAACGTAACATCTTCGATTTATTACCAGTGTCGTCGATTCTTCTCGACGAATCGTATTTTCAAGGTTCGAAATAAGATTCTGCGAATCTCACGCTGTATCGAAGACCCGAGACACTAGAACAGCTGTTACTGGCGTCCACTGTTCGCCATTATGTCCTTTCACCGCTTCGATTATCGACCGCGCGATAGTTCGATAGGTCGACGACAATCGACGATCGACGCTCGACGGTATCGACCATTCGATCGTTCGAAATTTGAATTTGAAAATTCAACCGGGAAAATTCGACCTAATAAATAGATACCTAAGTAATAAATAATAGAAAATTCTGCAGAGAGCGAGATAGAAGAAGAGGGAAATTTCAAATTTTCGCTCGATCGTGGATAATCTCGTCGGAAAATTGTAATTGTTAAAGAGAAGTTACGACTAGAACGATGAAATTTCGACGCAAATTGAAATGTCTCTGTCGTTCGTATTGGTCGGTCCTCCCGAGACGCTCGTCTTTGCGACAAATGCATAAAATCCATAGGTACATACTAGCGACGAGTAACGCGGCGCATGATATTCTTGGACGGTTTAAAATTACCGAGCCAAAAGTGACTCGCGGCGGTTGAACCGTCAATCGACGAATCCCTGAACCTGTGTATCCACGGTTAGGAACGTGGCTTCTCAGCGTCAGGGTCAACGTCAGCGTCAGCGTCAGCGTCAGCGTCAGCGTCAGCGTCAGCGTCGTCGTCGTCGTCGTCGTCGTAGCGCGTCGGTGAGATTACACCTAAAATATAATAAGCACGAACACTGGAGAAGAGTAAGACACCGGCAAGGACAAGCAGCATAGTAGCAGGGGAAACAGTGCTTGCAAGAGAGGAACGATCCGTCCTTGATGCTTCGTGTATCATTCGTACTGGCTCCACGGTCGAATGTAATATCAGAGCTGGTAATATCTTGCGCATCGGACGACGAGTTGACAACAAAAGCTTGGGCTTGCCGCGTTTCGTCTCGCCTCGTTGTTAACCACAATAAGAACAAGCATCTTCGATACAGAAAGTCGATGTTTGCATGGCAAGGTTGATTCTTCCCAAATCGAAACAACGCTCCTTAATCTTTTTCCTAAACTTAATGGATTTTTAACAGTATACCCTGTATACTGATCTGATTGCAGGATCTTGAAGGATTTTCATTTGGACGGGGGAAGTTCGTAGATGAATACAATGTGGAAGGGCACGTATAATTCGTAATTGCACGATGGATCGTGTAAATGTAAAAGCAGAGGTCTGTCTGTACTACATGGACCGGCTGGGTTACACGAGTTACATGGGCTACACCTACGGACGCGGACGGGCCAACGTGCACCGCGCACCGGAGAAAGCGTGACCGGGGTGAATGAGAGCAACGCGTTTCGTTGCAATAAAGCGATATCCGATGCGACGCGACGCGACACGACGTTAACGTACGACTTCGCTAAATATAAGTCGTTTCTTCGAGGCTAACCCACGCTGCGCCTTCGTTTTCGACGCGCGTAAATTCACATTATACTTCTCTCCTACGTGCAGCTACACTGACGTTCAAAAGTAACTCGCCGGTCGCAGCTTTTACCGAACCTCCGATTCACAAGGTGTGTCTATGTGTATGCATAAAATCGAACAACGTGTATTGTATAACGCGTAGACGCCTGTTGTAGAATGTATATGCATATACATTCATATATCTATGAAAACAGTTTGATGCGTTCAGTTCTTTTTTTTGTGTTATGCAATAAGTTGTTCGTTAATTTTTAATATGTTTTTCGAATACATCGATCCAAATTGTTTACGAAAATACAGGGTGTCCCAAAAATGTCATACTTCTTGAAAGGGGTGATTCCCGAGGTCATTTGACGTAACTTCTTCCTTTGCGAAAATTGTAATGTTTTATTATCTCTCTGTTAACTTAGTACTTGATTATTATAATATTAAATAGAAAACTTATTATAAAGGGCTAATGAACACGTGTGTTCTTTGTAACGCTCGCTGCTCGACTGCCGCGCCATCCTCGCTCTTTGCCACTACAGCGTTTGCTGTAGCCGCGCTCTGATTGGTCCGTGTTTTTCATTAATAACTCGTTAACAAAGCCGCGAAAAGCATTTTCGCGACGGAAAAAGTGACTTGGATTAACTTCAAGAATCATAACCTTCAAGGAAGTACAACATTTTTCGGGCACCCTGTATAGTACTAGAACACTTACGAGATTATACGTTTGTATACTTTTGAACGGCAGTGTATGCAGTATGGGCGCTCTCTCGCAGGGTCGTGAACCAAGAATAAACCAAACGAAGAGTTTCATGGAAAAGCGCGCTTCTACCGCGTATAGCACGATGCTTCTTTGATCCATTGATTGGTCCTAACAAATAACAATCAAACGGCCGATCTTGAAGAAGAACATTTGTGGAATCGAAACTAAGTATGTAGGTGACATTTATTTTTTTCTCTATGTACAGGGGCGAGATTGGACCCCATACAATTTTAGAGCAAAATGAAAGAAGAAATTTGTCTGCATAAGTGTTTATGAAATTTTATTAATGTTTAATAGATAAGAATACAATACTTAAAAAATTTGAAACACATCACAGATAGCATTCATAGAATATCTTCGGAAATTTTCCATTTATCAACTTTTTATTTTCGTTTTTATCAGCCTGGGGTGCATTTGCACCCTATACACAGAGAAAAAGTTAAAACAGGAGACTGATTAAAAGAATTTAAAAGCACTAATGTATAAGTGCCAGGATTAAAATTATTAAAATTATTAAAATTATTAAAATTATTAAAATTATTAAAATTATTAAAATTATTAAAATTATTAAAATTATTAAAATTATTAAAATTATTAAAATTATTAAAATTATTAAAATTATTAGTGATATTTCTACTTGGCTCGTGCTCATTGCAATTTTCATTTTGCATAAAAATCAGCAGTATGCGCCTTGACACTATTAACACTCTGTCTTGACTTTATTTTTATCGGGAAGAGTCTCTCGGTGATCCAAAGAAATTTCTTCTCTGTTTTATTTGACCAATCCTCGGAGAAATCTCTAAAACGCGCGTCGATCGAAAATATGTAATCGTGAATATTTCGTGACGATTGCGTCTCGCGAAGAGATATGTATTTACTGCGATCGCTGGTATGTCCGCGTTCGATGGCAGTACGTCAACAGCGGATAACATTCACTGCAGAGCGAAACGTGAACTTTTGCGTCAACGATCCCTCGGATCTGTCGATTAGCACACTCCGGCTACGATACACGGGACACGAGACTCGAGACACGAGACTAATTGACGTCGATTCCAAAGGTGCGACGCGAAGCGACACGACGCAAAAATCAACACGTTTCCTAGATAACGTCGCGATCGCAAAAACATTTTCCCGAAATTGGGCTGCAGTAAAATTCTCGTTGCGATAAATACATCGAGAATGAGGATGAACGCGGTTGCGAGCAGGAATCGACGCGACGTAACGCGTCGAACAAACGCGTGTCGCAATCAACGCGACGCGCAATCGACGAGCCACGTTCGACTCTTCCGTTTGGTTTCTCAATTGGCAATGGCCTAACCTACCTACGGAATATTTAATATCGTCGTGTCTACATTGATCTCGCCGGCAGGCTCCAGGACATTCCGACAAACATCCTTTCTCGACTGATTTTTCAAAAATTACCGAAGTCAGTGAAACCTGCGTCGAGCAAATTTCGATCAATGTTTTGTAATCGAACTTTGCGAGCAAAAGTAGGTAATTTTGGCGCCAAGATCATGACCATGACCATGACCATGACCATGACCATGACCATGACCATGACCATGACCATGACCATGCTTTGAGAAGAGATTAAAGCCCCGTTTCCTATGACTATGCCAACCAAAACTTGTCGACAAATTCCGAGCTTAATACGGAAACAGATGGCTTTATATTTGTAGGTATGTAAGTACATACAAGTTTTGGTGGCAAATACATAGCAAATCAAGAGCAGATTGTTTATTGGTTCTGTTTACTTTTACGCGGAGTAAGTCGCTGTGCTTGACCAGTCGCGAACAGTCGGAAGAATTCGTGATCGAAAAAAGTGGGGTTGCCCTCGTAATCAGTCCAGTCAATAGCGTGCAATTACCCGAAACGTGCGAATTTCTGCGAATACCACCGGGATCCTGCGATGGCTCCGCCTCCAATTTGCACGGAGTACAGTTTCTTATCGCGAACACGAAGCTAAATTTAGGCTGTTTTTTATTTTCGTTTGCAAGTTGGACGCTCGAAGTTCGGTTGTGCTCGTCGCAGTCAATTTCTTGGTTCGCTGGAGCCGCGAAAGAGAAATTCTCAAGAAAGTCGATGAAATATTTAAAATCGTGTTAGCGACGAATCACGCGAGCGAAATGGCCGGCTCGGATATCAGAGCTGTCCGGCTAATGAGAAATAATAAACGGTACGGTGAATTGAAAATTGAACTATCCCTCGTGATTAGAATACTCATTCAGGTGTAAGTAAACGGTGCGAGTAAATGCAAGCCGAGGTTAGCTCGTCGAGAGTAAACGTTCGCGTTTACTTGTACCGAGCGCGTTTCAGCATCCTCCTTCCCCGTGTCGTTGCCTTTTTCTACGTTTCAGCTGTTGGATGAGCAACTATTTACCTTACGAGAAATAGTGACTAACGTGTCAGAGAGGATACGAGAGTGCTCACGCCCGGGGTCTTTTCTGCCACCACTTTTGTCAGTATAGACAGAGATAGAGCATACCCAGGTTTAGCATGCAGCAGAAACTATGCATGTATATCCACTTTTAACGTGCTAATTATGGGTATAGGTTCTGTTTTTCAGGGTTTTCCTTAGATTTAGATTCAGATCAAGGCTTTACTGTATCGTCGATTGACAGAAGTTCGCGGACAAGGTTGTCGGCATCGAGTGAAATCCAGCGATGGAACTTTCCGACGATCCTAATACATCGCGGCGAGTCAATTGGGTTCTTTAAAAACAAGCCGACACAAAGAATTTTTAAGCCGCCGCGCCGCGCCGCGTCGCGACGTACAGAGGAAAAGAGCAGCAGGAAAGAGCACGCGGTGCGGCATACTTTCTTCTTCTCCTGCTGCAATTGTTTTGTAATTGCTGTCCCGCGGGATGTGTTTCAACGATTCGATAGTAGCGCGACCGCTATCGCGATAGATCGCCACCTATTGTCCTGTTATTCGCCAGTCGGTTTTATTTGTGCGTCTCGTTTCCGTGGGACACAAACAACGGATGATTCCTTATCGTTATCGGTCCATGGTAAACGCAGTCTTGTTTGCGTGCCGCGAGCAACAAACCTATCCTGTTTTGCGGTTGTCGGTTTATAATTATAGAAGTTCTTAGCAGTGTCGCCAGATCAGGGGAATTGACTCGAATTGAGGGGAATACAGTTAACCTCTCTCCCTGCCATTCCCGGGTTAGTCACCTAATCCAGACGCAGACGCAGACGCAGACGCAGACGCTGACGCTGACGCAGACGCTGACGCAGACGCAGACGCAACGCGAATTGGGTGCGCGCATCATGTCATGTGACCGATCTGGGGCGGAAGCGTGGGGATACTTGTAAGTGTGAAATGGGGGGGGGGGGGGGTAACGTCGTAGAAGGGGAAGAATAGAGTGGGAGACAAGACTTAATCTGGCGACACTAGTTCCTAGAGTCGCGGGGTTCCGTCGGAAACTTTTCCTCTCCGTAAGCGGAGGTTTATTATCGGTTTCGATCAACGCGTATCGTTTGAATTTTGGTCACGGCAGAAACGCGAAATGATTCGTACCGTTGCTACGTGGATAGCGTACAAATCTCATTGACCGTCTGCAGGCGAGCAACGAGATAGATTTATCATTCGTCTCCAAGGAATCTTGGGACGTCTTCGGTACTGTGTCCTGTGTCCTTTATTCCGTGCCCTCTGTTCTCTGTCGTATCCTCCGAATCGGTCAAACCGTTTCCGAGCCAGAGGATCACGCTCGAGGGAACATTCAAGGTGGAGCTTCGTGACCCAACGCCAACGGAGATGGAGAAAGTTCCTCACAGATCCACAGTTCCACAGATCCACCGACCCGCTCCCTCGCCCAGGAAACGCTTCATCGGGATATCCACGCGCCCTATCCGAGGCAAGAAAGTTGCTGCAGTAGATTTTCTCTCGGCAACCAGCTCCTGTCTTGACATGCCCTGGTTCGAGCAACTTATACATATATATATATACATACACGTCTACTATGTCTCTTTGTCATTCCGATAGATATCTTTTGCGCGCTGTTTCTCCGTCTCTCTGTCGCAGCGAAGAGCCAAGGTTTGACGGTCACCGGCTCGATGATCCGACACACGTTAACCGACGCTATTCAAACCGTTTCTGCGTGGGCGGTTTCGGCGGAATCCTTGGATCGCGACCGGAATTATCCGCCGGTATGCCCGTCAACCGAATCAACCGATTATCAATTTCAGCGAATCGTATCCTCTGCAATTCGAAATGAGTCTGTCCTGTTCCTCTTCAATATTCGAACTTTTAAGTTAAGGGCTGTATAGTCTGTTAATCTGGCGACTCTGCTTTGAAGGAAGCGAGAGGGGGCGAGAGCGAACTGCTCCCAGGACTCTTTCTCGATTCGGGCCTTCGCGGAGAGATGTGGCCTAACGGTACAATCCCTGAACCTGAACGAAGAAGACGGTTTCGTTCGCGATGAACAGTCAGGAATGTTTTCTGGGATCTGGTATCTGGGAACTGGGATACGCGGCAATCTTCGTAAGCCCAGTATCGTTGTATAATTCATTCTCGCGTGAATAATTAGGAAACGATGATCGGATCGCGTCTCAACGTTGCGCGTCCATTGCGATGGATCGTTCACCTCAAACGATCTGCCCGTCCGTGTTCTGGGCAGAATCGACCGGACCGGGCGGTTCAACGACCCTCGGCTCGTACATTCGCACCGGTTTAGCGCGGCCGTGAAGGATAAATTTAAAAGAGGCCACGCCTCCCGAAACGCTGAAATGTCCCTGACCCGCGTAAAAACCTTCCGATTCCGATTCCGATCCCGATCCCGATCCCGATCCCGATCCCGATCCCGATTCCAATTTCGATTCCAATTCCGAGCAGCGCGCACACGGGGAAAACGTGGCGGACGAATCTCGTCTCTGCCAACAGTGTCAATGGTTCGTTCAAAATTTCTATCATATGCATAAAGATCCGCAGTCTAGTCATTAATCGACTTCTGTAAACCGATTAGTCTACTGTTGCGGTTATCGGTAGCACGATCTTCTTCGAGATCCGCGTCGATTTTCTTATCGGAATCGATGCAAACAGTTAATAATTTTAGCTGGCTGTTGAAAGACAAGCTTGATATTACGCCTAATGATAAGTTTGGAACATGAGGAACCGGCGCGCCCTGTAGCATACTGTTTGCGGCCCGCGGGCGTTCGGGATTAAAATCATAACTTCCAAACTAATCAATTCCCGACATAAGTACCTTAATATCTTCGTTTAATTAATATAGTAAAAATATATATGTAAAGATATATAATACTGTATGTACAAAATGTTGTCTAGTAATAAAAAATAATAGATCCAATAAAAAAAAAGTTTTATTGTAAATATATGTAAGAAATAACAAATACATCCCACAAACTAAAATTATTATTTGATTAGTATGTTTAAATATTTAATATTGCGTTCGTTGCGGCCCGCGCGTAGTACATATGTATTAGATTTCCACTTTTGGCCTACGGCAGTTAGCAGGTTGCTCATCACTGAAGTAGAGAGTTCGAGCGAGGTGGGCTTATTGTTACGGTGCTGCGTCAATGCCGGCGCCGACGCATCGAAATCGAAAACGAAATTGAAACTGAAAACACGCAAAATTTCTTTTCCGAAATCGTCTGAAAGCCTGATTCGCCGACCGTGTCCGAGTTTCTCCGGCGGCGCGGCGAGAGAAACGCGTTTCTGTCACGTGAGGAGAAACATCGAGCGTTTTGTTGGTTGTCGCGAGTGCGAGTGCGAACGTCCCGGTAACGCTTCGTAACTGGACACACGGTAGGCGGCGGCGCACGCCAACAAGGATTATGGGCCCGCGCGCACTTACGCTTTACCTATTTACACGCGAATCCGGTTGCACCGTGCACCGTGCACCATGCACCAGGCCCCATGCACAGGCTACCCCTTTCGCTAACCGCGCCGAGTAGACTACGGATTGCACGCGGTGCAATGTTTACGATGCAATAAACGAACGTGAAACGTGTTCGACTGTGCTCCGTCGCGTCGTCTAATTGTCGTTCGATCAAAACGGTCGGAGGCTAGTAAAAATAAATTTCTGTGCGACTCCTGCTGTTCTAAATCTGTCTAGAAAAATGCGAGACCACGCAAACGTCCGCAGTCCATCGAGAGCTTGAACCGTAAGTGTCCGCCGTGTTACAATAACTTCGGTACATATCTGGTTTCCATGTTGTTATCGAGGACGAGGATGCTCGTTTAGGAGACATTACCCCGCGCCGCGCCGCGCCGCGCCGCGCCGGCGACAAACAATTAGAGAACGATCGAACATTATGTATATACATTTGATCGGCTTTATTTAACGCAGCTTCAACGCGAGCACAGCCTTGTCCGCCATTGCTCGCAATTTTGACGCTCTTCTCCACTGTGTCGCGACAAAATGAACGCGCGACCAGAGTCCTTTGCGTGGCGGGGGGGAACCAACGAGAGAAAGAGAAAGAGAAAGAGAAAGAAGAAGAGAAAGTGCAGAATCGCGGAAGCGTACGCTCGTTATCTGCTCGCGAACAAACCGATCCAACTCGAGCGATCTTTGCGTTAAACGTCATCGAAGACGCGATCATCCGAGAGGATAATGTCAAGGCACGCGCAGGTTTTTCGTCACGGCTCACAATGTTCGATCCAGTGGAGAAAAGTAAAAAATTCCAAGTGTAAGATCTAAAAAGTCTTGCATCGCAAAATATTCTTAACGAAATGTAGTTTTTAAAACAATCCACAATTTTTGATGAATATACCAATTTGGTCGGCAAACGGGGCCGTTAACACGTTCATAGTTTTCAAGGACATCCGTGGTCCAGGCTCGTACACGAGTCGTGAACGTTCTTTTTCGTTACATTCTCTGCTGGATATTTAATACCTAGATTTGAAAACGTTTGAGCGCCGCGCCGCGCCGCCGCGCCGTCCGATCAACTTCTGAATAGATAAGTATTCTAGTCATGTTTTGGTAATTACCATTTAAATCGGTATTATTCTTACCATTTGAAGCTTGTAGGTTCCCGACAGAAAAACCGTTAAAATCCTTAAACGTGTCCACTGGACGTTCAAAACGATACGAGTGGCGTTTTGCAAACTCTTAATTGTCACCGACATTCATAAGATTCTCGAAGAACCCGGGTGTCGAAAATGGTAATTTTTTTATGAAACGAAATGAGATAACGTAACAAATCGATGACGTAACAGGAACAACAGAAAGAGGGGGAGGAGGATGAGGAGGAGGAGGATGAGGAGGAGGAGGAGGAGGAGGAGGAGGAGGAGGAACAAACGGTTCGATGACTGTTGGACGAAGAAACACGAGGCGAGGACGGAAGGTCAAATCTTTTCTTCAGCGCAGATCGATCCTCCGTTATTCGTACAATGAGTCCCGATTAACGACTCTTCTTTTTGCCTAACGGGTTTCTATTTCTCTCTGTCCTCTCTGTAATAGTTTCTCGGCAGGTTACGCAACCCTGTTACACGATACGCCTTTCTTTCCCGTATACATATTTGCTACGAGCAATGCTTATCGACAATAACCAGTATCCTTCGAGACATAGACAAATTCGATCCTCGATGCGTTGCGATTAGATTAGGTCTCCGCTTGTTGCACGTTTTTCACGTCGCATCAGGACGTCCGACCTGCTACACAGGTTTTAACTTTAACGTTAACGTAATGCTGTCGCGTTGTAAATTGTAATTTCGTAATTTGTAATCGGTGGTCGATCAACGATACGGCCATTTTCGAATCAGAATAAAACCACAACAATTAAATTTCACTTTTATTATTTGTATATTCAGATTAGAAAGTACATTGTCGTCATACGAGAGAAAATTTTTTCGATTTGATTTTTCAATGTATACAATGACCTTGACGTGACCTTGAACTAAAAAATGCAAAATCAACGACATGTTTTCGTTGAATATTATTTTGTGAGTACACATGTGTAGCGGGTAGTAGCGAATTGAATGCGATCAAATCTTGTTTAAATCACTGTTCGGATCTCCTCGTACCCTCTCGGAATCAGAGTTGTCGAATAGATTTACGATTTCCCTTTAAAAGAGACGGTCGAGCGCAGAGCTAAGAGTTCGATTCTTTCGAGAATCGAACGGGGAACCAATCGAATTCAGAGGATGGAAATGTCCGAATTTGGCCGAAATGATGCACGAGGGTTAACAGGAAAATTGGCTTGCTTTTTCCGAGGGGATTCTGCTCGAAATCGAGATAATGTTCTGCTGCCGACTGACCTAGGAGACAGACTTTTGTCCATCTTCCGCTCATCGGTTATGCGACGCTACGGTTACGCAATCGACTCGGCCGCTTTCGAGCGACGGAAATAACAGGAGAAGCGTTCGGGAAAGTCTACAAACGCGTGCTCGTATATGCTCGACGAGCAACGACGTTAGATGGATCCGTGCTCCTAACGGAATCGAAAGTACGTCGCCGCATTGGTGTCTTTCTGGGCAAACGATCCTCCTAAGCCGCGTTCACGATTTTTCACACCGAGATTCGAATAAATGATTCGAAATTCGAATTTTTTAATACATACAGAGTGTCCCACATTTTGGGGCATTTTCGGTAACCACATAAAAATATATTTGGAACAAAATTCAAAACACTCACGATTCGCGTAATTAGCATTCAAATTGATTGAACGGTTTGAATTATGTAATTATGCAACTACAGTATAATCTATCCTGTGCTGAATATTAAATTAATGAATTTTTTTTTATTCCAAGTTTAGCAAAAAACTACATAAAATGAAGGATAAAGCGAAGTAGAAATACAAACCGTGTTTATTATATGCTCTGTCCTTTTCTACGTTCGGCGCGGTCGACGCGGCCCCAAACGGTCGGCGCAGTCCTATAAACCTCCTACCCCGAAATTTTCTTCGCTTCATGGTAAAACATTGAATCATGGATATGTTTTGGGCCGGGAGGTGGGGGGGGGGGGGGGAGGGTGAGGCTATTTCAGCGTTACACTTTTTGGTGATATCATC
Source organism: Lasioglossum lativentre (assembly GCA_916610255.1). Lineage (NCBI taxonomy): Eukaryota > Metazoa > Arthropoda > Insecta > Hymenoptera > Halictidae > Lasioglossum > Lasioglossum lativentre. Next base: position 69,732 of record OU744359.1, read on the forward strand.
ACGCAAACTTTGGAATGATCCCCAGTCCTAAAACATATCCATATTAAAAAGAAATTTGTTTATTTTTTTTAAATGACATTACATATGTTTCAGTAAATAATATTATCGCTTGTCGCAAAACCAGTTCAACGGCTGGCCTAGTATACTATAACCTTGGCATGACCTTGAATTAAAGTTTTCCTACCTGTGGGCTCGAGGAGCCCCCCTCCCCCATCGAGTGCTAGGGATAAGAAATGAAATGAACGGCTACGTAGCTCTATCGTATGGCATTTAATGCAAACAATGTTTACTTTGCATAAAAATCCACAGTCTACTCCATTACAACGAAATTTAGTCTGACACATCGAATTGCAACAGTGCGTCCGAACGTACCATTGCAGGCGCGAGTCGACCTTCTGTTCTTCACGCTGGGATCGATCTCAATCTCGATCTCGCGATAACGAAGATGCAAGTGCCGATACGAGAGATTGCATCGATAGCGATCGGGAACAAAGTTTTCCATTCGATTTATCATCGAGGCGCGTTATCGCTCGTCTCGCCGATGCGCATCGAGCCGTAAAAAACTCGATTACAGTTCGGTCACGATCCGGTCCGATTGTTTCTGCCGTTTCTGGGTTTGTATTTGGGTCAGGGGAGAAAAATGGCCGCGGTAAGAAACAAGAGTGTTCGTTGTTACCGCGTCGTCAGGATTCGTGTCACTTTTCATTGTCTGGTTGTCAGGGACGATCTGCAAGGATTCGCTCGCGGCTACATCTTCTCTCTTTTTTACACAACGTGTCCCTTTCTTCGGGCCTCTTTCGTTTTATTTGATTTTCGACGTAAGTTAGAGACCTCGAACGATAATGGCGCGCGATCGGTGACTAAGCCGCGGACTTTATACATACTTGTTAACGTTAAGGCCGCCACACATACCTTGTCGTCCCTTTTGCTGGCATATAAGTTGCAATGCATGACGTGTATGTATGTGGTGAAATTGTCGGATTTGGCGTGCGCGTTCCGTCAATTGTGCGACATGAACGTAATCGCTACGTCTTGTATCGCAAAATATTCTTGTCTTGAAATGTAGTTTTTTTTTTAAACTAGCCACGGACACAGAGTGCTTCTGAAATGCCGGTCTATCCGTACCTAGGTTCTGGCGGCCGAACGTATGTTGGAACGCAGTTGGAATAATAGTGATAGATTTTGTTGACAATCAGCGAGAGATCCACGGTCCAGCGATCTAAGAATCGTTCGAATTTGATTGGTCAAACGGGATCTCGCCCCAAGGCTGATGATTCATCGAGAAACCTTACCTCATCTCATCGGACTTGGCCGAACAGACGGACGGGATTGTCTCGCGGGTTTCTCAACTTCGTGAACGATAAAAATCAACCGACACAATGACTGTGGGGGGCGGTTGTACCAGGTGGGCGCGCTAGGCTCGTCGCCTGAAATATGGACGCGTCACGCCCTCGCAGCGAAATCAGCTTTATTCAAAAGGTGGTTCTCGAGCGTCGATGGAACAGAGGTTTTGCTTGCGAGTACGATTTCGATCTTTAACCCTCCGAGGTCCAACATGTCCCCTCTCTTTTACTATATGTATGTATGTAGAAAATAGAATATAGAACTTACTACGAAATGATATATGTATGTATGTACAGGGATTTGTTCAAACAATTTGTTCGCAAATGATTATCTATGAGAAAATTATGGAACTTTTTCAACATTCAGCTCAGTCATTAAAAAGCCGGTTAATACGCTTAATATGTTAATACGTAAAGTGTTAACTTATGTATAACAAATAAGAAACACTAGAATTTTACTTACGTACCATGTAATTATGATATTATTGACCAATAGTAATTGGAATCGATAAAATAAAGAATTATCGGTGCAAAGATCAATGTCAAATCCGAAGTAAATGAAAAGTGAAGTGAAAAAAAATAGAATAAAATAAAATAAAATCGTCCGCGGTTCTCCGCGAGACGATCGATCGAGTCAGACAGGTTTCAGTATCAGAGATGCATTGTTTATTTTTCAAGTAGTATATATCTCCTGGGAGAGAGCGGAGACAACGCTGCGTGTCCACCCGTCTCCCAGCAACGGTACAAAAGGTAAACAGTGGCGCTGTTCTTATAACGATTACTTGTCTAATAATAAAAAAAGAAAAAGAAGAAAAACAAAGGATAAGTCAGGGGGATTGAAGGAGCGTGGACTGTGGGGTAGGAGATGGGGGGCGGGATTCGGGGAACGTAACAGCACAAGGAGGCGGGTTCGATGATCGGTCGTAAACGATTCCTCGCGAGCTCAAACCGTTCGAGTCGCTCGAAACACATTGAGGAACGTCCCTCGAGGAGGATGCACAGGTACTTTGTCTCGCGATGCGTTTGAATAAATATTATGCGCTATGTACAAAGCGATGAAAACATGTGTGCGTATGCGTATGTGGCTCGATGGGTATGAAGTATTGCTTTTCTTTTTCTTTCGTTGCGGTCGCCTCCTCTCGTTTTCTTCCGGAAAAAAAGAAACGGTAACGATAGCGTCTCGACGATCGAGAATCGAATGCGGCGTTCCCTCTGAAATGTCGCAACGCAACGAGACGCTCGGGAGCAGTGGAGGATCATTTCTCCAATTCACCGGTACGACTCGCTGCGCCGCGAATGGTGATTAAGAACAAGCGACGTTTACTCTAGAACTACCCTAAACTCATGTACCGATGGTGCTGATCGATCTAATATGATGTACTGATCGTCCAGAAGTATACTAAAGAATTTCTCAGGAAAATATTATTACAATTTTCACGAATTCTACAAAGAAAATATGAACTTTTGATGGAATCGGTAGTTCTAGTTTCACGGAAGGAACGCCACCGTACACCGTCCGGCGAGGGTTACAATCACGATCGCCTCTAGTACAGGCCGGAACATGTGATGTGGCAACACCGGATACAGACAGAATATCAGTCCGGTCAAGCTACTGCAAACGCACAGTACTATGTAGCATATAAAAACGGCACGATATAACGCGGACGATTTCAAATCACTTCAAATCTGACTGAGACAGCGTTGCCAAATTCACCAATTTGCCATGTTTCAGCCTGTATTAGAGACGGTTGTGTTCCTGGACGGTAGAACCAGAGACGCGCGCGGGCGCGCGTCGATTGTTCGGCGGCAACGCGATCCTTATGCTAATAACGATTCTTTCGTGACGAACGAGAAACAGGATCGCACGAAATTGCCGTTTTCTATTGCGATCAAAATGCGAACGGGTTTTTCGTCGCGTCGTGGCATCGTAAAATTGGGGTCTCCTCTCCGCGTCTGGACGCAGTGTTTTGCGATCCATACTCCATTCGTCGTAACTTCCTGTTGTGCGTCTGGACGCACAAGTTTGCGTTCCTGACGAATGGATTATAAGAGACACAAAGATCGGAAAACGCTGTATCAAAAAGCGCTCAGATGATTCCACCTTAACGCGGGAACGCTTACAATCGATCGGTCAGACATTTTCGGGCGGAAACGGTCGCACGGTGGTCCAGGTTGTGGAGTTCGTAGACAGTTTTCTAACAAAAACATGTCAACTTTGCGTCGTCCTCTAACGATTCTTTACTATACAACAAAATTCGATTGAATTCTCGGATGCATTTTGAGCATAATATTAATATCGATTTTTCTCCATGATCCAGGAATAAACAATTTACTCTACTCGCGAAATGGATAAAAAAATTGAGCGAAACATGATTGAACGTCGACTACATTCCCGGTGGTCGGAAAGTAATTATTCTGAAATATTTTTCAACGAACCGATATCTACAAACGGCACGAAATCAAGTATCAAGCCGATAACGAATCGTCGCAGAATTAGTACGCTGCTTAGATCGCCTGGAGGATGAGCAACGCGCAGGGAATCATGGATCGTGTTATCTCTTCGTGAGCCGAAATCGGGCACGTGGTTCCCAGGCCCGAAGACCTTGTCCACGTTCGACGATGATTTATACGGCGCGACACGTACGGATTTGTCGATCTATTCCGTGGAAAGACGGCGTCGAACACGTCGCTCGTCACGTTCTGCGTACGGGGTGAGCGAGAAAACGAAATGGAACGGCGTCGGACCAAAAAACATAAACATCCCCGCAGAAAAGCCGCCACGCGGTTGGAGAAACCGAGAACGAGCATTGCCGCGTGGAATTTAGACTACAGGATTTCTTGAGATCCAAACGTTGCCCCTCTGCGCCCGTAGTTGCCATGGGGCGATGGAAGAAGAGATCCGAGGTCTATCCGCCCATCCAACAGTGCTAAATAATAGTGTACCAATATCGTTGCGGGAAACATTCAGAGCTAGCGGAGCAAAATTCGAGCGACTTGTAGCGCGGACGAAAAGAATGTTCAATTTGTGTCTCGAGAATAAAATCTTAGCGTAAATAGAAACGACATAAGGAGAACGCTACTCGGCAGGAACCAACATACCTAATTCAGTGGTTAACTTCGCCGAGTCTTGAACCGACTATTAGGAAGATGACTCAAAGCCTAGAGCACAATAGTCACCTATACGGCACACAGTGAGACGAAACGAGACGAGACGAGACGAGACGAGACGATCTTGAAAAATGAATGTTACTTAAAATAGAGAATTAATTGTATACGGTAAACTTCATTTTCTCGTAACTGCTTATGACTGATGCTTGAGGCAACAGAAAACATAACAACTGTCGCCAAGAGGTCTGACTATTCCATAATTGTCATTCATGGTACTGAATAATCTTACTTACTTGGAAGATGTAGTTTAAATTAGTTACATAGTTTATTCTATGTAGATCGATCGTATTCGATATCGTAATTGATATCATATAAAAGAATGAAACCTCGGTCTCTTGAGAACGAATCAAATTTCAAATGACCTTAGCAATTACCCCCGTTTCAAGGAAATACAAAATTTTGGGATATCCTGTAGAGATCTTTCGTTTCGTTTCGTCCCACTGTGCGAAGACAACGAGATTTTGGCCACCACCGCTGTGACAAGCCGACGTCAGAGTTGTAAAAGACTCTGCGTTACGATTGGAAAGGTTCTATGCGATCCGAATGATTCGTCGATGGGGGAAGGTGTCGCGACTATTCGGAGACAATTCGAAGACAATTCGAAGACAATTCGGAGACAAAATTCTCGATGGGAGAAGAGTCGCAGTGGGCCCGAGGGTGCCTCCCATCCAATGGGAGTGAGATGATGCATGTATCGTGTACGGCAGATTATGAGCTGGATCCTGGTTCGATAGTACTCTACTAGTATCGTTGGAAGCTTGAGAGTTGTGGCTCGGGGACGCGGACGGTAAACAAATATGCAAGGCTTTCCTAGGAACCATTTGGTTGATCCGAGAATGAAGTACCCAGTAAGCAATCTGCTCTTGATTTGCTACGAATTTGCTACCTAAACTTGTCGACAATTCTGCTTCAGGCATGGTCTTGGCACCAAAATTACCGCCTTTTGCTCGCAAAGTACGATGACAAATATTGACCAAAATTTGCTCAAAACAGTTTTGGTTGACTGGGTAGCTTCTTTAACACTAAAAACCTACCACCGTCGAATTATAAAAATTCATTTATGGAACATAATAATGGCCTCCACAAGCCTCTATTATATTGAACATTACGGATAATCTCAAAGAATTTAGCGATGCCATTTGTATAAGATTTGGTGTTGATATAATATTTCGGATCAATCGCAGACCGTGCCAGCTCCCGAGTGTCCGACGATCCGGCTGATGAACTATCTTCCTTGGGATTCTTGAGCAAGGGCAGTTTTGCAAAGAAGCGGTACGGATCCAGCATCTGCTGCTTTACAACTGGATCCGAACGCATTCCGAATCTCGTAGGACCGATTCCATGGGGAAACTCGGAGTTTTGTTAAACGACTCGACTCTGCCCTAACCGATACATGTGCGGTGTCGGAGGGAACTATGGAGGACTATGTATACAAGTATACATGTATGTACTAGTTGCCTGAACACGGATGTTGCTACGACCGTCGTCGGAATTGATTAGCAAACACGGCAGTATTTTGTCGTTTGTCAACGACATAGAGGTTTTAGCAAAGGTTGTCTCCTCGAGCCACCAGAGAAAAACGGGAGTACAACAAGAAATACTGAAATATCTCGAGCGTGGTCGGTCATCTTAACCCTGGCTAACCCACTTCGTAGAAACAACGACAGGAACGTTTTTCTGTTTCAAAAATAAAATGTTTTTGTCGTTGAATAAAAGAAGTTCGATTCTGCTCGTCGTCGTTTTTACGCGCGACAGGTAATCCAGGGTTAATCGAGAACCGCGACGAGCGTTCAACCTTCACAACCTCATTGGACCACCGTTGCATCGATGACTACGTTCGCGCACCAGACTGCTCATAGTTCATTCTACTATAATCATAGAAGGTACGCAAACGCTATCGAAGGAACAAAAATTGTCGTCGAAACTGAAACGTGATTCTCTAAAAAAAAACGGAGATTCTTCGGTAAAAAAAAAAAAAAATAGAAAATCGTTCGAGCGAATTCGTGCAGGCTCGCAGCACCGAGAACAGGATACCGACTCGGTAAGAAAAGTCTCTTGCCCGATTAACAACACGATATACTGGCCCGGACCAACGTTGACGTATTCATTTTCATCAAAAGGAGGAAAAAGAGGAATATCGATGCTGTTACGACTTGATGAACGCATTCACATTTCAACTGTATATAATAACGTGAACACGTCAACGTTGATCTGGTGTTGTTCGCACTATGGTTTATTCTAATTGGATTACAACTTTTTCATCGTGTAAAAGTAAAAGCTTCCGGAAGAAAGAGAAAATTGATATCTATTGTGTTTCTATATCTTCTCCAATGACTGAATGTCGATTACAGAAACATAGAGTTTCTAGAGTTAATAACACACCTGTTTAATGATCGTTGTTCTAATTCTTCGCCACGAATCTAATTCGATGTTATAAGGCAAGGGGATAAGTGGGCGACAGCCTAAACGTGTCTGGCAAACCGTTCACTGATTCGTACAAAGATCACCCTCGTACTTCTTCTCGTAGAAGCTATCGTAAAAGCGTATTTCCGGGTGGGCGAGCAAAAGAGTACAAATCAGAATCAATAGTCTTTTCATTCTGCGAAAACGATCATCTTTTTTTCCCGCTCATCGCGTCGGAGATAGTCGCTTACTAATCTGAACCGCGCCGGTGCACATATAAAAGGAGAGACTGTCAAAGAAATCGAAAACTGTGAACTAAAAGAGGAATTTTGTCTCTGGGAATCGATTCGGGAGCCGTGGTCTCTTGTTCTCGGTTGTAGCCTGCGCGATCTACCGAGAGATTTGCTCGATGAAACGAACGGTCGCGCGTACGCGAGATTGGGCGCATGAATAATGTCTAGAGTTGATCTGTGCGAGCGACGAGGAGGTGCGTGCGTTCCCCAAAGAGGCGGAGATCGCGCCTGTAGTTTCTTTTTCCTGTATATGTAACGTATCACAGACTTCACTTGGAACTGAACACTGACGGAAGAGTTGCGCGCGCGCGGTGTGTCCCTTGTGTGTTCTCGTTAGCACCTTTTTCAATCGGTGTCGGAAACCACCGATGGACGACAGAGAAAAAATGGGGACGTATGGGAATAAAAACAAAGCAAAAAAAAAAGAAATTGAAGGTAAAAGAGGGTACACAGATATTGTAGTAGGTGCGGGGGAAGGGGGGGGGGGGGGTGCTAACGAGGGGACCAACGCGATGCAACGGGACCTCGAGATCGCGTCGGTCGTAGTCGCATGGAGGATCCTCCGACTCCCACAGGCCTCCCGACAGTTCGTTCTCACTGTATTTACTCTTTCGTTACCAAGCGGTACACCAAATCACACTCACTCTATCTCTCATTCTCTCTGTTCGTGTGTCTATCCTCTCGCGGTTCTACGAGAAGTCGTGCTGCACTTTCCTGAGCATGAGATCGACAGCGATCCTGGCGTCCTCGACGGAGTCGTGTTCCATCGTTTGTATCTCCCTTCGCAGCACTGTTCTCGCGAGAGTCTTTAGGCTACTGCGGAATGGGTAGCCGAGGAAATGTGGGAACGCGACGCACGTGTCGATCACAGTCGTGTGGAGTATCCTCAGGGCCCTCAGGTCGTTGTCGAGCGCGTGACCGATCAGAATCGTCTCGGCATGGACGAAACTGGTCAGGTCGTTCTGCACGTCTCTGAGACGCTTCGACGCCCTGGACAGATCCTTTGGGGTGATCCCGCTGAATCTGGTGTTGTGGTCGATCACCTCGGCGTCCGGCCTGACCAAAGTGTCGTAGACCACCTTGCCGTCCACGTCGACCACCGTCACCTTGGCCAACTCGAGGCCGCGCCTCGTAAAACACATCTCGCAGTCCAACGCGTACACGCCGTAGTTTCCGTCGTTGGGCACGATCCTGGCAGGTTGGGTGCGCACGTACCCGTCGAGTGGTCCATTGTAGCCCGGCGCTAGGCCCGTCCACACGTGCATCTTTGCGCTGGTACACCCTCTCGAGCTCTCCCTGCCCTGACAGCACTCCCAGGCGTTTTTGTGCGAACCGTTGACCATGCCGCTGCGGAACTTGCCCCAATGATAGACGCACCGGTCCTCTTGCAGGTACTCGCCGTCCTCCCGGTTCACGTAGAAATTCTTGTAGCACCTGGCGCACCTCCTTTCGTCGACCACCAGCTCGTACGATTCGGGGGTCCAGTACCTCCTCGATTTTTCCTGGTACTGGTAACCGGAGCCGGACGAGGAGCACGAGGACGAATAAGATGAAGACGAAGAGTCGGTCGACGACGAGGACTCGCCGATGTCCGAGCTCTTGTCGCTGTCCGAGGCGCTCTCTTGCTCTAGATCCGAATTCTCGACGGAACTTCCGCTATAGTTTCCGCTGTCCACCTCGCTCTCCACCATGGTCCAAGTGCCGGAGACGGTTCCGCTGCCGGGCACGAATTCGCGAGCGTTAACGTCCAAGTGATGGTAGCCGCGCGCCCGGTGTCCTACGGGATGTTGATGGTGGTTGATGACAACAGCGTACCCCGGGAAGTAACTGCACTCGACCGGGTAGCCGAGATGAGCCAGCTGATCACCGGTCAGCATGTATCTGCGAAGCAGGGAGGCTAGCGCCGCGTCGCTCAGGTGGTTCAGCTCCATTCGTTGACTACTCAGGAACATGCAGGACTTTGACTTTCTGCCGGCGTTCCCGGCTCCAGTCGTCCCATTGTTGCCGGGCTTGGTCACTTCGCGGCGCGTATTTTGAACACTTTGCGACTGATGATTTCTTCTGGAACCGGCGGTCCCGCTCCTCGCGGACGTCGACGAACTCTGCGAAGACTCGGAGCTTCTCGTCGGGCTGTTCTGGTAGTCCTGTTGTCGGCAGTGGTGGTGTCTGCGCATCCGTTGCTGTTGTTGCTGCTGCTGACCAGCCTGTTCTTCCTCGTGCTCATGATCGTGTTCGTCGTCGCGCTCCTGTCGCTGATCCCGAGGCGCTCTGGTGCGATTCTTGCGTTGTCTTCGGCTCAGGATCGCTCGATCCTCTTTCGTCGATGATCCCGACGAGGCTTCGCTGCACGCCGACACCGAGGTCGTCGAGGAGCCTGTCGATGCTGTCGACGCCGACGAGGACGAGGACGAGGAAGCAGGCGACTTGCTCTTTCCCCTCGGCAACGGTGACGGTGACGGTGACGGTGACGATGACGATGACGGTGACGATGACGATGACGGTGACGGCAACGGCGACGGCGACGGCGACGGCGACGGCGACGGCGACGGCGACGGCGACAGCGACGGCGACAGCGACGGAGATGCAGATTCGGAGGACGGCTTCGTCGACGAAGACGACGGCTCGCGGCTGCTCGCCTTACACTCGACGTATTGACCGGTCTCCCCGGGGTCCAGGACCTCCTCTTCCGGCCGCAGGCCGCAATCTTTATGTCACATACAAAAACATATATTCGTCAGTTCATCTTCGAGGCAGAGGGTGACTTACTATCGTGACCTATGTTAACGCAAGCTGTTCCTTCTGTTCGGCGACGCGACGGTTCCAAGAAAATTAAGATTCTTCGGGACGATGAAACGCGACGATCGAGAATGCTTTTGATTTTCGTCGATTGTATCGAGTCGTTGTATGTGAAATGTCCGATTTTACAATGCAAATGTCATGAAGCGTTTCGATCAAGAAATACTGTTACAGTGTACAGTACAGGTTTATTTCACACCATTTTAGGGTGCAAAACTGATCTTTAAAGCCCTATCTTCAGTTTTGATCTAGATGCATAATTTATACTACTGTTAAAGAACGTTTATTTCAATTGTCAACCAATGTAATTATCCTGTATTCATTTTATACGAGTGGACAAATAAATATAAATATAAAATAAAAAAGACTCAAAACTAAAAAAATTCAATGTCTATCATACTACGATTAAGAAATTTGCAATTTGTCTAGTATGTCGTTTTACTAGACTGCGAATCTTTATGCAAAATAAAAATATTTTTAAAGAAAGTTCTTGCTTTCTTTCTGTATTGTAATTCGAGTAAGTTGAAAATAATACACTGGCGTCTCCAAACTCTCTTAATCTAGTCACACTATTTGAAATTGTAGCTACTAATTTTTACCATAGCTGCATAAAATCCGCATTCTATTGTTCATAATGTCGACGCTTGCTTCTATCAACTCGGTTTCATTTAGGAAAACATTTCACATGCAACAATCTAACAAGCATCGTCGCGAAATTCGTCCCTCAAACTGTCTGCCACCTGTTGCCGAACAGCCTGCGTATTTGTTAGAGGTTTTCTGGCCACACAGCACGCGCATGCATCTCTCTGTCAGTCTCTTCTTTCTTTCTCCGACAATGAGATCGTGGGATGCAAGGATCGAGGGATGGTCTCTGATGAACAACGGCTCTTCCTTATCAGGTACGAGAATGAACGGAGACAAAGACACGCGACGCTAACGAGACAAACCCGTGTAATAGAGGTTTCGATGAATCGAGTTCCCAGGTTGACGCAGCTCCGCGAAAACCGACGAGATCCGCGATCCAGCAACACTTTCTTACGCGATTTTATTTATACAGTTGATGAGTCATGCTGTGACACTCCACAGCGTTAGAGGAACAAGGTGAATGGCTCCGCTAGTCTTCCTTTTCGTGTAACAGGGATCGCTTTTGAACGGCGTCGACCGTGCCGTCGCGTTGTGTTATATGCGTCGACCGTGCCGTAGCGTTATATGCGTCGACCGTGCCGTAGCGTTATATGCGTCGATCCTTTGTCAAATCGATTAACACAAAACCTACCAACTATTAAAAGTGAATGGTGCGTATAAAAGTGACAAGATTTAATTTATTCCTCTTATGTGCCATTTTTTTTATCGAAGTACATTCTTCAGCAATTTCCCATCAAGGCATCTCCATAATTTCAGTACTTGAAGACTGGAATTAAAAGTAGCTACAAGTGCCATTTTTTCATAAATGACGATTGGTTACAAGTTTTGAGTTGGTTACAAGACGAACTTACAAGTTTTACGTAGATTTTCCTTGGAATTTTCATTTTGGCACTTACAGCCTTTTTTAATTCCAGTCTTCAATTGTAGAATAAGAAACCGGTTGTCCGACCGTGGTAAGTTTACTGTTAACATTCGTTTCGAAAAGTACATTCTGGGAGATTGAGTTCAAATGGACAAAGGTAATCGAACGTTTCGAAGGACGAGTTTCGATTCTACGTGTCGCTCGTCGTTGAAAAAACGATGTCAGGAGTGTAACAGGCCAGGCTTTGGGAAAATGCGATCCGAAGGTCTAGCGACTGCGAATTGCTACTGGTGCTGGTGCTGCAGCGACCGATGCACCGGGAGCGAGACCCACGGCTTATCGATCCGAGCCGCTCTTGACCCAGAGACCGCCATATTTCCGCCTTGAACCGGTGCCCTAGCCACGCGACGGGATGCGGCGGGATGCGACGGGATGCGTCGGGATGCGTTGGGATGCGTTGGGATGCACCGCGATGCAACGCGACCACGCTACCTAACTATCCACCGGGAACACGGAGAATAAGTGGATCGCTATTAGAAATTAGAGCCCCTACTTTCTAGCACCACCGTTCCTTACCTCGTTTGTGTCGCCTCGGTGCTACCGTAATATGTACAGCTAAATAAGAATTTCTCATCTGCTTATTGGTACACGTAATAAAACTCCACTAAAGAGTGAATTTGCAAAACCTATGGATCAACAAGAACTAGGTGACATCGCATAGCTGCGAGAATCTGTCGACTATTGGACAAGCTCGGAACGCTGGGAGATAGAGACGCGACGCTAACGAGGGAAAAGCGTACGGAGAAAATCCCGCGAGAGAGAGAGAGAGAGAGAGAGAGAGAGAGAGAGAGAGAAAGAGCGTGGGTCAATTCAATTCGAAAAAATCGTAGAAAGTGAAAGCCTACCACGGATGTATGAATCAACGTACATGAGCTTCTGTCCTGCGTAAAAGATTCCTAATGTCAACGCATTATCCACTTCACGGATCACGGGTTGAACGCGTTTCTTCAACGTTGAGAACGAAAAACGAATAGGAAATCCCGGGTTCTCGGGATCGCGTGAACTGTAAACAATCGTATCGGCCGCGCGTTGCCTTTTACAAGGTGCTTCCCGTTCGACGTCTCTATCGCTTACAGTTTCGTTGTATGCATGTAGATAACATTCTCCTTGAATAAAGTTTCGTTGTTTTACGAAAAGCCACGGAGACCGAAAAGGTGCTAATTTCGTGTACATGTTGTACCCTTACGGCCGTCTCTAGTACAGGCCGGAACATGGTAAATTTGGCAACGCTGTCTCAGTCCGATTTGAAGTGAGTTGAAGTCGTTCGCGTTATACATATCACGGCAAGATCACGACCGTCTCTATACATATGTATACTATGTATGTACTGCGCATACGGAGAGTTAGAGACGACAGTGCTTGGCTGCATCGACGAAACTTAAAATATTGGATAGACAGTATACAGAACTACAGAAGTCGTTAGTAGACTGCGGATTTAGATTAAAAGTGTTCAAGAGTTTCAATCCATTAGTTCCACTTTATCAAAATTATTAGAAAGAAATTTTTCTGTCAGGATTCTGTTCATTAGAATCGATGCAAACAACAATTACCGTTATCCATAAAAACCCGCAGACATTGAGCGTTAAAAAACACTGAGAGCGCGTCTATTCTAGGGGTGCAGAAACTGTCGAGAAATTGGCATACGATAAAACATTTGTAATAATGAAAATTATTCGGAAAAAAGGACAGAAAAAATCCTAGATTTTAGACCGGAACAAGAGAGCGCCGGCTGCCCGGGCCAACGCAACGAGATCCGTTTAGCGCTTCTACGTTTGTAGCTTGGCAACTTTCGCCGAACGCGACACACGCAAAGGGTCGCTTTCTTTTCTTCGCGTCGCGTCGCGTCGCGTCGCGTCGCGTCGCGTTGATGGCGATCGTAATCACGACAACAATATCAATAACGATCGAGACGCGACGAGTTTCTCGGATTGTTTCATCGAGCGCAGACTTTTTACAGTATTCGATAAAGAATTTACTCGATTCATCCGGAGAATTAATAGTTTCCTCCACAAGATTCTACTGCTCGTTTTCGCGGTGGATAGAACTTTCACAAGGAAAGTCCGAACCGCGAGATCTTGATAACCGAGAGAAAAATCTGCACCGCTTCGAAACGAAAGCCGACGAATCCGAATACTCTGCAATTTCTACACTCTGTGCAAAACTCATCCTCGCTGTCTGCGACTACTCGACGAAATATCGTCTTCCCATCGCATTTTGTGCATGTACATATAACAATAATAAGCAGACGACATTTAACTCCCTTCGTGGGCACCCTCGGTTGTTTTTTTGTCGGTAACGAAATTTCATTCTTGAATTTCTTGAATTTCTTGAATTTCTTGAATTTCATTCGTTCCTACATTTATCTTTTAACATTTCACGGTTCAACGATAATATAATAATAATAATAAAGTAGGGACTCTTCGATACGTACTCCAGAATTTGTTTAGATTTTTTGAGCAGTAAAAAAGAATTAGTTAAATGAGCCAAGTTGCACTTAAAATAGTAAAAGGATTTTCAAAAATTTAAGAATAGGTATCGATGTACTATTTGCACCTTGTTGAAATTATTAAAGAAAGAATGATAATTTTATTCTGCTCTCGTTTCTTACAACTGATGCAGACAATTTAGTATGTATTTACAATCTCAAAACTTTAAATCTAGTCTTAATAAACAAAGGTGTCGACTGCACTAGCAAATATTTATTTTGCATTAAGGTAGTTATTTGATTCAATAAAAATTTATTTTCGTTGGAGTGATACATATTAAGTTCCGTGTTATGTAGAAAGTGAAGTGCGAGTAACCGAAGGTTAATTTGCATAACGATCCGGGAGTCCGGTAATTATTTCACGGAATAATAAACGATAGTTTTAGTCGCCATTAGCTGATCCGAGAGAAGCGCGAATCCCAGTGCAAACAGTTAAACGTATCTGCGTATTATCGAGAATCGAGGCTGTGCCACGTTGTTATCGAATGAAAGAAGATCGAACGATGGAACTTGAGCAATACGCGTAACGTTTGATACGATTGACGAAATAGTTGAACGCGATCGATCAACGCGGTGGATCATTGTTGCCGACTTTTCCGTAGCAATACGTTGCGCGCGTTCCGTCGTATTCGTATTGGTATTGGTTCGCGCGTCGCATCATATTGGATCGCGCGTCGTTTTGCATCGCGTGACAAAGCATGCGATAACACGGTGTAAACACGAGCATTCTTTTGCGTAATTTATTTCTAGAGAACCGAGCAACTTTCGATCGGTGCTCGCGTCGCAATTTTCATCGCTAAAATCATTCTCTAACCGTTTCCCGAGTGGGAACTCGAGCGAAGCCATTGGCGCATCGGTGCATCGATGATGCGGCTCTGCTTGCTACGTAGAAGGTGTCCCGTTTCAATGGACAGGTGACAACGACGCGACGCGACGCGACGCGACGTCGGTAGACTGCGGATTCTTACGGAAAAAAATGCATCAGTCGCAAGAAGCCACCCGATTTTCGAAAGTACATATGTATTGGGTCAGTGCAATAAATTCGTGCCCGATTCCTTATATGTATTTTAAAACAAAATTTATTATATTCTAAATTTATTGAGATTGACCATAAATAAATGCTAGGGCACGAAAACTTATTCCATTATTTTCTATAAATTAATTTTTATAATCTGAATAATTGTGAAATATAAAACCGGTCATTTAATCGTGATAGGTTTACCGTTAATATGAAATCGGCCACGAACTTTTGCACTGACCTTATACTATATACATATATCTATTATTTTGAATCTATCTGCCGAGATCCAACGACTCGTTTTTGTCATGAACGCGCAAAATCCGCAGTCTAGAGACAGGTAGCTTTTCTCGTGGGTGGACGCGTAGAGAATGCACGAAGGTCGGCTGTGTATATTTTTAAATCGTATCGTGTATTCTTTAAAGCACCGATCGATGCATTCCGCAATTCAGTGAAAAATCGTACGCGACCATCGATCGCTAAAGACCGTAATTGCCAGAGACATGTTAACGTAATTGGCAATGCTACGCGATATTTGCTTTAAAATGGTTTCTGTATCGGTGGGTTTAAGTGGCCAGTGGCAACACCGCATACAGACAGAACATCAATCCCATCAGCTGGTCCAATCAAGCTACTGCATATGCGCAGTGGCATATATATATCACGGTACATATATCACGGCCGCGATATGTACCGCGAACGACCTCAAATCACTTCAAATCGGACTGAGACAGCGTTGCCAAATTTAGTTACCTCTTTTACCGTTATCACTTTTACCATTTTACGAACAACCCACGGGGTGTGCATCGGCAGAAAAATAGCAGAATTACGTCAGAGACTCGCGTGTAGCCAGAATTACGTCAGAAAGAGTCTCGTAAGCGATATGTATCCTCGCGAGCGTCCCTCGATGAAAATTTCAACGAATGAGAGAGAAGAAAGAAGAGAGAAGAGAGAGAAGAGAGAGAAGAGAGAGAAGGGAAACGGGAGAAGAGAGAAAAGGGAGAAGGGAGGAAAGGGAGAAAGGAGAAAAGGGAGAAGAGAGAAAAGAGATAGGTGCACAACACCTCACCCTCGCCACGGTGCGGTGCGGTGTGTACCACCAGAAAGGCTGAAGACGGGAGGAGATAGAATCGAGAGAGCCAAGGGAATCGGATAACGGAATACCCGGCTCCGATACGTACCGTTGCGTCATTTAATGAAATCATCCGACACGCGTGCACTCGCTTGCCTTACTGTTCGAGGAAATCCCTGGTCTCCGTGGGAAGTCTGACTAACGTTTGGAGAAAGATCCGCGGAAACGACGACTCATCGTCGACTGGCATTGGTCTAGAACCGGTATGGGAGCGCGTCACGTCGGGTTTCTCTCGGTGCTCGGGATGCCCCACGTACCAATCACTGGCCCAATTTCTGCCTCTACGAATCTAGGTCGAAAACCCACCTCAACTGTACACCTTTCCGAGCGCAAACAGAGCTGGAAACTATTTTTTCGTAGTCAAAATTGAATTTTCCAAATTTCATATTTTGAACAAATTTTAGTAGAAATTGATACCCCCATTTAAAGCTTCAAAATATAAAAAAATTAGCCATTTTAAATGATCACGTGTGCGGGAACGTCACTGTGAAGACAAAGTTCAGAAAGCAGCATAAAATAACAAAGAGTTACTTTCCACACTATTTAACAATATTCAGAACATTTCTGATGATCTGGCAAAAACATGTTGTCAGCAAAAGCTGATGAATATTCATTTTTCTACAAATTTCAATCAAAAAAATTTCATAAATTTTTTATTCAGAAATAAAATGAGATCACCTTGATTTTTTAAATTGTTAATATGTATATGTTTTACTTCATAATATTCTAGCTGGTTTCGAGACGAATTCAAGGACATACTATAACCTTAAACCGTGAAGTGACGCTAAAATAATTCTGAATAAGCCCTGGCTTCGTTGCTCCCGATTTCGACGAACGTTCCCCGCAGGGCAACTCCTTTCTTCCTCATCTGCCGCAGAATTAGTTTGTAATTTTTTGAAATGTTGACACGTTACATTGGTCAGGCAATTTTTGCAGTTTGATGGCGTGAATGGAAAAGTCCTTTTTTCCTTCCCGCGTAACTACCACACGGAAATAGAACGAGAGGGCATGCGAACCGGTAGACATTAGCATCGAATATATTATATATACACGTATATAATTATGCTAAGTAACCCGATAAGAATATAATTTTAAAAATATGTATCGCGTGTGTTTCTATATTTAGCTACTACCCCGATGCGTTTGTACGTCGATGGTGTTTCTAAACTGTGCTTGATACCAACGGCTGTGGTAAAAAAACAAGCGAATCTACGTTCGAATCTACTTTGGCAAATTCCTCTATGGGCCGCTGTAGCGGCGCGCTGTAGTTGAGAGCATCGAAGCCACACCCCCGAATTCGCTGTCCTCCCCCAAACCCAAAGCAAAGAGTAGGGATACAACAAGTGGCGACACTTTGAATGAAAACGACTTTTTAGTATTCTTAGTATCCTTAAAATACATTTTAGACAGTTGTCATTTTATTTTGTTTTTTCTTTGTTAGCTTTTCAATCTTGTAAAATTAACGTAAAGATTTCGAAAACCAATGTTAATAAATATTACATTCTAAATTACAATAAATAGATTTTTAATTTTTAAACAATGACACGAAACAAGAATATTAAATCCAGTGGATTGAAACTTCCCGCTTGCCTATACAATTTAAAAGGACAGACGAACACGAGCGACATCAAAGGTACCGTCCAGAGTTGCGCCTCTTATACATATATCCCTACTCTCTGCCAGGAGCGTATTCAGGGTTGAAAGGTTGAAAAATATTTGGAAGAAGTGTGAGAAACTCCGCTCCGTGCCCTCCGAGCGATCGGCGATCGGTCCTCGTTGTCGAGAGCGGCGATCTGTCGCGCGAAGTGTGCGCTTGATTTAAGGCCAGAGAATTTCCCACGTCTCGCTATTATTAGCAACGTTTACAGGCCCACGTCCGCGCTCGCACCCGCACCCGCACCCGCACCCGCACCGGTGCTCATGTTCTGTTACGTTGCGCTCCGAAAAGGTGGTACCACGGCAGCCAGTGGCCCCGAATTCTATATACATATTCGTTTCGTCGAATCGATTTCGCTCGATCGAATATTATCGGAACAGACCGGATTCGTCGATCATTCTCGCAATTCATCCTACGAGTGATCGAAAGCGATCGTCGTTCCTCGGAATGCCCGCGGAATTATCTCTAAAAAGACCAGAGATTCGGGAGAGATTGGTGACGCCTGGCGAGGCGAGGCGAGGCGAGGCGAGGCGTCACGCGGGTAGCGAGGCGTCACGCGGGTAAGCAAGGCGTCACGCGGGTAAGCAAGGCGTCACGCGGCGCGGGTAGCAAGGCGTCACTTCGCCTTGCGCATTGACCTTTCGCCAGACAACGTCGCCGCTTCAAAAATCGCGCCGCAAATTTCCTGAGCTATCTGGTCCGAGGTTCGAGATTAGTTCGTTTGTAACAACGACCGCGCAGCAGCTCGTTCGCAGCTCCGATTAATCAAGTAGGGAAGCGCTAGGGTAGATGTATCATTTGACAATTGAAGAATTAAAAAAGGCTGTAAGTGCCAAAATGAAAATTCCGAGATAAATACATGTCAAACTTCTAAGAAATTATTAACGAAAAACACGGACCAGTCACAGCGCGGCTAAAGCAGACGGATCCCGCTGAGCGTGGCGTTGGCATTAGCCGTGCCAGAATCTCTCAGTTAGAACCGCGCTCAGATTGGTTGGCGTTTTTCGTTAATAACTCTGTCACAAAGCCGCGGAGAGAATATTTTCGCAGAGGGAAATGTTATTTTGAATGACCTCAGGGATCGCCCCTTCTTAGGAAGTGCAACATTTTTGGGGCACCTTATATTCGAATCTCCGGGTTCGAATGTGTGACACGGTATTTACATGGTGACATAATCCGTTGGAGAACTCCCTCCTTGAAACTCGATCAGCTATTACTGTTCTTATCGAGTTCAACTTGCCGCGGAATCGGTTGAACACTTACTCAGGGTTCTACGCGATAGAACTCGCAGGAGGTGTTTGTTCGACGGAACTCGACAGATCCGATTCAGAATCAGGTGAAGATCGATCGAGACGGAAGCTAGACGCTGTAAATTGCGAATCCGTGACGGAGAGCAGCGAACAGAGCTGCTAGAACCGAGAGAAAAGAGTAGATGCTTCGAAAGGAATCACCCACGACACGTAAAAGTTTCATTTCAAAGGCGGTGCTCGTTCTTCCGAGATTTGGAGGATCCGTGATCGAGCCTGTTAGTCATGGTTCTCGGTACAAGAGCACGGTGTACGCGCGCGCGATTCGTCTCCCGATTCGAGGTTAAGCGCCCGCGGAGAAACGGCAAAAGAGAAACTCTCGGCGAGGCGAGGCGAGGCAAGGCGAGGCAAGGCAAGGCGACACGCGTTGGGAAGCTGACGCGCGCGTTTTACGAAAATCTTCCATGGCCAACGGGGTCACCCACGAACCTTAGCAGGAGCGTCGCCGAAGGATAACGCTCTTGTATGCTCGAATATCTTAACCCTTACACGGCGGTCCGTTACGAAACCGAAGTCTAACGTCACGTCTTATGAAAATAGAAGATGTCCCACATACCGGGACCAATGGTCGCGAACACTATCGAATTTTCAATCGTCGATCTCGCCTTCAAACAGTTTTTCGGAGATCTCGCGTATCGTACGATCCGACGGCGACGTTATATGTATGTTGTCAACGGCGGCGCTTCGAATCGCGGTCGAAGAGTTCGCGAGCCGTTGCCGACGCGACGCCGCGCCGCGCCGCGCCGCGCCGGAGAGAGAGAGAGATCGGCAGATAGTAGACCCGTTCCGATCACAAAGATGAAATAGTGAAAGTAGTCGTTCGGCCCGAGCGATTTTTCCACCATTTTCTGTACTTTCACTCGGCGCCCGAGTCCTTCGGCTAATCGAGTATCCTCTAAATCGGCCATTTTGGAAGCGGTCTACACAATTTCCGGTGAACGGAAAAAAATTCGAACCAGGACACGACGGCAGTCGATGACACGGTTAAAAGATAATCTATCGATTGTCATTGCAAAAAGCTTTTGGAAGGCACTCTCCTGCCCGGTGCCGCGCGACGTCCCGTCTCTAAGTAAATAACAATAAGTAAATAACAGCGAGAGGGGAAAACGGTTAATTTCTCTCGCGTGAGAAACGACTCTCGTTTCGAGTCGAAAAAACCAGAGTGCTGGTCCGTTCGTAAAAACTGAACGGTAATCGGGGGCAGGATAACGTTTTTCGAGAGTTTGAAGCGCGAACGACTCGGTTTCACTCGAAACGACCTACATCGACGACCGCTTACTCCTGCTGCTGCTGCCGCCGCGCCGCTGCTGCTGCTCGAGGCAGGACTAAGCGGAAAAAACAACCAGCAGAAAAATGCGTAACTAACGAGTAAAGCTGGTGTCCGATAACGAGTCGAGCCGATTCGTTTCATTTCGTCCCGTCTCGTTCCGTATCGACGGTGGTGAGAACCGTGTTTTCCCTCCTGGGGAGAGCAAACCTTCTCTCGGCGATGTCGGACGCGATTCCATATTGAAATTGATCACAGCGGATCTTTATGCATTTATGACACCAATGATTTGATGTGAAAGAATGGAATTTTCATTGTATTTCTTGCAATTGATACAATTTTTATTTTTTATAACGAACGACAAAGAGGACATTCGCATTTGGAGAGACGAAAATTAAAGCAGCATTCTAGGTATCGTGCTGACGTTTCGAACTTTCTTGTACAGACTATAGTATCTCCAAAGAGTAGGGATATAACAACAAGAGGTGACACTTGAAAAGACGAGCTGGCGCGTCGCGTCGCGTCGCGTCGCGTCGCGTCGCGGGGTATGCCCCGCAGTGGAGGGTATATGTAATCGTTTTTCGTAGATCCTAACGGTTCCCATGCTCTTAGATCGAGGCTGTACTACATATAGTATCGTTACCAGGCGAAAGAAGCCGTAAATAGCGGAAGAAACGGGCTAGGGCTAAGCGGAGAAAGAGCGATCGGTTATTGTCATCGTTATTGTCGCGACGTACAGTGAACTCGAATGCGATATTTATTATTTTTGTCATTGTCAGCTTGTTGCACGACCGCGAATCTTTATGCAAAATAAAAATGTCTTACCTACATCGCCACAAACTGGAGTGACATAGAAAATTATTTTCTTTTTCAACACTTTTGCAAATTATTCATCGAATAAACAAGAATCGAATGCAAACGAGTCGATTGATATTCTGTTTTCAGCCTCCCAGAATCCTGAAATAAATTATTCCGGATTCCTTAGGAGAAAAACAAACGTGTTTACAAACACTTGGTTGGTTTATTTTTGCTCGGGTAGATGTCTGAGTTTCAGAGGAGTACGGCGATATCAAGGGCCGAGGTACATATAGTACATACATAACACATAACACGCTAGCGGAGAAAACAATGGGGGAAAACAATGGGGGAAAACCGAGGGAAAACCGAGGGAAAACCGAATGGGCCAATGCAAGCTCATAGCCCAAAAGCTGTTCGAACGATAGCAAAGGCTCTTTTGCCCAAGAGGAATAAGGTAAAGTTTCCGAAGAGGAATCTGCTTGGAGCTGCTCTATCACACCGCCAGCTTTTTATCGCTTTTCTCGCGCAACAACGGGAATTCTTGCGCGGACCGGACCGAACTGGTCCGGTCCGTCTGAGTGGCGTTCGACGGATAACCTCTCCCGGACAAATATGTCGTCCAATTCAAAGGATAATCCCATTCTTCGACGAATGGCAGTCCTCAACTTTCCGAAGAGATACTCTCTACATATGTATTTAAAGTTCGTAAAGTTTGGCAATTCGAAGAGCCGTCGACCGATTTTGACTATATTCGAATCCACTCTAAATTACCTTGATTCAAAGTCACGGTCAAATTATAAAATGTCCTACGCGCGCGTGACCACTGTATCGAAAAATTGCGTCGGCGAATACCATTCTCTCTAGAATTTTCCGATGACGATCCGATCTAGAGATATTGCTTATCGTCGACCGCATAACGTTGTGCAATACGTTTATCAAGCTCGTTCCGCGTTCGAACAACAACGGTCGCGGTCGCCGATCGTCCCTGTCGAGATGTCGCGTTTATCGAATACAAAGAAGACGTACGGTCTGATAACCGAATGAAAAATTAATCTCCCATCGGGACACGATCGTCTAGTGTTTGCTCGGTTTATCTCTAAATACTATTTCATCCTAGCGCGGCTCGGCGACGGGATAAAACTCGGACGCAGAAATCCAGCGATGCACGAAAAACCAAACAAAAAAACCTATACAGTTTATAAAGCTTTGTAGAGCCGATAGAACCAACATATACCCAGTTGGAGCAATCTCTGCGCGATCCGATCCACGACCTCTTCGCAAAAGTATCCACGTCAAATTCTGTTACTCTGTTTCTCATAGATATCGAACCGTTAGTGCAAATACAGGAACACGCGGTGCAAAGAAAATATCGTGGTGCAGCCAGTTAACGGAGTGGTAAGTGCGGGTGGTGTGAACATTCTTCATTTCTTGCAGCAAATGATCGGCAATATAGAGACAAATAATTAGTAGGGGAGACCGCGGGGCAAAGTGATATAGTTTTCACTTTTTCATTTCTGCAATTTTTCTCTTTATTTTTTCTCTATTTTTTCTATCAATATGTATATCAAATATAATATCGCGATATGTATTTTGTCAGGCTTTGTTTTTACAGGGTGTCACAAAAATGTCGAAGAACCTTGAAAGGGGTGTGTTCCGTCTTAAAACCCTCTGCGAAGGGACAAGCACGTTACCTTGAAGGTCAGTTAGCTGGAATACCTACTCGAGACAATAACGACCGTAAACGCGAAAAACGCGAAAAACCCGAGAAACCCGAAAAACCCAGATGACAAACGCATGTTGAACAGTCATTCCGTTACCCTACCGAGTTTTATAGTTTTACAGCCGTAGCCGCCAATACCCAAATCTATCTCTACTCCTACTCTTCCTAATTTCCTAATTCACCACTTTCAACACTTTCCAAAATACACCCTTCAACCAATCACATACAATTTTACAAGACCACAGAGTGGTTCCTTAGGTTATTTGAAGTAACTTTTTCCACTTCGGGCAAACTTGGGCAGCTAAAATTGATTTTTATATGAAGCTCAATGTATAAAGAACCATCAGTAACCAAAAAATCACGGAGGTACCCCTTTTGGTACATTTTTAAAAACTTAAGTCAAAAATGATAAACATACAACATGGAAAATTAAAAAGAATTGTTAAAATTTCGAAAAACTTTTTCTGCAATTTCGAAGGTCTGACTATATTAAACACAACTTACAAGAATTAAATTAATCAAATAACAATTCGGCGAATACCACAAGTCCGGAAAATGTATTTTATGCATGCAATTTAACAATAAATTTATATATTTAGAAAAATTATCGGCAATATTAAAAACTATATTATATGTTACCAATACTTTATGACATAAATTTCTTCAGATTTAATACTTTGACAATTTGAATGTTTAACATTGTATCGAACACTGTGAGAAGGATTGTTCGAACCTCAAATATGTAGCCATGATTGTCTATATGCAGTATCTAGATAACTGCATTACCTATATCAACTTTCTCTGGTCTCCACTACGATTCGACTAGAAATGGATTCGCCTAGTTATTGTGCTTAGGTGTTTGCGGTTATACGTCGGAGAGCATGAATTGTGGCGAGTTCTCGAAGCGGATGGATACTTTTGTGATTGGTCGGGTGCGTTAACACCTTGTACATATCGCGTCGTCGCAGTCAACCCTCCTATAACGCGATTGGTCGGTACCGCGTTGTAGGAAACTCGGAATTAATAAAAATCAGATGAAATTAATTATAAAAATGACATGATTTGTTTAATTTATTTAGACTTTGCGCGGTTCTTATTGTAATATGTGCTCTGATAAAGATACACACACATATATATATATATATATATATATATATATATATATATATATATTATATATATTAAAATTATAATTTCAGTAGGTAATTGTAAAATAAAAAATCTAGAATCGGTCGTTTGGTCGTGGTAGGATTAGCGTTAAATTGAATTTTATACAAATAAAATTTTTGCTCCGCGTTATTAGTGTACAGCCTTATACGAGGGATGACTGAGTATGTATTGTTTTCGGTTTGTCTGTTTGTACATACCTTCGGCACAACTTGCGAGGAATTTCCCGTTGCTAGAGAAACTCATGTCGAGAACAGGGGCGGTGTGTCCCTTCAACGCACCCACCATCCAAGAATGCGTGAACTCCTGCTGCGCCTCGCGTCTCTTCTTGTTCTTGGCGCGTTTGTTGCTAGCTGTGCCGCCTCCTCCCGTTGTGCCAGGCCCAGCAGCTCCAGCCGCAACCGCTCCGCTCGTCAACTCCCTCGGCTCCTCAAATTTCACTTTTTCCGATTCCCCGGCATCTGCAATCAAAAAACACCCTTTACATGTCGCTCGATGCTGTTCCAAATCTACGTGGCAAGGGATGACATTTTATTGAACACCAGATACATATGGTATACATATTTTTCAATCGGTTAGACGTAGTTCGAGAGATAAGGCGTTGCTCTTGCCCGACTCTCGCAAGGCTCAAATGTACGAGGCGGTTGCATCAGCCTAATGTACATGGTGTTCCGTAAGTACGGACGCAGTCTAATAAACGACTTGAACCGTCAGGAAATATTTTTGAGTTTAAACATTCTGAAACACCCTGTACAGTTTCACCGGGATGCAACAGGATATCGCGAGGTGGGCACGAGGAACTCCCGATGTCCCTTGTCTACTCCAGTTTCATTCTGTCGGTCGTATTTCAACATTTCGGGGATCCTGTTGCCGGCCACTAGATTCGATTACTCGAGATTGAACCAGCCTTGTACAGCAAGTGCCGATACAGAAACAATAACAAAGAATAGAGGACGCGCGTATAGTAAATACATACAAATATCGTAATAAATACTCGATGCATGCGTATCCTTTAATCGCTAAATGCCGATGAATCACCGGAACACTCTGTCCGCGTGGAAACAAACATGACGGCGGAATAGTAAACAAAAACAGCGTGTAAGCTGTGTTGGGTAATTTGCCATCGAGAAAGAGTTCCGCTTTTCGAAACGTTTCGAAATTCTTCCTTGTCCACCTCGGCGAGTACCTCATAGTTTCTAGGAATATTATACATAACATGGTTCGAAAACGTGTCCCAGCTTTCGCGTAAGTCGCAGAAGACGTCCCCGGCGACGAAAGTCAAACGACTATCTTGGAGTCAATCACGGTTACGGGAACACGCACGAATTCAAATCTAGCGGAGTGCACTCGTCACGTGGCACCAGCCACGTAGGACCTACACACGTAGTGCCCTCCGCGAGGAATCTATTTACGATGAGAGAAAGATGGTCCGAGACGACGAGACGCAACCACACCGTATTGTACTCCCGTAGCTACTGCTGTATTTATGTTCGAGAGAGAGACTACCAACGTTTTTTCTCTCGTATCTCGTCGCAGAGAACGCGCTAACCTTATCGTCGCAAGAGGGAAGCAAAACAACGCTAGGATACGGCGCACGGAGCACGTGATAACTCTGCACACCAGGATCCCGGTTGAATTTAAAACGCCGCGCCGCGTCGCGTCGCGTCGCGTCGCGTCGCGTCGCGTCGCGCCGCAGCCAATTCGGACCAAATTATGCTGTATGTATTAACTATTAACTCCGTAGCTGTTAAAAAATTGTATGTATCCCTACCACGTTGGAGACCCAGTGACCGAGTATCGATCAAACACATACGTACTATTTTTTTTATTACACTATTACCATCGTATTCGTCCCTTTTTTGTATTAACCCTTACGTCAATAACCGGGTATCCACATTCAATTTACCCTTTAAACCTTCTTCAATATCTTTGTTGATAAATGTCAAAATTATTGTAGATTGTATGTTCTTGAATCAACATAGATTAATTTACTTTTTTTGGAATAAAATTATTGAAACTACATGTAAACTAGCACATTATTGAATATCGTATAAAATTTTGTTTATTGACATAAGGGTTGAAATGATATCCAAACACGATATAATTACGATTGTCTACTAGTGTAATATGTAACTAACCGATTTTTAGTTTAGTAGATAATATCTCCATGTATGAAAATTAGATTGCCAGTGGTAAGTACGGTTGAAACATTTCTTGGACCGTTAATGGTTAATCACAGCACAGTTTAAAATTAAACAGAATAATCACACACACAGAGTTTGTAATGTTGTAGGCGACACTGATTCCCATGACACGCGTATATCTCACTGTATACGAGACACACAGCACGTAACTTTGACAAGCAGAAGATTTCAGATGAGAGATCCCGTTCGTAAGGCGATTTCACGTGCACTGGAACCTGCTGAGCACTTTGTCCGCCCTTCTATAAACCTTGGCCTGCGCAACAGGTATACTACTAATGTTTTCGGGGTGAACAATCGGCCCTCTACCGAAACCCAACAGTTTGACCCACTGCGCCTACCCCCTCCTAGCCGCGCCGGTGCATGCGCGTCAACTAATTCTATTCTACCAAAACGTATTGTAACCGGTTTCGAGATCTATAGTATCTATACTTTGTCCAACGAGACGAGGTAAATGTTCCCCAAAATCAAAATTTAATTAGCGAAAGCAAATCTGAAAAGACAACATTAATCATACTGGCTACCCCTTCAACCCTTCTGCATCCTTCATATTCTAATCCTAATCCAATTGAATCTACCCGACTGTACCGCAATAAAAATGAATTTATTAAACTTGATTAAGTAATAGTGTCACCCGTACATATAAGTACCTATGACCGACGTGGCATTCAACGTGTTAAACAAGAAAATACCAAGAAATCAGCAAGAGGTGCAGTCTCGAATGCGTGACGTCCGACGACGCGACGCGACGCGACGCGACGTGACGAACCTTAATCTTGGACAAGAAACATTTTCCCATTCGGACCAATGAAATCGGAACGACCCGGTGGATCTTGATCCAGAAGATGTTCGAACTAATATACATATCGGGTACAAACAGGGTGAATCTGTCGCGACAAACAAAAAACGTTGCGGTGTCATTAATCGCCGAACGAAACTTCGGGCGTGCAAGAAGATTACGGATTCGTGTCCAGCGAGAATTATGGCTGTGTTCGACGTGTAATGTATTACGTCTCGCGGTACAACGGCGACGCCGCATATTTAAATTTTTAAGTAACCTTTCCCATTCTAGGCGTAATATTTTACGATTTACGATTTACGATTTACGACACGGTGCTCGTACAAATTAAATTATTTACCATTACAAATTCGAGTTCCACCATTCTGAATTTTGATTTGAAACTGGAGAATGCTCGATACACCGTTCTCGCGTTAGAGGTACAGTAGCTGACAGAGCTGTACGATCTTAGTCAGTTCGGCTACCTCCTTCCACCACTGACGGGCATACCCCGCGAGGGGCGGAGAAGCCTCGAGCTGCCTCTCGTTCGCCGAGCAGTATAAAGTGTAAAAATGCACGGCATCCGATATGGGGTCGGGTATGGTATCGGTGTGAACCATTACCAAATCCAATTACATACAACTCTTCTTTATTTTTCACTATTTTTTATGGGACTTTCACGAACTTATCTCTGACATTTCTCTGATTAAAATGACACTAAACACGATATCATTTCAACTGTATTTACTAGTTTAACCCTTACCTGGTATACTGGGGTCCAGAGTTGGGCAAATTTTATTTTGAATAACGAATAAGGAATAACGAATAAAGTCCCAGGATTTATTCGTGAATAACGAATAACGATTTCATTCGCCGAGAAATTATTCGTAACTTCATTCGTTATTCGTTATTGACGAATAAACCCTGGAACTCTTATTCGATATTCGTTATTCATTATTCTAAATAACTTCGGGGCGAATAATGACTAGTGGTGACCGATCCTGGGACCTTCGTTATCTCTATACACACACACACATTTGTTGTCACGATTCTTGGCTTCACTCTCTAGACTGCACTCACACATTTATTCATACACATGCACGTCGCTGGTGCGTGCGATGTCGATGACTCGATGTCATTCGATACCTTTATTCGCTGGCCCATTCGAATAAATTTTTATTCGCTGGGCTATTCGAATAAATTTTTATTCGCTGGGTTATTCGAATGAAATTTCATTCGAATAACGCTCAACTCTGCTGGGGTCCCCCATGACTCCAACAAAATTTCTGTACACTAATTTTTGCTACTGTATTGTACGATATTTGCAAATATCAAATTTCTTTAACTTCTTTCTAACATTTAGATTATTTAGTATGAAATTATATATTTAAAGGTATCGGAGAAAATTTATGCAGAATTTGAAAAAGGTTCTAGTATGATATTTCGCAATCCGAGTAAACACCGTACCACTTAAAGGTTAATGGAGGTGTTGATATGCGTGGTCGGCGAGGTCACAAAAAAATAGCCCTACATGAGCTATGTTGGAGCACGGACCACAGGATCCGGCTTAGATAAAGAATTTAATAAGCACCGGTTAGGCATAACGTTGCCAATATTATTAGCCGAAATATCGGATGCCAGGGGTTTTGCTTGTGTTTCGAGTCGCTAGAGCAACGAAACGTGATACATACACGATCGTAGAAAAAATTCTTTATATGTACGTGGCTTTTATCGTGCTTTAACATCATCGAGTAATTTACGAGCATAGAAACGGCTCGTTTAAATGTAAATAAATTTCTGCTGCGCAACAAGTAGGCGCTTGCGAGCGATCTGGAGGAAAGGTGAGAGGGAGGTGAAAGAAGATGGCCACCATAACCCCATCCCTCCCTCGATTCTAAGCGACTCGACTCGATACGACACGACACGACACGACACGACACGACACGACTGGCACGGTAGAATTACATATAAGGAAAATTCCGTGAAGGTCGTCATTGTTTTGGTCATAGGCCGTTTTGACCAAGCTAATGGTTTCGAAAAATGTCTGAATTCAGACTATACTATATAAATACATATATGTGCATACACCGTTGTATCGAAACGGTAGCGCATTAGTCATCGGTACACGTGGCGCTACACGATGTCGTTTATCATATTGGTTACGTTTTTTCCTATTCGTTTCATCCGATACATCGGACAAATGGTAATGGTTGTTGGTTATGTAATCATGATCGTGACTTCGCCGACGTGTCTTGGCCGTGGTAACGACGAATGCGTCGATACAACACCGGAAAAAAGGGTGATATATATTCACGATGATTCGCTAATTACTACGGCATAAACAAAAAAATGTGTATCATTCCGCGCGACGATAGTAGGTACGGCGACCTTGGCGATTCGAAACCGCTCAGACCGTGCGATTCGTCGACATTTACCCAAGATTAGATTTATATTTTGTTTTGAACCGTAAAAACGAGACTGCTTTTTCGAGAGTAATGACGGCCATTTAATGGATTGCAACGACGTCTCAAAGGCAAACGCAGCATCGTGTTCGAGTGTAAATAAAAAAAACTCCTTTTTATATCGGCGATGTCAAGATAAGACGACTGGCTTTATTTGGCGTTCGTGAAATTCGCCAAGGCCGGCAGAGCCTCGGTTAATACTTGTTATATCTTTGTTTGATTATGCGCGCAGATAGGCACGTTCCATGAATATTCGAGCAAACAAATCATGGAGATTAGTCTGACTGGTTCGAACACATCGGTTTGCACGTTTTTTGTTGAAAGGGCAGGTAAGCGGCGCGGCGCGGCGCGGCGCGGCGCGGCGCGGCGGTAAGGTATATGGGCGTACTAACCCGATCCGTATGACGTGTCCTGGTTACAGGGAGGAGAGTATACGACCTGCATTTCGGGCCCAGGGGGAGTCGTTGATTACATTACCTGAACCTTGTCCCTTAAAATCGCGGCGAGTTCCTTTCTTTTCGTGCTAATCCCTCGTCCGCCGGTCCCAGCTGCCATACCATAAACTGAATCATTTATATTTCGCTTAACCTGCCCCGCGAGCCGGGGACATAAACAAAAAAAAAACGGTCGAACTTTACACAGGGTTGCAACCCAGACCTATCGCTTTCAAAAGACCTCGGAATTCCCAATTCTCTGGAAATTGTATTGTACCTCGCTTACCTCGCTTCCTTTCTTCTCCTTTCCTTTTCTCAAAAGCTTCGTACAGTTCTATCATTTTTCCTTTCTCTTGCGAGTTCTATATCTATGCCGGAGTCATTTCTGACCCACACCGATATTTCACTAATGCATATCGACCCTCGTTCGAGCTTATCCCCGTCGCTACCACGGCGAGGCAGGTCACGAATGACACCACCGTAGCATACGGAGGATTAAGAAATTACTTTTATTCGATTCCCGTTCCTCGTACACGGTCTGCTACACGTCTATGATACTATCGTATTGGAATCAAAATTTGTTGACTTTGCTTATTTTTATGCATATTTTAAAATAGCGAATGAGTTTTTTGAAAAATTAATTGCATAAGTGTGAAATAAAAATTGTTGCATTTGCGATGTTCGGACTATTGTCATCCGTAACGCAATAACATCAGCATTGGGTGGGATTAAGGTCGTGAGGGGCAGACAGGGCCGGAGAGGGACGGCGCGGCGGCGTGGCGGCCGACCATACATGCAAAAGTCAAAACTTCAACTATACCTTTAACTATAATACCTAACCCAGACCTTAACACGTTAAACGCTACGACAATCCCTGGGGATCGACGCGCGACGGTCTCGAATTTACAAAATAATATGTATATAAAAAAATATAATTCACAGAATACATATGAAAAATTTGTACACTGTCATAATACACTAGAAACAGACTACATAAATAGAAATTAAGTCGGCGAGAGTTTTGCTTATGCACAGACGTATTTTTGCATTTAAATTGAAATAAAAAGTGAAATAGAAAGCAGGACAAAATTAACTCCGCGTTTAACATGTTAATCACCGTTCGGTAACAGCTTGTCCCAGAGCTTGTTACCTAACTTTAAGTACAATTATTTACGAATATTTCGGAAAGTAAATAGTCACAACACATATGTCAAGGTCAAGGTCATTGGAGTCCTTTAAGTGTCATATTTTCTAAATTAAAAAATCAGAAAGGTTACAATCTTTTGCTTCGTCCACATTAGTGCAAGTCTCGTCACCGGTTCCGAGGAGGACCCCCCCAACCCCCCTTCCCGCGCAGTGGTAGGGATACAATTTTAACAGTTACGGGGAGACTACTGTGATACGTAACAAACGAATACGAAAGAGAAAGAAACAGAAATTTCGTGAAAGTTTGCTCGATGATTTCGACTATTTCAACCGAACCGTTTATTTATGTGGAACGTCGTGGTCAGTGAGGTCACATTTAAGTTCCCGAGAGTAGAAGGGAAAGAATAAAAAATGGACCTATCCTCAACCCAGTTCTACGATACAATACAGCAAGGTAAACATCCAAGTACATAAAACGGGACAGAGGCTGAGAACGCGATGTACATACATACCCGCGTTTACGTGTCGTGTCGTGTCGTGTAGTGTCGTGTCGTGTCGTGTCGACGCGACGCGACGGTTCGTGATCTACGTTTACGGCAATTACTGTTATGTACTATATCGCGAGTTCAGCGCCAAGGAACTCCGTCGCGAAATACGCGTCCGATTGATCAACTCCCATTTAAGTCCAGTTCGAAACGGTCTTAATCTACCGTTCGACCATCAAATCTGAGAACCTCTACTGAGTTTTGAGAATATGTATGTTCTCTCAGCTGCTGACCTCTATACGCGTAGCACCGTGCTATCTGGTGAAAGAAAAGGAACAGTGAAATATGTCTACCGCAGCCGAAATTTTTCCTATCGTTAATGGGTCACTAGGGTGGCCGTTAAAACATCGTATCGAACACGGAACGAAGGAAACCGAAAATAATGGTATCGCCGGGGTACCTCGGTTGTTCCGAGCACACGATAGCTTATCGTCGTCGTTTTTCAACGACGCGACGATCACCCGAACGACACTACTGCGACGATTGCTACCGTACCGATATGTAAGTACATATGTACATACTACTACATACACATTTGGAAGCGACCGGCTAGGGCCGTTTTCATGATAATTCTGTGAGGAAGGATTTATCAAAGGGTCGCGAACTCCTAGCCCCTCCTGAACCAGATTATGTAAATCCAAGAAATAACGTGTCCTCACTGTACCCAACAAAAGTTTTGCTCTCGATATATTTATACATACTTTGACTGTGTACAGTGAATTTTTACAAGAAATTTTTTTTACAAACAATTATCAAGCCAACTCGATCAATATGCATGCGAGCGCTCAACGATAAAATGATTGGCGAGTTTGTACAATTACGCGACCAAAGACTGGATAAATAAATTGCCAGTAACGTAGGTTCCTTCACCGCTTCTTTCCTTATTCCCGTTTCGGTTCGAACGAAAAAAGCAAAATATGACAAATAGAAGTAGAAATTGGCAACGCGCGGTCAGTGCACTATTAGCGGTGCGTGTCCCGCGTTTTCAGGGACGTGTTTTGTCGCACTGGCCCGGAAAATGTAGCACACTGCGACAAATTTATATCGGCCGCCAAATCGCCACGGAAACCTCAACTCCGAGTCATCGATCTCATTTCAAAACAATCGCGACATTTGTCGAGAAATCCGAATACGATTCCAAAGCGAGTACATACATACATACATACATAATATGTTAATTTCGAGAATGATAAACGTTTCGCTCTTCGAGTTATAAAGTGCACACTCCCCCTTGGAAATATTGTCGCGTTGTAGAATGTAAGATCAATAAAAAAAGATCGAGTTCGAGGAAGTGAATTAGCAATACATACATACACCGATCGCCTCAAACCGCCTAGTTTCGAATTCGTAAGGCCCGGTATTCTAATGCCAGTCGTGTGTAGAATTAAGGAGGAACGCAAAACGCGTTTCGCCTTCTACGCTACCCCGGCAGAGCGGGAATTATACGATCGATCGAACAAGTCGTCTCTCAAATAAATTACTTAGAATTGCTGACTTTGCAGAGAAAGAAAATACATAAACGCAAACTGAAAAAAGCAGTGAAGAACAGGTCGATTAAAAAATTTTAGCCGACGAGAACATCTAGCAAAAAGTTTAAGAAGGAAATGAAGCAAATCATCTACCCATTAAATTAATGCCAGCGGCAGTAACCATTTTGATGGATTACGTTCCGTCAGGGTTAGTAGAAAGACCTCGAAGGATCGGTATGGTCGTCTCGCGATTGTCCATTCTTCCCGCGTGTTTGTCCGGTGTACGGCCCTGAGAGCGTTTCTCCTCGTAAGTACACGTGTACGCACGCGAGACGCGCGTATAAATACACGCGCGTCGTCAGTTTATTTATACGCAAGGGTGCCCGTTTCGTGCGCGCGCGCACATCTAGCTGCCCCCGTCTCTTCGCGCCGAGAAATGCACACGCGCGCATGCACGCATGTGTCATGCGTTCACACACGGAACAGAAAACTATCCGCGACTGCGAGACAGTTTGTTTCTCCCGGCGCGGCGGCGCGGCGAAGCAAAATTCATTGTGAGGACGATGATTTAGCGAGCACGGCCACGTTTTCCGTTCGCGATCGACACGCTTGATAATCGCGCGCGCAGCGTTCCCAGGTTCAAGATCGCCACTTTCACGCTACGATCTGTCAAAATTCCTACCGATCGATCGCAACATTTTTCCGTTCAGGACGTTTGCTAACGTTAACATTCTTATTCTCCCTGTCTACACATTATGTATTATACATAAGTAATGTGCCTTTGAATTGAAAAATTTAGATTGTTAAACTTATTAGAATCAATAACATATCAAGACATCCTTTTTGCCATTTCCAATGTTATTTTTACGGTTTCGAATTGATTCTGCATAACATTAAACACGTGATACATACATTTAAAAAGTCTTTCAGGTTTTTGAAAAGCCTGGAAAAAATTGAACGCTGAGTACATATATGTATGTAAGTACTCTATGTATGTATGTATGTATGTATGTATGTATAGATATTCTGGTAGGAAATATTGCGTGCTGACGCAGCTGCTCTTCCCTCTTTGTCTTCTTTGATTCACCCCATACTTTTCGTTAGCCCCTCCACTTCTCATTGTCTATTCTTTTCTGCACACTCTACACTCTACAGTCTCTACACTGTATGTATTCCGCAAAACCATTCGTGTCCCTCCGACGCGCTTCTTTGATATTTCGAGCGGGCTCGACTTTCCCAGTGACCCACAAAAAAAAAACATTTGTCCAGTATATGTACTATTTAGTTGTCACTTGAATTACGAAACGGTAAAATTTCTAGAAATTAGAATACACCGTATAAATATACCATTTCAATATTCAAGATTTTATCGACTTTTTATCGCCGGTTTCGAACATAATTGTTCCGGCCGGTAACGATAGGTAGGTACCTAGGCGAGGGTAGGTTGGTAGACCAGTGTGTTCGCGAAACCGTAATTTCCCGCCAATTCTGCGCGCATTAACCGGACCATGAATGAAGCAATACATTGCATCGGTTTCGCGAAAGTATCGGGAGCACGCGAGTCGATCCGTTCGCGTGTAAACGAATCTAATTCATCCGGATCGAACGAGGCCGCCGGCAATCGAATTTTCACTGGAAATATTCGAGCGATGCGCGAGCAACGTGCTCTCGGATAGCTTGCTATATCGCGTGATCGGCCGACGCCAGCCTATTGACATTCATGAATGAGAAATTCGCCGAGGATTAATGACGAAAATTCGTTAAAACATTTCTCGAGTAAACGAATCCCGACACGAAATAAATTCGGGATGGCAAGAAAAAAATATTAGTCGAAACGAACGTCGGAAGCACGATATCTATCGAATGTTTCTATTATCTCTTAATCCGCAAGTGAAAAAGCCCGATAATAAAAGAAGATCGTGCGGCGGCGGCGGCGGCGGCGGCGGTTCGACGGCGCGAACACGCAAGCGTGATTTCTTTCCAGGGGCCTATACCTGCGTGCACCCGACGGACATAGTGAAATTTTGTTAATGGCAGGCAGCTTACTTTTTGATGGATCCGAAGCTCGGTTAGACCGTGACAACCGGCTAACGATGTAGCCAATCACGAGGACGAGTCCGCCGAGGAATAACGTGCTCGCGAGCACGAGCATGGACACGCTGAATCCCGGCGCGAATCTTGTCTCTGCATCCTCCATCTTCACCGCGTGTTTGAGTCACTTCACTATAAATTCCTGTTTAACTCACCGCACCACCGACGTGACGCGTGTTTCTTGTCTGGTTTCTGGACCCGTCCGAAATCAACGTGAAATTCCGAGTCACAGACACGACCGCGTGCGTTCCAAAAAACACGAGTTTATCTTACAACGATCGCGGCCAGTGCGTCAACTCCACGGTGGGCTTGAACCACCAGCTTTATAGACAGGGCTCGCGAGATCGGCGACGCGTCTTCTGCCTTCCGCCACGGACCACGCCAACTATAGAAACGGAACACCATGGAACGGTCGGCTTATCTGAAATATCCGCGCGCCGTATTCGAATTTTCCCGTTCCTTTTCCCTTTCCCCTTCCTCTTCGGCTCGATCAATTTCGAATACCTATAGTCTATATAGTATAGTTAAACACACGTTTCTCCTACGCGTACCGTGTAGGCTTGCGCAAAGTCCCTTTGGACGGAAGGATCCAGTTCCGTGGCGCGAATTTCGTAACCGTAACCGTAACCGTAACAGTAACCGTAACAGTAACCGGTGTGGTGTGTCGCGGTATACGTTTCTAGACCGCAAGAGTGCTCGTGCCCCCGCCGCGCACCGAGTCGAAAGAACAACGTTCGCATTCCTCGATCCCTGGATCGTTTTTTTTTCTTGGCACCGTTACGAGATTCGTCCGTTGCGATGATTAAGTTACCGCTCTGCGAACGGTTTCTGGGTCACCGACGTTGGATTTCGTACGCGACACACTTCCAAGTCCGAAATTTCGTCTGCCCGAGCGATCCTCGTCCCGGTGGGTTTCGGCGGTTGCGGTTATCGACGAACACTGTTCAAGTTTTGTGTCATGGGTGTTCAGGCGAATCAGCGCGAAAGCCCGAAGCCGGCGACTCTGTTTCGTTTTCGTGGGAAGAAACGAGAGAGTGTCGTGCTTCGTTGTGATAGAATGTCGTGAAAAACTCGTCACCTGGTCGGTTTTCTAAGTATGGACGCGGGAAGTTACAAAAGAGAGAGAAAAAAAGAATGGAGAAAAAAGAAAAGAAGAATTGCGATTCACTCACGGCGATCGTTGTTACCGCGCGAAACTTATGTAAGCCCTTCGAGCGATCGCGTGCTCTGGCGGCACACTCTTAAATTAGACGGAGTCATCGCGGTGCTCTGAACACGTTGAAAAGTTCGGCCCGCGAGTGAACGGAACGATCGTCGCAGCTTGGGACGCGTGTTTGCCGAAACACGCCATTAGTGCCGGTATATACGCGCTGGCGCCCGTGCTTCCTGCCGTTTAATCCGCTCCTACCAACATCTCCCACTATGCGACATCCCCCACGAAGGTCCAAGATGCTCTCTCCCACTGTGTCGATCGTCGGACTTGCGCCGTCGAAATTCTACGAGTTGAATAGCGCGGCGACCGTGGCGTTCGCGGTCGCGTTAGCAGCCGCAAATCGCTTCTACGGTATCCATTTCTTTTTTCATTTGTTCGAATTTCGAATCGCAGGCATCGATCGATCGCATTCAAAATTGTTATCGATTCATGCCCAACCTCTAGTTCTTACATATGTATCAATCGATAACCTGTTAACAGATGAATACTGTGGACTGGAATAGACTCGGTACTTATGTTTGGCGCTTGTTATAGGATTAAATTAATAATCGTTTGCGATAAGAACATGGGTTAGGAATATATCCAAACAAATTGATAAGTGAGAGTTGAATGAACGTATATATTTAGATATCGTTGGCTAGTAAGTTCCCATAAGCAGCCGAGCCGAGTCGTTCGGGAATTCGAATACCATTTTATCCTAGACAAGAACCATGCTTGGTCGGTTATCGTAGATGCAGTGTCCCTGCCTGACCGGTACAATCCGTATCTACCGAGTAAGATTTGCATTTCCTACGCTCCGATGATCTCATCGGTTCGTAGTTCGTATATACTTCCGAAGTGGAATTCCTCGAGTATGCATTGACGCATTGAGGAAAACTCCGAGTAGATTATTCTACCTTTTTGACGTAATCAGACCGCGCTTCCTGCGAAATCGGGAATATCGAATATCCGGAAACAACAGCATGTATTGCGTTATTGTTATTGCGTTAGATCATTCGTACAAGATGGTCTTTTCCTGAAACGTGAGAACGGTATTCCCGGCGCGGCGCGGCGCGGCGCGGCGCGGCGTTGCTAGTTGCAATGACTAGACCTAATTTTTCTAACGTTCGTTGTCGGTCAAGTCGGTATTCGTAATTACCGATCAATTCGACTTCGTCGCCGCTACTTCGGAACTAATTGATGTCGTGCTACACCGGAAGTAGGTCTTCCCTGATCGAAATACAGTAGAATTATCCACGTGGAGCCGGTCACAGTTGTTGCACGATCTATAGTGACCTAACGACTGAGCTGACAAACGTGAGCTCGTAACGGCAAGATGCGTTAAATTCAACCCGTTATTCGCCCCGTTACTTTTCCTCATTTCGAACGTCTTCGTCCTCGATTCAGCTCTCTTACGTGCAAGCTTCGGCGATCATACTGTGCCAGTGTGCACATAAACAGACGTCTTCGCATCTACGATCTCGCGCTATGTCGCATCCTTTGCTCCACCCAAAATTTTAACATTTCTCTTTCCGTATCTAATACAATATCTTTCTCGAATCGATACGATCGAACAATTTCAAACTGAACTAAAACTGCAGATTCTTTTCTGGAAACACGATCTTCCAAACTTTTGCGATTCAAGAGATTATTAAATGTGACACCAATTGTGTGTTGGGTTAAAGAGTACGCAACTACTGCATGTGTAGGCACAGTCTCCACGCACTTGTCATCAAAGTCTACAGATAGCTTACGATAAAAAATACATATGTATAAGCCGCGTATCGGGCTAACACGTCTGAAGAGTTTGCTTCGTGACTCAAGTTTTCGTTCCATCTGGGACTTTCGATACCGAACTGCTACGCACTAAGCGTCAACTTTTTCGTCGCTTTGCTGATAATTAAACAATGACTGCGGGCGATACGAAATGGTTCGAATCGTCTCGTTTGTTTTTCCTTTATCTGCACTTGGCTTTCGACGATTCGCTGTTAAACTCGGTGAAACGATCGGGAATTTGTCAAGTAATGTTGTTTTTTTATTTCTTTTAACTTTTGAAAGATGTGGTACAGTGAGTCGAACACAAATCACACGCGTTCCTTTGGAACCACACCTTTATGGTCACTGAACCCTGATGCGGAGTTAAAGGTCGTTTGCCTTACGTACGCGATAACCTGCCGAGGTCAAGTTTCACGGGCTCTTTTCCCTTCTATCGGTTTGAGGAATGCATTTCGTGAGAATAACCGCGTTACAAAAGTAGGTACACGTGTAACTCTTAAAATCAATCGTCTGACCAATCGTGTATACATTGTTTATTTCATGAAAATAAACAATATAATGCACAACAAAAATTTATTTATCGAATAGCGCTATGTATCAGGACGGTTTCCTCGGTGTATCCTGTTCCTAATCCTCTTTTCCTCTTTTCCTAAGAAACTGCAACTTATAATAACAGGAAAGTCTCAATAACAAACGTTCGGTTCTTACACCTATTCATGGAAATTCATCATTAGCAAAACATTACCTGTGGAAACAGAGGGGAGAGGGAACGCTGAATTCAAATACATATTCCGAAGCTGAACTCGTTGGGTTTCTCGAATCGGTATTGTATCTTATCTCCCAGAAGTGTGATCTATATCTGAATCATTAATAATGAGTCACTTACAAGTATCGGATACCTTGTAACAAAATTACCGCGCAACGAAAATAATACACTTTAGAATTTAGCATCAGCCAATCTTATTCTACAAGTATTATAATTACGAACTCTAGAACTTATGAATAATTTCGAGTTTTCAAGCAACGTTTAAATACTTTTGCCGTATAATAATGATCGATATGGGAAATATCCTCAATATGTATAATGATCGAGTCATTTTTATTGCAATGTGTGCCCGGATCCAGGCGGTGCGTGTCGATCTCAAGTAACTGAACTTTGAAATTGGCACGGCGCCATGAAAGAAGTGCGCAATTCCGCGATTGAGATCCGCTACGCCGCGTCTACGTTACCGAGAAGAATAATTTTGGGCGGTTGCGACGCAGGGGTGGTTGTTGGTGCAAACTCAACGGCCGAAGAAATATTCGACAAAGAGCTGGAGA
The DNA here is from genome assembly GCA_916610255.1 of Lasioglossum lativentre. Taxonomy (NCBI): domain Eukaryota; kingdom Metazoa; phylum Arthropoda; class Insecta; order Hymenoptera; family Halictidae; genus Lasioglossum; species Lasioglossum lativentre. Next base: position 109,267 of record OU744359.1, read on the forward strand.
AAACGAACGTCTTGTTTGCGAGTTTGATCCGATGCGACGCGCGACGCGTTCTCAGACACGCTGAACCTATACATAGATGTACTTATGTATGTATACCGGCTGAACTTCAATCCGACGAATGTAAACACGCGTACAGCGTACAGTACAGCGTACAGCAGTAACGCGTGTTTTGAATTTATTTGTTCCACCGGACGAAATTGGTGCAGGTTGTGCCCGGTTCCGCTGGTCCCTTTAACACTTTCGTTCCGAGTTTCCCACGATCTATCGACAAAAACAGTTCGATAGTCGCGCGAACTATCAGATCGTGGTATCGTCATCGCGGGGATACACGCTCGATCTTTCATCGTCGCCATCCGATATTACGTCAGTTTCCACTGACAGAACAGACTCGCATTAAAACGGAGCTAACAGGCACGCCGAGATTAAATGTCAACATCTTCTCTCGGAATGACGAACAATGTTCGACGCTTTGTTTATAAACACAGCTCTCGCGTTCGAGTGTGTTGCAGGCTTCGATCGCCCAAAATTCATTCTTAATGAAAAGTGTGCACGTACCCTCTGTCCTCTTATCGGCTACCGGAAAACACTTGCCAGCTCACGTGCGTGTCGTACAAAAACTACATATCGCACTCACCGTCAAACGGACGATCCAAGTCAATCTCCAGACGATCAAAGTCGATCCTCGGTCGATACTCATCCACCAGCAGAAGTATGGTCATCCCACGAACAAGTGTTTACGTGTCGATTCTATTCGATTCGATTCGATTCCATTCGATTCGATTCGATTCTTCACCCTCGATGTGATACAAGAAAATCCACCTTTATTCCCCGATGATGGTGGTGTCGGCAGTGCCGATGCATCAGTGTCACGCCTCTTTGTTTATAATATAATGCACGCGTGACGAGGTTCTTCTCCGCCAGGAGTCGCACAATCCCCTCCATCGGTTAGCCGGTTCTCCCACTCTTAGACCTCTGCTTGCTTAGACCATATGGTCTAAACTCTATCTAAACTCTCACAAGTCAGCTGACTGTCTATGCTACCTAGTCTACCACCACTATACTACAGTATACGTAGTGACTATAGCAGTCTAACTAAGATAGCAGACTATTGGACTATAGCTGACTATAGTAATAGTAGATATACTCATAGCAGATACATTAATAGCAGAGAGTCTACGAGAGTGCTTACGCCCGGGGTTTTTAGAAATTATCTTATTTTTCGCAACAACTCAATTTCACAAAGATGGTACTACTGCTCGGTGAATTGAGAAGGAATAGCAGGAATCTGTGTTTTGGTTGATATTTACCATGTAGAGGTAACTGTGAGTGGAGACCTACCTTACCGACGGTGTTTCGTTCTCCTATATCGACGACATTTCATCGTCGTTGACACGGCAAAAATAACGCGCGTTATTTAAATTTATGCGAATTTGTGTTTTAAATATGTCATTGAAAGAAAAGAACCGATGATGTACTTACATATATGTATGTATATGTACAAATCAATGGCGAATCAAGTACTTTTTCTGAAAAACAAATTTTGAATCTGAAGCACCATCTTACATTTTATTTTCTTTTAGGAAGAACAATGATCCGAATTGAAATTAACATAAATTCGTACAGACATTTAAATTCTAAGTGATAAAGAAAATCGTTTGACTCAAAATTCTTCTTTACTAAATAATACATATATATATATACATTATATATTTTAAATATATATTGTCAGTTACGCAATGGCACGAGCGATAATCTTAGAAGAAGCTATATATATAGGTTAGTAACTAATTCAATGATGATAATCCTTATACGCATATATATGTATTTATCACATTTTCAAGCTAATCATTCGATATTTCATAATATGATGAAAATTATACGTATTCGGTATTTTCAGTTGCGACATCGCGTTAGATACATAATATATATATATATATATATATATTCACGAATCATAAACAAGTTACAATAAACGCATTATTCTAGAAATTATAATTATTTATATATATATATATACAGAATATTTATATATAAACAGAATATTTTACGTAAAATCGTGCAATACTATTTAAAAACCTCGTAATACCGAGTATAGTTAAAATCGGTGTAAAGTTTATACTTCAAAATAAAATATTTGTAAAATATTGAACGATATTTTCGATAACATCGATAATATATTTCTGTTTGCATAAATGATTAATTTTTTCGTTACATAAAGAAGCAGTCACATGTCTGCCAACTTCGTCACTATATAATATATATTATATATAATATAGTCAGAGAGGATATAATCATATAATAAACAATAATACATCAAATTTTACCAAATATCCTGAGAGACATTCAGGAATAAGGTCCATAACAAAGTTATTGCAACATTATTGAATTGTATGGGCGATTTCATAATTATCTATATATATAGTGAAATTTCGACCAATTTCCGAACAGCCTGAAGCGTTGATCGTTCGATCTATTTCTGGAAAATTCTAGTGATTCCGTTTGCGTTTGCGTCTGCGTAGAAGCTATGGTTGCGTAACCTAACGAAGGAGCAGTTAAAGATTTAGCTGCAGTCTTTGAAGAAACTTGCAAGAGAACGAACGCATTAAGTGATACACGAAACAAAGTTTGTAAAATTATACAAAATGCCACGACGAGGACGTGCATCTGCTCCTCCACCGAGGACGTAAGTATCTTTTCTTCGGTTTTAATCACCGAGCTATGTTTTTTTAATAAATCGTACGCGTAACGTCATTTCGTGTTACGCGATGATGGTCAACGTGACGTGCTTGATCGATTGTTTGTTAAAGGTTTTCCGATAACGCTTGATAATAATTAATAAATAATCAATTTTCGTATCATTGCAGAGTTAGGCCCGCTCGTGCAGCGGCGCCAGCTCCAGCCGCTCATCCTCCAGCACATGCTCCTCCATCAACACCAATGGTTGCTCAACCTCAGCAGCCATCCCTCATGGGACAAATGGCCGCTACTGCTGGAGGTGTAGCTATTGGATCCGCTGTTGGTCATACAATTGGACATGCCATGACTGGGCTCTTCAGTGGTGGCTCCAGCGAGACTGCCGCTGCACCTGCTGCAGCACAGAATGCACCAGCAGCCGCTGCACCTGCAGCCGGTGCCTGTGCATGGGAAGTCAAGCAGTTCCTGGAGTGTGCTCAAAACCAGTCTGACCTCTCTTTGTGCGAAGGTTTCAACGAAGCTCTTCGCCAGTGCAAAACCTCTCACAGTAAGGAACTTTTTCAAAAATTATTACCAAAAGTTTCATATTAATATATATATATATATATATACAATAATACATAATGCGTTCTTTTCTGTTTCAGATATAATTTAAATAAGTATTCCTAGATAAATCTCAGGTAGCAGGCAATGGATAGGTGAAATTTTAGAAAATAAGACTTGAAACTATTATATTCACCTCTATGTACGAGTATTATGCAATTATAATCATTGGGATGGAAATCTAATCCAGTATATGTAATTAGAAACAATTTGCTTTCAATGCTAAATATATGAATAAATTGATTCTTATGTTGATGTACATAATATGAGATTCATTTGCATGAACCTTTTCCCTGTGCATGTACATATATGTAGACACGCTTGTATATCCATTTCGGATATAAGAGCCTGTTTCAAAATTGATATTACAATTGCGCAATTATAACGTGGATGGTCTGAAATATCTAATCGGGAGACAGAGTGTTGGAGATGTTCTATGATAAATGACTGTTGTATTAAAAATATAATATTTTCCCCTTGGTTCATAGAGATCACCTTTGCTTTTTATTTCGTATGTAAATACGTGAAAAGATCGAAAGGGAGACAACACGACTTAAATTCTGTTTACACATTGATTTCATTTTTGCGCGTTTAAATAGTCTCCCTAGAATTGCGCGTCGCAACCAATTGCGAGGCAGCGGCGAGTCATAAACCAATCAGGACGAAAATAAAACAGCTTCCATTGCTCCCGAAAGTTTCGCTCTGTCTTCCGAGCAAGGGTGACATTACGAAGGGAAATACCGTTCGTGTAACAGTTAAATGTAAGATTAAAAGTTCTACTGATACGACAGGTCCGCTAATGTGCTAACAATTTGTCTCTTATTTGAATTTATAATGTATCGCTCTGGAGATTGTTGCAAGTATTCTTGAGATAAAGGAATTCTTGAAATATGCATCAGACGCTTACAGAGCCTTTCGCTGTATGCGGATGAGATCAAGTCGGAACAAATACAAGCAGCATGAAAGTATCGGCTAACAGAACGCGTTAAAAAGAACAGAAAGGTAAATAAAGATGTCGACTTCTGCAAGACACATAAAAAAATGAATGATTTAAGAACATAGTTTATTAACTTAACGCGTTTCTCAAAGACGGCTTTATACTCGTTTAAAGGAGGCAGTTAAATGTGCAAGAAAATGGATATGGTAGACTATCTTTTCTCTGTGTTCAATACACGCATCACCACGAAGCCCGCGACAGTGGCGACAGCAATTCCAAGGCCAGCTTTCCACCAGACTATGGAATCCCCTTGCATGAGTCCGAATTGATTTATATGTCTGAAATTTCAACAATTATTTGTCGCATCAATTATGTAAGATTTCACTGAAATGTTTAGTAAGATAAAAAAAAAAAAAAAAAGAATGTATGTATATATGTACGCATTATAGCACCATGTAATGAAACACTGATACAAAATGCTATCCTACGGACTAGATCCTACTGATATTTGATCTCATCACATCTTAATTACACACAAAATTCGAAAACATAAATCATGTTGAAAAATATGTGTGGGCACCATATGTAATAAGGCAAGACTTCAAGGTTCAATTGCGATTTCATGCGCATGCAAGAAAAAATAATATATATAGCCGCGCGGGTCGATTTATATTGTAAGTCGTGAGCACGCCGTGAAACAAACAGAAGTTTACAATACGAACAAAAACCTTGTAAAAGAACTCCACCATTGAGTGGGTGAGGATTTGTCAAGCAACATGTGGACCATACGCCTCAAAGGACTGAAAAGATTCAAGACTCCGTTAAAGATAGTCTTCAAATCATGCGGCAACGTCTAATCTCTGAGCAAATCGCCTAACACATTTCCCTACGACATTTCTTCTGCAAGACTTGCAATGATATATGAATAGTAGCAAAAAAAGGAGAAAAAAAACGAAGTATGTGATTCACGATTTGCTCAAGCTTACGAATGTTTACAGTGTGTCAAAAATTCAGACCAACCTGTCTCTGTAAAATAATACCCATGCTCCTTGAAATCGGCTAAACATGAAATTTCTGTTAGTATCTAATAGTCATTCAATTTCGTAAGAATAAATATTACTCTTCTTAAATACTACAAAATGCAAACGTAATTCTTTGACTCGTTTAAGAAATTGATCTCTCCCCGGTATTATGCCAAATAAATACTGACTGCTTTATAGAATAATCATTTTGGAGCACGTAAGTACGTACTCGTAAAAATTACATCTACCAATTCACGTTGATGAAACTTACGGGAAAGCTGCCATTGTTGCTAGCTTAACGAAGATCTCACGTCGTACGGTACGGGAGACGCTGTACGGTTGCGGTGGCATCAGTTTGTACTTATTGCAAAAACTTACTGGCTGCAGCAAGTACTCTTGTTTCACTTCGGAAAGATCGCTCTTATTTGCTATGATAAGAACAGGTATTTTGCTATCTGCAAAATATTTCTGGAACAATGAAATCATTTTTCGTACAGAGCCGAATTGTAGAATCCTTAACAACGCAAATCGATTGAAAAACGCTTACAATATAAACTCGTGCGATATATTCGAACGATTTCGGATTACTAGCATCGTAAACGAGAGCTGCGACATCGCACTGAATTTGTGCTGGAGTTAAAGCATCCTGAACATTCATTATATTTATATCCCGCAAGATTATTGTCTTCTCTTGACCGTATACGTGAACCGTGTTCACTGTTACATGTGCATTCGATGGGACCGCCTCGTCGGATAATTTCTGCAATTGCATTCGTAGTTCAATATATGTATGTAGGTACTTGTCCTCGATAAATATACAGGTGCATTGGTATATACCTCGAGTTTCGGATCAATAAACGTTCTGCATAATGTCGTTTTTCCGCTACTCTTTGGGCCAATCACGTGACAACTGTACACATTCCTGCTCGACTGTTTTTTCGCCAGATCCAGCTTCTTCTCGCGGGTGATTAGAACCGCGTTTGTCTGACATTCGTTATTATACATGTTGTAACCTAGATATGCCATATATTCTAATGCTTTGCGCACATTGGTAAGAGTTAATAGAGCCCATTGACACACGTAGCCTTGAAACGTAAGCCATCCCTGTTGCGGATGTTAGACCACGAATTAATTACAAGAACGTCGGCAAACGATTACCGAACGAGTTAAAAAATTATGGAATGGACCTTTTCATTGGTTGGGACAGTATATTTGTACTCGTCACCCCACGGTGGAGTCAGGCACCTTGAAAATAGCGATTCCAATTCTGATGGTGAAAGAGCACCGTCCCGGTCTCTGTCGTGTTGCCAAAACAATAACGTTAAAAATTCTTGACCTTTGTGAGACAACTCGGTTGTACATCCAGCAGGCACCTTTAATCTGTTTAACGTATAAACAAATTAGTAGACTATAACATAAAACGTTGTTTGTTGATTGCTTCATTAATTCGCTACTAACGGTGGATGTACGTATTCTTTCGACATTTGTAGCTCATTGTCGTAGCCGAATTTCCTTAGTACAGCCCAAGTAGTCTCGTTTCTTCCGCGCTGTATGAACAAACACTGGAGGTACATGAAACCTGTACACAGAAAAAACGTTTTGTTATCTTATCCATTTTTTTAACGTTGCAGCAAGAGAATACCTTTCATCGTAACGCATCCGTTGCAGATACCGTCTTGAATATTTTTTGATAACACAGCTTTCACATCTTCCAGGACCTGCGGCTGCAATGGAGTGTTAAAGCACCATTGTTGAAATGCATTCAGCTCCATATCGTTTAGTAGACCATCGTTATCCAAGTCACATATCTGAAATTTTGTGATAATAAATATAAGCGTTTAATAAACAGTGAACACGTTATTAAATACTCTCATTTCATATACATGTATACGTACTTTAAAAATTCTTTGGAGAGCAGTTTTACATTCTTCCGTGAGCTAAACATTGCATATCAACTTAATCAGTTATCCGGCAGATTGAATACTAAAAATTATAAAAATTTATATCAAATTTTACCTCTTGGGTATCATAATTGTACAATGGGGTGGTAGGATGTAAAACAGCTCTTTGCGCATAATAAAAAGTTTCTGATACATTTTGCAAGGTTTTAGCAGAACACTGAAAAAGAGACACAGTATAAGTTAGACGCTTGCTACGGCAATAATTTGTTCGGTAAAGATCGTAATCGTAATCTCAGAGCCAGTCCAGCACCAAAGTTCAGATATGCGATAATATTACCTCGATACAACTCTCAATCTCGGTAAATTCTTTCATAATAGGATATACAGCCTATAAACGAAGAACAGTAATTAGCATCTGGCATCTAAAGAAACTTAGTACAACATTTTCGAGTATAGTTCTTTCTATGAACCTCGATAGTAGAATAATCAACCAGGTCTATCTTGTTTCCCACAAGGACGATTGGACAACGATTATTAGTGGAACACCTCCTGATCATTGGTAACCAGTAAGTGGCGGTTCTATCCAATGTATCTTCATCCACTACAGAATATACAACGCAAATTACATGTGCCTTTTGAATCTCGTCCGCCAACTGATCCTCGGTCTGCTCCGCTGCTGTAAGCGAAATCAATAATTAGAGATCGAAATAGTTTCCATGGTCCAAATACATCGACAGCGATAACCGTGTAATCGATAATGCTTATAAGAACCGTTTAACGGTCGGAAGATTGACAAAAATTAAGATAAGCAAGAACTAGCTGGAACAAAATAATGAATGCAGTCGAAACGGTTAAGATTATCGGCTTAAGTTCAACATTGTTCTTTGGTGGTATATAGATACAATAACATTCTAGATACTAGCCTGAATAATCAACAATGTGCGTGGGCACTTGTTCAGGCGTAACATCCGCCGGTATCGTGATTTCCTCTGCCTTGCAAGGCACATCCTCGGCATACTCTTCGCTGACCAACGATAAAATTAGGGAAGTTTTACCGACTCCGCGGTCACCGATCAACAAAATTCTAACGTTGCGCTTGGGCGCGACCGACCGTTGAACCATGCTGTCTCTCGTAAAATACTTCTCTCTCGCTCGTAACAGCGTCGTTCACCGTTCAAATTCGAAGGGACATCTTCGCCGCTTCCGAGCTTTCCGAAAAATTTCCGTGTCTCTGGCCTAACCTAAAAATCCACGGCTTACCCTCTGGCACCAGCTTCTAAATAGACGTCACCTCTCTGTACTATTTCCCGGTCACCTACGTCGACATCTTATCACCGATTATGATCGAAACGATCGGTCGCCTTCGTTGCGATTTCTCACGTCTCCCATCCGTGTTAGCGGAAAAAAAGCGTTGGTTCGGCCGCTCCGATTGAACTTGCGCTCCGAGGGTGGGCTTTTCAAGGTTACGTTCTCTCCTCCGAATGACAGTGTACACATAGAAAAACATATATGTACTTACAGTACACACGTGCGCTGGAGAAGAGGAAGAGAGATTTTCTGCAGAGAAGGGAAGAAGGGAAGAGACCGAAAGGGTCACCCCAGCGTGTACGAAGCGAATCCGGGGGATCTACGCGTATTATACTCGTAGTTAAAGTGGGTTTCAGAAAAGGAGCAATTCGCATCTCGGCAGAATGGAAAATCATTCTATTCGTGGAACGAATCTCGTGAATCCGCAGCGCCCATATTTAAATCGCCTGCTATAGCGAGCACCCGGAGAAATCGATAGCGCTCGGATATTTCCTGCTTCTACAAGATTAACCTACGAACATGAATTTCGAATGTATATAGCTTTCGCGGGTATCCTCGAACTCGGGCTACTTTATTAAAACTGGAACTTCGGTTCGTCCGAACGAGTGGGTACCATCCAGGCTTAATTGAGTTTATTAGCCTATGTCAGAAACTCACGCGAATATATTCGGTACATATTTATATTAGGTATCCGTTAGATCGGAGTGGTAGTAAAAGCTCTAAATCTAAATAGTTTCGAATGAGTTAAGACGTGTAATCGAATGATTAAGACGTTTAATAAGTCTTGATCTCATTGTAAAAATCGCCGACACCTGCACGAATATATTGTAACGCTTGTTTTCGAATCACTTTTGTTTTCCAGTCGAACTATATATATATGTATGTATAGGTATATATAGTCATTGCTATAACTAATACATATGTATCTTGTTTTCTTTACACGCGATCGATGCATGGAAACACAGGTAGCAGCATAGATATAAGGACGTGGAGCAATAAATAGATAAGTAGCATAAGATAAACAATAGTAGGTAAAGAAATTGTTGAAAATTTCGTCTGCTTACGTCAGGTTTACTTTTGAATAATGCACTTATATTATAACAGATATTGGAATCATTTTCTATTTTTGTACTTACGTGTTTTCTGAAAATCTATATATAGTTATTCTTATTTTAATCTACAACTATATATTAGATTATACATATGTTTAAATTTGGATAGCGTTGCACTCTAAAGAAAATGTGTTACATATTGCGTCAGGATAATAATGCCACATACACGTATATATATATATATATATATATATATATATATATATATATATATATATATATATATATGTATAGTAACGACGATAAGCCGAAAAGAATGATTGGCAGGAAATTTATAATTGCGATAGAATCGGCCCCCAAATTATCGACAACTACAGAATATTTACGCTTTTGTGTGTTATCGTGTTTGTATGCGATTTGTTTGTCTCATTCGAATTTGTAATTAATTTGAGTACGTGATATGTCAGTTTGTATCTGGTCCGAAAAAGTATAAAAAATACTCTGTATTAGCAACAAGAATTTACGAAAAACATTATTCATGAAATAGCGATAACAAATTTTCGAGATGTATGAAAAATAATTTTTTCTTATTAACTATATTTTGGTAGGTGAAATCGATAGGAAACACGGGATGAAAATAAACGCTATTATTTCAAAGAGTCTTTGCAATTTTATGCGAGAGAAATTACCGTTTAACAAATGAGCGAAAATGTATCTTCGTTATCTTCAAAATTGTTTATTACATTAGAAAAATTGCTTGTACGATATAACTATATATGTATGTATATATTGATATTTGTGTGTACCCCCCCCCCCCCCCCCCCGCCAGGAATGTAAAAATATATTCGGACCACTTAGGTGGTAAACAAAGCGATAACCTTTACGCACATAGTCACCTGGGAGATCAAGACATTGCATTATCGTTCCGCATTATCCCGCGCGTAAAGATATTGCTGACCCTCGTCGCATTTGAAGTCAACCTTTGCGACCCTGCTAAAAATATTGAAAATTTACCAATAATTTTAGATTGTTGCAATTTAGCACGCAATTTTTCAATAAAAAATTACTATAACAAATTCAGGATAAGACGCTAATTTTCTATATACTTCAAAAATAAAATAATATGTACGTCTAACTTCACAGGTGTATATGTAATTATCCCCGCACAACTACACTTTTAAATGTTAATCATTAGACTGCGTAACTTTATGCAAAATAAAAATTCTTCTTACATTAATTGCAAGGCGTAGAATCTAAATACAAAGTATTTCGCTCTTCAGTGGTTTTATTAAGTAGCAAGAAATGTGTTGATACATATTCTTAAATCCTTTTGATCTTTCCATTGTTTAAAATTGCACCCACCTGTTTTTGTTATAAATGATTATTCTTATTTCTAATTTACTAAGAGCATACGTTAAGTTCCCGTATAATGTTACACAAAATGATAAATAAATACGTACATTCGTTACATTGGCTTGTCAATACTCTGATCCCAGGATTTTCCAATGGCGGCAATCCAAAGGTGAATTAGGTGAAGCTCCCGAGACTCCTGAGGAAGGAAATGAAATATGCTTAATATGTACATATATATATAGAGTAAATCCAGAGCGAATAGATAGGTCATGAGAGAACATGTAGCGTTTAAGATGTACCTGAGTAATCAGAAGAATGTAGGTGGATTACCATTGAATTTCCGATGCGACTAGTCTGATGTAGCAGAGACAATTACCATCGATGTGTATCATCGGTTAACCTTCGATTCTTTGAGTCGGACACATCCGAAATAGCAAGGGATATCGCGAGTAGACGGCGAAATCTTGAGGGAGGTAGGTCGACAGGTCGCTGATAACCGTGTTCCTCGATAGGATTTGGGTATAAAAGCCTGGACCAACTGACAGTTAGCATCGCCCATCATTGAACACACAATGAGGTGCTTAGTTGTCCTGTTGGCTTTCGCGGCTCTTGGTGCCTGCTACAATATCAAACCTGCTGGTAAGTGCCTTTCTTCAATATTTTTTTACCTTTCTCATACTTTGGAATATTCACCAAAGATACCCGACCAGGATGGATTTATTGTTTTGCAAATTGTGCCATATTAGTCTAGTCTGTAGCTGTAGAATTGCAATTTACAAAAACTATATACATAATATCATCTACTAATATATTTATCTATTTCGATAATCGAAATCTGAATTATAAGAAATATAAGTGATTTGCTTCGGACTGGCTAGCACTCGTTACTTGTTGGTGTTTCACACAGTCTCTTGATCCTTTCAGCTGACCAGGATCTCCTCACCAAGCAGCAAGATGTGATCCAGCTCCTGCAAAACATCGGCCAGGAAATTCCGAACCAACAACTTCAAGAACTCGGCATCAACTATGACATCGCTAGCAACGCACACCAGTACCAGAACCCGATTATCGTGAAATACTATGCTGGCGTGGTCGATGCTGGTTTGGTTCAACCAAAGGGCACCGTCTTCAGCAGCTCGATCGGCCAGCTCCGCAAAGAGCTGTCCCTTCTGTACAAAATTCTGATGGGCGCCAAGAACTACCAAACATTCTTGCAGACTGCTGCGTGGGCTCGTGTGAACATCAACGAAGGACAATTCGTCAAGGTATTAAAATTCTAGCCGCAGTACATGTACAGGGTGTATAAAACGTAATGGTCATCCGTCCTAGGGGTGATTCTACACCTCTGGATCGGTGGACATTTGCAAAGGAAACTTGCCGCAAAATTGTTTATAACAAAGAAAATTGTTGTTAAAGTTTTTTTTTTACATCAACGCCTTCTACTTGTCGAGAAGAGAAAAAGTCTGAAAGGAGCCATATGTCGCAAACAAATAGTTATTGAGATATAAGCTATTAAAGTTTTTGCAAAACTTGATTGTGTGGCAGTATACGTATAGACAAAAGCCTACTACTACAGTCCATATACACCCTGTATATAGTAGTTATTCTGGACGAGTATTCTGGATCTGTTAAACTGTTCGTCTCTTTTGTAATAGGCTTTGGTCGGTGCTGTTTTAATGCGTCCAGACACCCAGGGCATCATTCTGCCACCATTGTACGAAATCTTGCCCCAATTCCATTTGGACTCCAGAATCATTCAGGAAGCTCAAGACATTGCGATCCAAAACATTGGACAAGGCCCTCAGCAACAAAACATCAATCTGATCCCAGTGAACTACTCTGCTCTCCTGGACCAGGACGAACAACAGCTCTCCTACTATACTCAGGACGTCGGTCTCGCTTCCTACTACGGTTACCTCAACCTCGTTAGCTTCATCTTGGGAGAAGTAAGAGGAAACCATCGAATCCGCTCTGTTTTCTATGTACATACCATGGTATCGATCGATATAAACGCTATTCGTTTTTTAAACAGGAGGACCAACAACAACAGCAACAACAGCAACAACAGCCCCTGACTCAGCAACAGTACCAGCAACAAATCGTAGGCAAATACTTGCAGCAAGTAGGACAGGACCAACAGAACATCGTCGGCCCCGGAGCAAAATACCTGTTCCTCCACCAACAACTTTTGGCCCACTACGAACTGAACCGTCTCACCAACGGACTTGGCCCGATCCAGGAGATCAACTACAACTCCGTCAACTCTTTGTACCACCCACATCTCCGCACTTTGAACGGTCTCGAATTCCCAAGCCGCCCGGAGAACCTCCAACTCCAACCACAGAAGAACAAGCTCATCCAGTATGTCAGTATTTTGGAACAGAGATTGATGGACGCCATCGAGTCCGGTCACGTGATCACGCCCCAGGGCATTTTCTTGTCTCTTTATCAACCACAAGGTGTCAACATTCTGGGTAGCCTGATCGAAGGTGGTGGCAAGAGTGTTAACCCAAGGTAAAAAAAACTCTTCCTCGATTCTAGCGATTATACCCTTAGGAGTAAATCCTCCTATAACGCGGGGCAAAACTTCCGATTTGATGTGAAAATCAAATGTAGTTTAATTTTATCTGATTTGTACTAATTCCGGGTTTCTTATAACGCGCGGTTTCGATACATCACGGTACCAATTAATCACGTTATAGGAGGGTTGACCGTACTTTGAATCTACCTATCATGCTGACTGTACACGGTTTTCCTTACTTTTTTCATCCGAAACAGATTCTATGGAAGCCTCCAGGTCGCAGCCCGCAAGCTCCTCGGTAACGTACCCCACGTCCAAAGTATCTCGGAAACACCATCGGTTCTCGAGCTCGGCCAGACCGCTGTCCACGACCCGGTCTTCTACAAGCTCTACAAAAAGATTATGAGGCTTTACAACATGTATCAGGAATCCCTGCCTGCTTACCAGTGGAACGATCTTATCCTCTCCGGTGTTACCATCCAAAGCGTCGACATCAGCCAGCTTGTTACCCTGTTCAACGACTACTTTGTCGACCTGAGCAACGCCGTTCCCCCATTCGGCCAGCAGCAGCAGCAGCAGCGGCAACAGCAGCAGCAGCAGCAACAGCAGCAGCAGCAACAGCAACAGCAGCAGCAGCAGCAGCAGCAGCAGCAGCAGCAGCAGCAGCGGCAACAGCAACAGCATCAACAACAACAGCATCAACAACAACAACAGCAGCAACAACAACAACAACAACAACAACAACAACAACAACAACAGAAGATCCTCGCTCAGTTGAAGAGATTGGACCACAAACCGTACCAGTATCAGATCAACGTGTACAGTGAGCAAGCAGTTCCCAACTCTGTCGTCCGCGTGTTCCTTGGGCCTAAATATGACCACCAGAGGCAGCCGATCAGCATTTCAGAGAGCAGACAGTCTTTCGTTCAACTTGACCAGTTCATCCACAATCGTAAGTCCTTCGATGAATCGGTTAGCTTCTCCAATTCAGGGTGTTTGAACAGTTTACCTATATTTTGCATTCGATTTACAGTCGAACAGGGCCAGAACGTGATCTTCAGGAACTCCCAGCAGGCTCCAGGCTTAAGCTTCGATTGGCCGTCGGTTCAGGAAATCAGACAGGGTGTCCAGAGTGGCATCAGCTCCCAGGGACCATTCTTCATCACCAAGGTAGCGCGTGCTTCTTCTATTTCCTGTTAAGTGGAACAGAGAGTTAGCGAAAGGAAAGTTGAAATTAAATAAAAATGGCATTTCTACTTACAGCCCCACCAGATCTTCAGCTTCCCCGCTAGACTGTCTCTTCCTAAGGGACAACCTCAAGGCTACCCTCTTCAGTTACTGGTCGTCATCTCCGCTCCAGGCCCATTGAACGTTCCCTACGGTCCCGTGATCCCAGAGGACAGTTTGGTGTACCAGAACCAGCAGCACCAGATCGTCAACCCCGAGCAATACCAGCAACTGAGACAGCAACAGAGCCAACTGCCCCATGTATCTGGCATCCAACAGAACGTAGAAGTCCTCCCTGAGAACTGGGTCGGCTCTCAATCGTACATCGAGTATGCTCTCTCGAAAATGTTTGGCGGCCAATCCTCCACGCAACAATACAGACAGCAAAACAACCCGATGCAACAGGGACAACAAATCCCGATCTCCGTATATCAGGGACTTTCTTACCAGCCCCTGCAATCCGGCTACACCCCGATTCAGCAAGGAGTCCCGACTAACTGGCAGAAATACGGCGTACCGGTCGGCCAAAACATCCAACAAAATGTCCCATTGTCCCAGCGTGTGCAAGGAGTACAAGGTGTCCAAGGTATACAACAACAACAGCAAGGCGTAGTAGGTTTCCAGGGTGTACAGGGTGTACAGGGTGTACAGGGTGTACAGGGTGTACAGGATGTACAGGGTGTACAGGGTGTACAGGGTGTACAGGGTGCACAGGGTATAGTCCAGGGTGTCCAGGGCGTGCAACAAGGAGTCCACGGTGTGCAACAAGGAGTCCACGGTGTGCAACAAGGAGTCCATGGTGTACAAGTTGTGCAAGGTCTCCAGGGAATGCAACAGGGCGTCCAACAACAAGGTGGTGTCCACGGTGTGATCTCGGGAATGTACGGTGTCCAGGGTGTAGGCCAGCAGCAAATGGAATCACAGGGACAACAGAACATCCCCTTTACATACAACACGAAGCCGACTCAGGGTGGTTGGCAAAGCCAGTTCACCAGCGGAATCGTTGGAAACGTAGCCAGCGGACAACTCCACGCCGGTGGGTTCCAGGGCATCCACGCTCAGCAACATACAGTCCAGGACCAGTCCGTACAGGAACACTATCAGAACCAGCCGATCTCCGAGATCATCGGCGGTGCGATCTCCCTCGATGGCAAGCCCCTCGGCTTCCCCCTCGATCGACCCCTGAGCGTTAGCGCTCTCAGCGTCCCCAACATCTTCGTCAAGGAAGTCTTTGTCTACCACGAGGGCCAACCTACCAACGACATCGTACAGTAAACGTTGCGGACTACCGCAGAGCTAACAGCTCCCGGGTAAACAGTGTCGCGTAACGTTAACGTCAAGGCAAAACACAACGGTTTATTGATGTAGCATTTACAATGAATAAATTGCTTCGATGAGCAAACGCTTCTTGTGTACAATCTATGCCGAAAATCATCCGCCAGCGCCATCCATCCTCATCGAACACCATACGCCTACGCCTTACACACTCTGCATACTGTTATGCATTTGTGTTATCCAACTATCCGATCCTATAATGTAGAATTTCGAGGAGTGAAGACGTACAGTCAAGGTTTATTTATATATGTATCTATATAATACATGTACATACATGAGACTTTCATATAACAATTGTAAACGAATGTTCTAATCGCGGCATTAGCTTAATAATACTTCGGAGAAAACGGAGAAGCCACGGCCAGTTCAAAACCCTCAAATAGAACAAAAAAACTAAATACAACCTAGTGTCTACAATAGTAGAGTTAGAAGTTAACAAATGCATTCATTTTTACAATCTGCATGAATTTCGGGTAGTTCTACGGTGATCCAGGGAGTCGAAGCGTTCGAAACTGATCGTTTGATTAAACAAACTCCGTGCCAGACGTTGTTCGGAAAAATATCATAACACCGTTCGAACCGTGTCCTCCTCGACAACGGTTTGTCAGTCGCCTCAAAGCGGTCATCATTCTCCCGTCATCATCTCCATAAATTCTACAAAAAACATCCGAGCGCTATAGAAAAAGTGCTCGATGAAAAAGGATCGACAAATACTGTGCAAAATGGACGTTCGAACGTCGCATGATCGAGCGTGACAACTGTTTTTTAACATTCATCTTATACTCGTGTAACTATCATTACCAGACCAGACTACTTGCATTCTTGCAATCGATGCAGACAATTATTTTATATAATGACCCGCAGTTAAATTGTTACTTTACGCATACATACATTTTTACGAGATGTTTGCAGAAACTTGGACCAAATAGAAATCAATTCAACCGGTGAATTAATTCGGTGAAATACCTTTTTACCGGTACGCCTTTCTTCGACAAAAGGAGAATCGAAGAATGTAAAAAGCAGTTGTCACCCATAATCAAAAATGAAAAGAAATGAAAAGAAAAGAAAAGAAATGAAAAGAAATGAAAAGAAATGAAAAGAAATGAAAAGAAATGAAAAGAAATGAAAAGAAATGAAACGAAATGAAAAGAAATGAAAAGAAATGAAAAGAAATGAAAAGAAATGAAAAGCAGGGTGGAGCAAATTGTGTATACTATACTATACTATACTATACTATACTATACTATACTATACTATACTATACTATACTATACATTATACATTATACACTATACGCACCGTCAAAGTCCACGGTGCCAGACCCGTCGGTGTCGATCTCAGCGATGATACCGTCCAGATCGGCGCTGGTCAACTTATCGTCGAGGGCAGCGAGGATCTCCTTCAGCGTGGCCGTTGTGATATATCCGTTTCCCTCACGATCGTACAAACGGAAGGCTTCTTTCAGCTCCTCCTGCATGGCCTCCGCATCCTCCTCCTCGAGAAATCGGCCGGCGATCTTGCAGAACCCGTCAAAGTTCACTTTGCCGACCCCTTCGGGGTCGTTCTCCTCGATCAGCGAGTTCAGCTCGGCGTCGTCGAATAGCTGACCCATCGTGTTCAAGATCGTCGAGATCTTCAGCGTGTCGATGAAGCCGCTCTTCGTCGTGTCGAACATCTGGAACGCTTTCCGCAACACGGCCATCTTCTGGTCGTCTTCCTCCTGCGGAAAGTTGTTCGATCGCACTACTCTTCTTGTACAACAACAGATATTAAACATACTTGGCCATCCCACGAGTAACGCAAATCATCATAAAATCAACGACATAGAATGTAGAACATCAATTTATTACTGCTATTATGGATTGTAGTGTAAGGTGAGAAGTTTGTTATCCGGTAACTAACAATTGCCCTTAACAACGGTGATCGCTTCTACGAACGAACTAAATGAAACCTGTGCGAAGTGCACAAAATTCACGCGGCAGTCAATGTGTTAATAATAGCTATTAATAATAGGTGAAGTAGAAAAATCTAATTGCGTCCATTAGTCTTTTGAGTGCAACGGGGCAACGATTACATTAAGTTCCAAAGAGAAAAATAAAAGTATTTCACCGTACAGTGAAATAAGGCTAAGAAATGATCTCTATTTAGTCGACGTCGAAAGTCTAGCATAGAGTAGATGATCGCTGAATTTAATATTACGAGTGGCATTGCGTGAAAACGTGAATTGCCTGAGCAGCATAGCAGAGTAAAAGAAAAATGTCGAAGAACGTTATAACATATCTGTTGCACTCGGTGGATTCTGCGGGCTTACCATGGCGATAGTTGTCTCGCGGACGGCGGACGACGGACGACGGATACCTGACGGTGCCGCGGCGTTTCCGTCCCGGTATAAAGACACCGTCCGCGTCTGGTAAACCAGCTAGAAAACCGGTGGTCGCAAAAATAGAGCGGCCCGACGAAAAATGAAATATGTTATAAGTGGGTCCCCCCGCAATGTCGGAAGGCCGACGCTAAATCATCGCGGGCGTGATCGCATCGAGACCTCTTTGGTGATCACTCGCAGCACCCTTGGTGCTTAAATCGCGGCATCGTTCGATCCTGATTTCGCTTTAGAATTCCACCAAAAACGCTTAGCTCGACGAGCGCAATTACACTCGAATTTGTCCGTACGTTGCAGCAACGTATTTAATTGGCCGTACTAATCAGCAATCTGCTGGTGTGTGTGTTTGACAAATTGGTGACGCAAACTCTATTCAGAACCTTGCTATGAATCCTACACCGGCCCTCAAAATTCCTCGTACGCTCGGTTGCTATTCTATATATGTATATACATAGTATATGCTGTTTAACGTAATTTCGTTGACTTTGTCATTTGTATACGATATTTAATGCTAATAAATAATTTTCAGGTAATTTTTGCGAACATTTATGCGAGCCACCGTACTTATACATATATAATTCTTCGTTGATAGACTTGTTGTATGGATCTCGACGCTTCGAACTGCTCGTTGGTGTTGATTGGACTCTTATTATGTACCCTGAGACATCGACGAAGCGTTTCGCCGACCAAAACTGCTTGTGCTTTATTCAATTCGGTGTAACGGGAGATTTCGGTGTTCCGGATTTGATAAAGTGCAGCGGTTTACTCTGTTGGTATGCCCGATAAACGACAACCGTTTGAAATTTATTTCCGACATTCTAGCACGACGCCCCTCGTAGAATCGAAATTAGAAACGAGTCGCGGGCGGGCTATCTCTTAATTCCGCGATCGACCAACCCGCATGCCTCCGCCGAGTGTTTAATATTAGGCATGAATCAAACGCGGAGGACCGTGATTCGATGCAAATCGCGTTCATTCATAAATTCGTTAAGATCGGAAAAGTTGGCCTGGTAGGTTTCTGGCAGACGGTGCACAGTCAAACAAAAGGATGTCGCGACGGCGATCGAAAGCGTGTTCGATCCTTTTCGATCGGACCAACGATAATAATTCAATTCTTATATACTTATACTGTAGCGTGAAGCCTTTAACTCGCGTTACTATACATATATTGTAGTAGACGTCATCGACGCATTAAACAGCGAGTCTAGACGTTCTGTTGCAAATGTTCGAGTCCTAACACCAACGTTAAAGAAACATTGGTTTTTCTGTAATTGTAACTAGAATTTAATGATCAAGATAGACGGCATTATATTCAACATACATACTCTGCCAACGAATTATAAATTTCAGAATTTTTTGGTGGTTCATCACATACATATATGTATAAGACTGTCATTTGTGAGCTTTTTCTAGCATCGACGAATAGTGTGTTCATTTACCATCACATTTTCACCAAAAATCATATATAATGCCATACAAGAGGAATACAAATTAAATATCTAAATAAAAACTGTTGATAGGGACATAAAAATCAGCTTTGTACCTGAAAATTATATGTATATAGGGTACCCTATATAAATATCATGCAGAATTGATTGGAACAGCACGAATTTGATCATGTAAACATCTCAACTTATTGTTTTACATTGATCCGTCGAAAGGAATATCGACAACTCAAGCCTGCTTTACTGTTAAAACAAACAACGCATTTTTGAGTTTAAGGTCATACCAAAGTCATATAGTATACTAGGCCATTGAGCTCGTCTTGACATAAGCAATAATACATATACTGTACTAAAAAATATCTAGTGCCATTTAAAAAAAATGTAGGTGACCTTCATTTTTTATGAACAAGTTTCTTTTTTCTATTTCATTTTGTAGCCGACTAAAAACTAATTATAATTTTCTTCCAAACATTTTTTTATCTGGAAACCGGAAGTACCCGAAAAATCGTGGACTATTACAAATAGTATTTCTAGATCAAAAGGCTTCGTTACATCTGCATTCAAGAATCGGACATTTCATATGCAACGACCTGTATA
Organism: Lasioglossum lativentre; assembly: GCA_916610255.1. NCBI lineage: Eukaryota > Metazoa > Arthropoda > Insecta > Hymenoptera > Halictidae > Lasioglossum > Lasioglossum lativentre. Next base: position 129,642 of record OU744359.1, read on the forward strand.
CAATTTAAAACGTTGTCAACGGTTGTACTGTATCTTCCGAATAGAATCTGCGTTTGCGTAACAAACTCGGCAACTAATTCAACGAATTTTCTGGCAAGCAATTTTCTATTGAACGCTCGCGATTAAAAGATGAAACCAGCTATAAAGCAACCGCTTAGATTTTCGATCCGGGGAGGAACGGAAGTCGACTTTTGATGGACGTCGATTCTGTCCCACGGAAGTTTCGTTCGGGATGCCTGCGTGTAAATCCATCCGTCCACGAGACGCAAATGGTTATAAATTGTTGCGCGATAACAACGCGGATCTACGCGGAATTTTCAGCTCCGTCGCCGTTCTTGGATCCGTCCGCCCACCAGGATTCGCAAAGTATTACAACAAGCGTTCCACCTGGCCAGACCCCCGCGACGGGGTCCGGTAAAAATATAACGAGTCCTCGGTCTCTTTCCGAACGATTCATCAACGGGTCACGCGGTTCTCCAGACAGTGGGAGTTATCTCTTCGTGATTCGCATGTTCGGTGGTGCCAGGGAACTCGGGTACAAATAAACGAATTTTCCGACTTTATATGGCGGATGTCTGTTTTTATATTGACGTTCAGCTTGGCTGGTTACCTTACCACTGAACCGTACGTAACAGGAATTTATATACGATCGACAATAGTTGTTTCTCATTGTACCGTGAACAGCTCAAGATTGTTCGAGCCTGCGTCACCTACGCATCAATTACATTTTTGCGGTGATATGGCGAAGCGACTGACGAATAACAGGCTATTTATCTCGCATGCTGTCACGCGATGAGTTACTATTATAATTTTTTCGAGACAGATGCTCCGTTACGGGGCATCAACGCGAGAATTATCGGGCCGAGCGAAATGACCGAATTGTCAAGCAAATTTGAATTTCGAATAGCATCATCTGCTAGGTGTCATCGCATATTATTAGCTAACATAAGACTCTCTAGACTGCCACACCCGGTCTAGAAATAATAGGAAGAGTAATCAATCATAAGCGGGTCGGTACAAGATTTTTGTTTCGAGTGTCAAGATCCTGGGCGGTGTAGGCCGTTCGGTTTTCATTCAGGCAATCCGCGATTTCAAAACGGTGCGGTGCGGCGCGGCGCGGCGCGGCGCGACGACGCGACGACGCGTGTGAAAAACGGCCAACGGATAAGTTGTCTCGTTAGAAATATTTTCGGTGCCAGCGTATCCTCCTCGTCATCGTCGCTGTGGTCATCGTCGTTGGCTCCTCCTTCGTCCCCTACATACGCTTCGGACGAAGAAGCGACAACGACGGGTCGAACGTGCAAAGGCAATTACGCTTCGGTGCCAAGCGCTGAAAATCACCGGCCCGTTGGCAAGAGCCAGAGTCAGAAGACGACTCGTTAGAGAGGCATGCGGATGCTGTCTCATGTTGGACCAGCGGATCTCTCGAAGTTTTGCCCTTCGTTCATATATTCCGCTCTATAAATAAATGATTCTTATTATTGTCCGCATCATTATGCTTCGCGTTAGAACATTAACCTCTTCAAGAACGAATTTCCTAGGAATAGAGATGATTATAGCTTTCGTTTGAATGTAGTTATTTTCTTGACTCTGCAATTCCTCACCCCCACCCTGCTGACTGCTACTCGCCGATTGGCCGTGCGTCGGACGACAGCGGGTCGACAACCAATCGGACCGCGGAACAAACATTTTTCCGACTCGATAACTGTAATTCGTATTTTCCGAGTTGATTGCAGTCGTAGAGCCATTACCATATCTCGCACAGATGAATATCACTTGAAATAAAGTATGATATAGATACACAACCATCGGACTAGATATTTGCACACGTCCACCTTGGATATATCGTTTCATACCGTCTTACTTCGAATGGACGGGTAAATGCAGCGACCAGTCACCGTCTAAAGAACAGGACTCCACACAATTTATCAAACAATTACCATGCGTCGTGAACAATAAATGTTTCGAGCATTCTCTGTGGAATATTCTCTGATGGATATTCTATCAGAAATCCTACCCCAAACAATTCATAGTACTATTTTTTTTTTTTTTGTAATATTAGAGGTTTATGGCCTTTCGATGTTACCGATAAATCATGCCTATCATTGGACTACGTAAGCTCAAATTTTCTAATGCCAAGTAAGAAAGCAATGATGGAAGGGCGCCGCGGGCACACTATATTAGGATGTATGGCAAGAGGCCAACGAATTAACGAGTCGCGAGAACTCGGGAGAAGAATCCCATCGATACGCAAACTATCTCGAATCGACGAAGCATTCCTTGACGGTTCATATTTCAAGGAACGGGCGAATCTCGGCAACGTTTCGTAGCATCGGGATCGGGTCCCGGCCAGTCCCGGCTGGTTAATTTCACGGCTTCGGCTTCGACTCGTGACTTGTCGTGACGTGACGTGACTCGTAACCGTAACTCGTAACGCGTTCTTCGGGATCGAGGACGCTTCACCTTCACCACCCACGTCGTCCATTCGTAGATAAAAGGCTAAGTCATGCCGTATACCGACGAGTTTCATTATGTAAACTTTCGTTTGACCTAAAACTATAACCACAAATGTTTCTTTCAGAATTTATGTGGACATGGAGAGTGACAACTGTACCGTGGATATCGTGACGTCACGAATGTTTTCTCAACTTTTACATGAAATCCGCGTTAATGTAAGAACGACGGATCGTTTAATAAACAACAGTAAATAATGACTCGGATACCTTTTTAACGCCCTGTGCACAACAGATATATATCCATGTATTTAGGTATTTTGGTACCTATCGTTTCGTAAAGAATTTATCATAAAATTTATTAACCTCCAAAGACTACACGCCTGTCAACGTTCGTCGTACATCGATTCAATCGCTTTTACGGAATGGAAATATAATTAGTTGAAACGATTTCGTTCGAAATGAACTTTCTTTCAGTACAAAATATCGTGAAGAGTCAACACCATACATTGTTCCCTCTCAAACGGGTGACATTTCTGAACGTTTTCAAAAGCAAGAGGCAAGAGCAGCAACGGGCAGCTACAGGAGTGGGGAAAGTACATATATCCACCAATCGAACGTTCCGCGATCAGAGCGCGAAAAATTCAAATATTTCACAGCATCCCGACAGAGAGCCTTGGTAAAGAAGTTTTTGTTAGGAGAATCGACTGGCGGTTGGTAAACTGGTTCGCAAATTTTGAAATTCGTACAGCTTTGCGGGTATCGCATAAGGTTAAATAGAACGATTTTCGGAGAGAAACTGTCAAGCCGTTCTTTAAAAGACAGTGACGCTAGAGGCGAAACCCCAGCGCTTCCCGAGTGCGCATGTGTACACAAGTTTGTAAGTATATCTACCGATAGGTATATAGTTGCTGGAAAGAAAACCAACGGGACGGCACAGGGGAAGAGGAGGCTGATTGGTTATTAGGTAGGTACACATAGTTTGGCTACCTATTGGTCGAAGCGACAATGTCATCGAATCAAATTATGAAAAGGTGGGATCTCCTTTCATCCCTGTGCCCTGTGTTTAGAACTGTGTTTGTTTAGAACTATATACGCATATATGTATAATTTGACTTACATTATATAGAAATTATCAGTATACGATCGAATTACAGACAACACTTTAAGATAATATTCGTGCTGAACACTCGCACAAAAATACATAGAAAATTAAACGTATAAGAACATTCGTAGCATCGTCTGCATGTTTTCTATCGTGATACAGTTTCATATTTAGAATATTGCCGCGCTTTCCAACGTTTCAAATTTCTCGCCTGCGGGGTCCGCATTGGTCCGCATTCTCCTTCGTCCTGTAGTCGAGGAAAAGAAATGGAAATATCAATTTGATATATATATATATATAGGTATATGTATTAAAATTTCGGTGTGACAAACGTGAAGGATTCCGACAGGAGTGTTAGCCTTTTTAGAAAGAATGCTCCGTGCTCTGTGGCCTGTGTGGTGTGGGCATGGTCACGTTGGATAAGTTTGCGGAACACCTGCGTTGAAGTTTGGAGGGGGGCTCGGCTAGCCATCGTGCACAATTATATACCGACATCTTTCATGCAGTGAGAGGGAAAAGGACGGAATGAGAGATAGACGTATACGTTATGTATACATATATATGTATGTCAGCAAGGTAGTGTGTTCGCGGATCGTACGTGCCGAAGCGTTTAAACATTAATCACGTTACGGATGTTTTTGCCGGAGTGACGCGCGCTTAATAGACGAAGACCGATTATCAAGATGCTACGGATGTGCGAGCGCGTCGAGAATGGAAGTCTGTGCTAACTACGGACCGCGGGACTCGCAAATAAGCAGCGCCGATGGACGCAGCCATGTTTTCTGCTAGCAGAAATCTCACCCATTAATAATTCGTTAATCGTCGAGCACAAAGTGGAACGTGCAGAATGCCGATATGCGACGCGAGGGCAAAGTTTCTACCAGCTACTTGCGCCTGGACAGTTCTACTCGGCACCACAACATTATTCTTCTGTTTCCCGTAAGTCGCTCGCACCTCGCATCTCGCACCACACGTCTGTCCTCTTCTCGTAAGAGGCCGCAACGGTTTGCCATCCTGTTTTCGTCCGACAGATTTCTCCGCGGTCTGTGTTGACACACGCGGCTCTTTCCCTTGTTAATGAAACTTCGGTATTACAGATGCCAGTATTATGTGTTCCGATGGGGAACGTGGGTGCCTGCTCTTCAGGGAGTCATCACCTTCCTTGTTCTGGCCAATTTCACGCTAGCCACCTTCATGGACCCTGGTGTTATACCGAAAGGTACTTTTGCTCCATAGGATGTAGCACAGTCATAAATTTGCTCCGGCGTACAGCATGCTATCGAGCAAATCCATCGGACTATATAGGTGTAAAATACGATTGGACCTGTCTAACTCAAATTTCTTTAGCACCGAGGTACTGAAAGCCCGATCAAAAATAATCTGCTTTCTTTGTCATAATCGTATATCTTTTCCATCTGTTTGTAGTTGTCTATAAACATTTTGTGAAAAAGACAATATCGTAGAAACAATGTCTACTTATGTTTACGACCACGCTATGCCTTTCGCAGGGAAAGAATGTTGCGAGCAAAGTTTACAAAGAACATTCAATTTGTTAATGCGTATGATTTTTCTTTTGAAGCATCTCCTGACGAAGATAAAGAGGACGAATTTAGCGCGCCGTTATACAAAAGTGTAGAAATCAATGGTATCACGGTACGCATGAAATGGTGTCCTACCTGCAAGTTCTACAGGCCTCCCCGTTGCTCTCATTGCAGCGTTTGCAACCAGTGTATAGAGGTTCGTAAAAAAATCCGAGAATTGACGTTAAAATGGATAATTTATCGAATCTTGAATTTTGTAGACGTTCGATCATCATTGTCCATGGTTGAATAACTGCATCGGAAGGAGGAACTACAGATTCTTTTTTTTCTTTCTGTTGTCACTCAGTTTTCACATGCTCAGTATATTCGGACTCTGCCTGCATTTCGTATTAGAGAGGAAACAACAGCTGGGCGAAGTAGACACTATTGTCGCGTATCCTTACCTGCTTTGTTAATCAACCGATACACGACTGCGTTCGTGCGTTCTAGCGTCTTATGTTCCTTACACATACCATAGATTTGTACTTATGGGAGTGGTTATGCTCTTATTCATTCCAATCTTTGGGCTGACTGGTTTCCACGTAATACTTGTTTCCAGAGGACGTACGACGAACGAACAGGTAACAGGCAAATTTAACGGAGGCTACAATCCTTTTTCCCGTGGCTGCCTACACAATTGCTGTTATACGCAATTTGGACCACAATATCCCAGGTAACGCGGCAACGATTAATCACGATTCCTAATTGTAAATAGACGAAACGAATAATCCATTTATCCTGGAATGTTTTAGTTTACTCAAGCCAGAAAAGTATTTAGGAAAACGACGCGGAGCTTGCACATCTGAGATATCGACTATAGGCAGTGAGAACCAGGTAAAAACCTACATGGATAGCAGCAATGGTGTTAGAAATCCCAGTTCAAATGCTTACAATAAGGTAAGAGCTAGTGCAACATCGCTTCACACTTCTGATAACTATGTACGAGAAGACTTAACAACTGTAAATAATAACATCTTCTCTAGCATGAAGTTTCGATGCTTCTTCGATGTACATTTACCAGCTGTGTGCGGCTATGCAATTCACTCGGCTTTGAAAGAAACTCTAAATTCCGTGCTATGCTACCCTTCCTGTGCTTTAAAGCTTTCATAGACTACATATATACAGTGTGAATTTGCAAGTTTTATTGCACAATTGGTGCACTTTGAAAGTATTTTCTGCACGAACTTCTCTAGTTACCACGCATCCGTTCATTAATTTCACGACTTGATTTATTTAGAGTACAATATCGAGCAACGATTCTTCCTATCTATAGTACCTTGTTCACGACGTTGGAAATTTGCGATTCCCGATCAGCCCCTGTCCCTTACCTATCCCGATTGAACCAGTCAGTATTCTTGATACACATTCTGTTCTGTACAAAAGTGTGATCCAACGATTCAATACCGAACGTGTCCGTTCTCTACTGTGAAAGCAACTGACGCGTCTTGTCGGTTCCAGTTGTCTCCTGGACGAGATGGTTCGGACACAGACATGGAACCAACTGCATCTCAATCAGCGGATTGCGAGCCCACACCACCATTGCAAAGACACGGTTCTAAAAGCAATTTCTTCCTGCCACCTGTGGAGAACAGCCAGTCTCCCAGGCATCCTCCGCCAACGCAACACCGCCATCCAATGCAATACACTAGAGGCAGTCCCCACCCGAGGCCAAGGTAACAGAAACCACGAGCCAGCAAATGGTAACGCGTTTGCTAATTTCTTTTCTAATACACATAAGGTACGTTGTCGATACCTATAGGGGAATAAACGGCTCTCGAAGCCACACGCCCGATCCATTGTCACCGGAAGCGAGCGGATCGCCTGCCACAGCTTCGCAGAGAGGCCAAGATCAGGGTGGTGCTAGTCCAACGACACAACGGATTAAAGCTATCGGAGTACCGACTCCTCTTGCTATTTCCAGTCCTATGCGCAGGTATACTATCACTCTTATCCGTCTAATCAGAATACGAATAGACAAAATTATAACGGATACAATGAACTTGAATTCTATGGATCTTATCTTGAGATAAATAATCTGCAAGCAATATACTATATATAGTAATTCAACTTATAGAACTGAAAATGTAACGTAACAAGAGATATATATAATCAGATACTCCGTTATATATATACATATACGTGAACATATTTGAGATACTATGTTCCTGGAATATTGATCTTCTAGATGTACTATATATTTTTTTTTACTTTACTTACATATATTTTTTTTACCTTTTTGTAACTGTATCTCGCGGCATTTTCACATTGCACAGAATATTCTTTCTATTTCTATGTAGAGAGCAAGAGGGAAGCGCCACATTAGTAAATAGTTCCATTGCATTTGTCGAGCACGCTATGTCGATTACAATGAGTGAAAATATATATATATGTATATGTTGGTTTCTTTTATTCGATGTTCCTGTTTGCTACCTCTCGATATGATGTGAAGCCTGTTTTACTTCAGATTCCCTGTACTCCCTCACTTATGCGAACACCTCACTCTTGCTCTTATTCTTTTCTTCCTATTACTCTCACCACAATATTTATATATATATATACACATGTATATACACACGCACACGTACATTTAGGCGCGCGTGTGTGTGTACATATATATTTATATACATCTGGACTTCTGAATGACGAAGAATTGTGTGCGATCGAGAAAATAATTAAACAGACAAGACTAAACCAGAAAAAAAGAGAAAAGGAAAAACAAGAAACCGTATTACGCGACCGTAGATCATGTTTAATATAGTAGAGAATTAGTTTCTCTGCATGTATATATTACAAGATATATGGTATATAGATAAGTTTGTGTCCCACTGCAGGGGGTGGTAACTGCAAGGAGCTGCTTTCTACCATCATGTTGCAACCTACTGCAGGTAAACACGAACTTCATCCTACGAGGACATATCGTAGTTTCAAGTTATGCTTTCTTGCATATATTACATATTATATATATACAGTATGTATGTATGTATGTATATATATATATATATATATATATATATATATATATATATATATACAGTATGTATGTATGTATGTATATATATATATATATATATATATATACATATGTATATATATACGTATTTATATTCTTTAAGAGAGAAATATACATGACTCGAACCTATATTATATGTATATACACATGTGTACACACATATGCATATACGTATATTCACATATATTTCAGTCGACCAACACGCAAGTATAAACGTCTCCACCTTCATATTGTTGTTAATATTTGCTAGGTTTCGCTATATTATATATACCTTTTTACGTTTTCTTGGATAGATGCTAATTTTTATAACAGGAATGTTGCGCTGTTCTGTCTCTCTTTCTCTCTTTTTAGCTATCTATCTATTTATCTCTCCTATGTATGTATCGCCAGAGCCGTATTTGTATGGCTACAATGCTCAGCACTCGCATATATATATATATATATATATATATATATATATATATATATATATACACATATTTATATACATATATATATTCATTCTCATCTTGGTTAATTGTATCGTGCATTTGTCAGTTACAGTAATACCTCTAAACTTGTACGCTTCGAGTATGATGACTCCAAGATCAGTTTGTACGTGAGATTACGTAATCAGTTTGTACGTAACATTACGTAAACCTCTAAAACCAAAAGAAAGATGACTCGCGTCTTTTATACCATGCAGGCGGAAAACGTAGTGCTGTTATATTAACACTTTAGCTACCGGTTGTAAGAGTTTCAGCGACTCGTATTACAATAGGCTACTGAAAAGAATCGAAATCATCTTCTTCGAGCGATAACGTCGAAAGAAGTTGATAGATTAGATTGGTCAGGATAGCTCGCTGATTTACTCGAAATATGTTCAACGTTTAAAGGACGTTTTAAGGCCGGTAGATGAAGTATTAAGAGAGAAACGAACATCAAATGAGAAGGTCAGATTCCCCGACGTGGTAGCCCGAGTCGCGTGCAAGTTAAGAGGTGCTACCGTGTGTTCGAGTACGAAACCAATAAAAGAATCGAAGCTAATCTGTCCTTCGAAGTTTGGTGGAAACCATTGCGAATTGTCTGTGTTGCAGATCGAACCCGGGCACGCCGACGCAGGTTCGTCGGCCAGATTTTATAGGAGTGAACGACGCATCGACGTATTACGATGTGCAGCAGGGAAACAATGCCGGTGTCGCTGGGTCTAGCGGCGGCGGCGTGATGACGGGCTACAGTCCTCAGCGTCGGTATCTGTCGGAGAGCGAGTTGGTGCGCCAGGGTGGTGGCGACCACCCTTACTCCCGGACGAACAACACCGTCGACAATATCCGGGAGTTGGCTGGTTCCCCACAGCGCGGCGTCTACATGTGGAAGGACAATTCTCCGGGCAGCTATCCGGCTCCGCCGGGCGCGCAGAACGCGACCACAATGACGATGACGACGACTACGGCGACGACTCAGCACCAATCTCCCTCGCAGAGACCACCGCCTTCCTACGACTACTACAGATCGGATCCGACCAGTCCCACGCAACAGTTGTACGCGAACGCAACGAAACCGGCGTACCATCCGGCGATGAGGGGCGGCGTACCGGTCTTCCCGCCTCACCAGTCGCCCCAAGTCAAACGGAAAGCTGCCATGGTGACACCCACGACACCCACATCGGGCGACACACGCCGCAGACCGATGTCTTTCGTTCGTGCTCTGGAAATGACCAATTCCATGGAGATGGTGTCTGCGCCGAATGACAACCGATCTCAACGGCCCACCACGCCCACCAACGATCGAGCCAGTGTCTACGACATGAACTATGAGATATCTGTATAGCCCAGCTTCAACGTCTCCGCGCCTACGATATCCTGCGGCTGGACGGAGATGGTACACGATCGATTGCCGACACCTAGCGTCTCTCGTTCCAAAGAGGACAGAACAGCGGCAGCGTACGCCGCTTACGAGATATCCGTCTGAATTTTGTTGCTGATGGAACAAGTATAGTGACCCCTCCTTGAAACCCTCGTCGAGTGGCCTGACTTAAGTGAACGCAAAGGCGTAGGATAGACCTAACATTCTTCTCCTGTCGCGATTACCCCGAAGGACTGATTTCTCGTGTAGAATAAAGCCTTGCACTCTTTCTATTCGAAAAATGGTGACCTTGTAACGTGAACGTATACATTCGATTCGACCAGAGAAAGTAGTCTTGAATGTATACCACGAGTTTTTCAATGATTCGTCGTGTCACTTAGAGCCTGTGTATATTGAAGTAAATAAGATAGTCGTACTGTTTATGTTGTTCTCAAGAAAATTAACAATATACCGATTATCCTACATTTAGTCTCTATTGTATCATATATATAACCGAAGCGAAATTGTCGAATGGTCTGAGAAAATGTCGGATGTTAAATCTATCTTATACCTCATCCGTGGCCATAATAATCTTGTTTGGTAACAACCACCAAATGTGTTTTTCGCTGCATAGAAGCGGTCTCTTGCCTACAAACGATCGATCAACTCAGATCAAACGGAAAACTCTAGATTAGATAGACTTTCAATGCTCGAATCCAAGCATTAGCGTCCTAAAACGGTTTGCTTAACCATCGACATACAACGCTCAAAGAGTTCTGTATCGTCACTATATTCGTTCCACCCGCAATAAATATTTTTAAACATGTCGATGCAGCTAGAACACGTCGAAGCGATATTACAAACCCGGCCGTGGTATTAGTTAAGTTCTTCCGGTCCAAATGATGAGCCACCATATAATATATATATATATATATATATGTGTGTGTGTATATTATATATATATATATATTATATGTATTGTATACTTTGTTGAGGTCACGTGGTACGATACCGACCGTTCTTTTCCGAAGGAACAAACACAATGACTGTTGCACGAGTCGTCATTGACATAGACAATGATATACGGCTTCTCTACTCTCTTTCTCTCTCGAAGTGTTACAAGTTTTTTCCATGGTACGTGTTTTCAGATTTCATGACTAAACGATAGTATTAAAAAATTCATTGAACCGAGCGCGACTAAGAAATACACTCACTTTACAGTTCACGTTGAAATTGCTTGTAATACCTCGATCGAGGAGCTTTGTATATCTGAATTGTATCCTAACGCGGAATTGTAAACGATAGTCTTCGGAGAACAGGGGTATCGCTGTTGAATTCTATTTTCCATTTTGGAACTATTGACACAGGGACTGTATTAGGTCTGTTTTGAGCATAAGGAGTCTGTTTTCGGCGCAAGACTGTCGTGTCACGTTATTAGCGATATTATTTTTTTTCTTTTTTAGTCGTTGTTAGAGATCGATGGAGCATTAGATGCGCAAGAGACGCAACGTGTTCATTGATGCCTCCCCCCCCCACCCCCCCCCCCCCTCTGAACGGGATGGGAAACGTGTGGATAGGCGTTCGGACCGATTGACGGTCGAGGATAATCGAGTCACGAAACCGTCAACGAAAGTAAACCCGAACGCGTTAGACATTATATATAATCTTACGAGCGGCGAGAACCAGTTTCTCCGTTCCGCCTGTCGAAAAAAAGGGAAAAAACGATTCTATTTTTTAGTAAACAGTAAGGTCAGTTTAGATTTTTATACCATGACGTCGTGACTCAATTTCTAGAAGCGCAGCGTCGATTGCCATTCCTCTTCGTTTCATTGCTCTTTGTCGAACGCATGACATTTTGGACCTGTAACAAAGAACATAGGGATTATTAATGCGTGCATTTTTCGAGGCTCGATTCTAATCGATGTTGTGTTCTATTATTATTCTTACCTACTTATTATTACTACCATTACTATGATTACTATTTTTTAAAGGGAAAGGTTGGAACGAGAAAGATCAGAGTCGAGCCTCGTCCCAGTATAGTTTCCTATTTTCGTTGATGCGAGAAGAGTTCGTGTGTGCAGTTTAATAAAAACAACGGACGAAATGAACAAAAAAAAAAATGAAAGAAGAAGAAGAACGTTACTTAATCGATTTAAGTCATTACCAGGATAGAGATAACGAATTCTGTGTAAAATAATCGTGGAATGTGTAGCAAATTTTGAATATACATATTTAACAATATTTATACGTAAATAATAAATATAAGACTTTATAATGATTTCACTTGTTTGTTATGGACGATGATTTTATTGATGTGACCACTAATACCATCGACTTGATTTTGACGAGTAACAAACACAAATGATGTAGAGTTTTGAGGACGGAGGTGTGTCAATGCGAATAGGAAAACGAATGCACGTAATGGATGTGTCCCAAGAGAAATCTTCGAGTATTAGAATGAAAGCAGACGCAAACGAGAAACCATTAAAAACAGACCAGCGTGTCAGATAATGTATACAGTAACCGATTCAACGATGCAGAGGTGTACAAATTGTTAGACGCGAATTAAAACACGAACACGAGAGACTCGAATAAGATATTAAAATACGTTTATAGCAGATGATCCGTATACATTATTCTTTGTATGTTAGTTTAACTTTAGCTTAATCTGTGATGATAGGAACATCCGACATGTAAATGAGTATAGGGTAATAATTTTTTTTTTATTTTTATTTTTATAGACAACCGAACGGTCACGACAAGAGTATGTTGAACTAATAATTTACACGCCTTTGCAGGAAGGAGACACAAAACACATCCGAGGACGGAACAAACTTTCTTTTAAAAAAATGAAAGAGAAAAACAAACAGTTTTGTAATATATACATATACGCATTGCATACATTTATTGGTACAACTACCGCTATTGTTAAATTTGTAATATATTCCGCTTTTACCAATGGAAAGCTAATCGCATATCGGTTTCTGTATTATGTATTTGTATCCGAGACCAATAATACCAAACCTGTGCAGATTTAATGAATAATTGCGCGAGATCAACTAAAAACACACAATTGCGTGCTCGTTTTACTCGACGCCATGTCGATAATCCAATTCTTATTATTATTATCGTCATTAATATCATTATTATTATCGTTACATATAGTACACGTACGTGTTATACAGCTAGAAAAAGTTTTACGAAACATCGAATATTTCGCGCGCTAAAGAAAGAGACTTCTTTCAGATAGTAGTCATACAAAAGCTAAGTTTGTTAAAAACAAAAAAACCGAAAGCGGTCCACTGCAATCATTCGGAACGTTTCTTCCAACGCTCTTTTTTCTTTCATGTGACAAGCTGTGCCAAACAAGGAAACATATGATTTTATACATATGCCCCTCCAATCATACCTGACAGAGGAAACAACACATTGACTATAAGTACAGAAAACACACAAAAGAAACAAAGGACAGATACAACATTCAAACGAATTGATTTAGAGAAATTATGTGTAAGGTGTGAAGAATGTTTAGTGTTTATAATTCGGTGTATTTGTACATAAATATTGCTGGTTATTATCACTTGAATGTACATACATATACATTTCGATACTTTATTAGTATCGCTGCAGCAATCTACAGAAATAAAACTCGTGAAATATGAAAGCTGAGAGTATAATTATAATTATTGTTTCAGATTTAAATATATAGTATGATAACCCATCTGTTATGAAATTGCAATATGCGTGACATAAAGTGCATTTCCTGAGCTTTAATTTGAACCCTGACAAATTGAATGAAACAGCATTTTATATTTCACTGAATTCATTCAGAGAGGGAATCTGTATCCTCTCTCCTCTCTGATACAGAATTGTGTACCATCACCGACGAGATAATATCTCGTCTGGTCTGTGGCCTGTGGTACCGGTACCCAGTGCTTCGATTCGGGGCCAGTGTTCCGATTGAGCCAGCTGTTTTTCGCGCATGCGCGGCCAAAACAGTAGCGTATCTACAATGACGCAGCAGAGCGGCCAGGGCCCTGACGGCCTGTGGCAGTTACATTGGCGAGACGACTGATGGATGAGAGACGTGACGCGGAACGAGGTAAGTATTATTAATATTTTATTATACAATGGAGATTAATAGTGGAGAAAGAGCTACGTATAGACTAATAATTTTTTAAAAGTCTGCGGGGTGCTCAAGCTACCTGATTTCATCGAAAAGGTTACGTTACTGAGGCTGAAATTGCCGCGCATGCGCGAAAAAAGCTGGCTCAATCGGAACACTGTTCGGGACACTATTTTTCGCGCATGCGCGGTGATTTTAGCCTCAGACGGCCTCAGTAGCATACAAAATCGGGTACCTTGAGCACCCGCAGAATTTTAAAAACTTATTTGTAATATACATACAAAATATTGAAATTTAATATAATTCAAACTTATTCTATATTTTGAGGATGGGAAAGGGAAGGAGTGATAAAATAACTAAGCACAATATATAATAAAACAACAAAATATTTTATTTGGCAGAAACAATCACAGAATAACAACATTTGTTGCAAGGGTAAGGAAAACTGCCAAAACCTTACCATTATTCACAAATCAAAAATTTGTCTCGTCTATCACTATCACTCATCACTCGTCCCGCTCATAACACCGGTACACTCAAACTCAACACTCCCGCCGAAATAACTGCCACAGGGCTCTGGCCGCTCTGCTACCTCATTATAGATACGTTACTGTTTTTGCCGCGCATGCGCGAAAAATAGTGCCCCGAATCGAAGCACTGGTGGTACCATCTTTTAGTACCTAACCCAGACCATCTGGTACCATTGTACACCATTGTACACCCGCTCTTTTAGTTCCGACTTCCGACTTTCCGACTGGTTCCGACCCGACAGGATCATTCGGTTTTTGGATGACACGTAGTACCCTCGTGTAGCGAAATTTCTAAGTTCCGTACAGCGGCAATACGCTAAAATTGGTAGGTAGTAGCAGGTAGTAGCAAGGTCACCGACGAGATGCTGGCAGTCTCGTCGGTGGCAAAGTAATCAAACATTACCGACGGATGCGTATTTGCCGACCGCGCCATCTCTATCGGTAACATTTGGCTAGCAGTATCAGAGTTTTGTCGCTAGGTGGATTGGCGCTGTACGGACTCCTGAACGGTGAAAATGATTCTTGCCCGAATTTACATTGTACCTTACGGGAACAACGGCAAGAATCATTTTCGTTCGAATAAAAAGCAATATTTCAATGCTTTCTCGTTGAGATTTTTAAATTTCTAATAGCTTATGTCAAAGTTGAGAGAATGCATTTGGTGGTAGACGTATTGTAATTCCCAAATGAATGGAACAATTTAAATATTAAAAATCTAAAAATATAGAAGTATAAATAGATTGACGGACTGACTCTACTACAGTGCGCCAGAGAAGAGTCTCGCATGACCTCCTATTCCTTTATGTTATCCTAATACAAGAAACAAAAATTAACAGTTTATTCATCTCACTATTCATCCTCACTACGGAAGCATTATATATCGAGCAAATACTTTTATTTGCATTATGGTAAATTCATCGTAGTTATAGAAGCATACGCTTTAACCGTGCTACTTCCACTTATGGTATGCGATCCTAATGATAGAAGTAGATTTTGAGTCGAGACTCGCGATTATCTTATTTTGAACGACGAATTCAATGAAAGCATTAGGTATATATATATATATATATATATATATATATATATATAGATGCACGCATGTACTGTGCGAGGGGAATTGAAATTAAACGAATGGAAACATCCGTGTACATATAACTGTACAGAGAGATGAGGATGTCGATGACATTCCAGACACGTGTATCCTTTCGGGTTTATTGATTTGTTTATACTGTTATAAATACAAAACGCATCGATGTTAATAATATATTGTACAATATATGTGTACATATATTATGGGTATGCATACTGCCAGAGATATTTTATATTTTATATATAGTATCAGCGACTGATAGGATCGAATAATTGATACACAACCATATGCATATTTGCTATACAGATTACCATGATTCGGATAACAAAACCCTTGTCCGATTCAAACGTTGATTCGTTTCTCATTCTGTTGCATCTTTCTTACTTTACTTTACTTTATACTTTATACTTTACCGAGTCGATTCCAACAAAACAAGAGCTGGGCAAATAGACCTCCGGCTCTCATCAACGCCATCTCTACGTACTTGACAGTACTTGTGGAGCAAAGAAAAAACCAACCAACCAACAAAACAAGTAACATTCATTATTGCTAAACATAACAAAGAATCAATGCGGTTCCACCATAGACTTATAGAAATAGACTGCGCGACCCGTACGAAGCATTGAAGCCTACAATGGCGGCAGGATGTATTTGTATCTCACTCGCACACCGATGTAGTTGGTGGGGGCTCAGACGAAAAGCGCATGAAGGGAAATTTAATAAATGTAATACCATTTTTAAAATACAAAATATGTGGCACGTGTTTTTTCTGTAAGCACAGATCAGCACAGAGTCTATATAAATAGAAGCAAGTAGGGGAACTATTGCTCTCTCTCTCTCTCTCTCTTTCTCTCTCTCTCTCTCTCTCTCTCTCTCTCTCTCTCTCTCTCTCTCACTCACTCTTTATATCCCTCGCCTTGTGGGCTTCAACCCATGGCTTCAACGCTTCGTACAGGCCACGCAGTGGGTTCCACGCGGTTCGTATCATTATGGCAGATTCAATGTCTCTATAGATTGGCAAAATGAAAGCGAATTCGAAACGTTTGAACGAGGGCCTCACCACATTATTGAACCACATATATATATATATATACATATAAACCTAAATTAATGTCGAATAGAAATACGAGCCAAAGGATATATTATATTTAGTTAACATTCGATATTAGCTAAAAATAGTGGTAAGTAATTAACCAACCATCGACCTGGACAACCTCATTCTACATTCCGATTGGTGTTACGTCGAAAAATTTGCCCGCCGAGACTGTTCCTTTTTTACCAACGGAGGCAAATAAACCAAAACCTGTTACGGAAAATTGGCCAACCGTTGAGCTGGACGAAAGTGTACTACTATTCGATTGGTACTGCTCTGCACGATTTATCCGAAACGCGTATCTTCCTGGACCAGCAGAGGTAGTAATGTGGATCGGGACTTCGCAAAAAGGAATATATATATATATATATATATCCGTTGTGGATTTGTAGGGCGCAGGTTGCGCGGGTTGCGGATCCATAGGTTTTCTGAACACGCACCCCATACACGCGAATCGTTTTCGCAGAAGAGGTTTTTGGAGTTCGGCTTCTGTCTGTGTTGGTTTCTTAATTCTCGTGGTCTCTTGGGGACTTTGGTTGGTTTCACCACAGAGGAACACTCTGTAATTTCACCCTTGTGCTGCCCGCGTTTGATGAAATTTCGGCGCATAAAGTGTCTGGAATTGAACCTCGGATCGGGATCGGTATCGTTCAGCACCGCGATAAAGTCCAGTAAAGTCTGTGGTAACGTCACGGCCCACGTCCGTCTACGATCCTGACTATATTTCGCGCCCAAACACGTTACGTTACCCGAACATATACTTGTTGCAGATTCATGTCAGGCATATCGGGTGCCAGGCTCTCCGAAGAGCGGAAAGCATGGAGGAAAGACCATCCTTTTGTAAGATATATATTTTACCGCTACTACTCACTGCAGTCTCGAGTCGCGCGCGCGTTTCCAACTTCGCTATCTGTTACTCGAAACTTCTGGATCGCCCCTCTTTTGCCATTCAGTAAAGTAGAAATATTTCTCGATAGAATGTTTTCGACGACGCTTTTTTATCGACAGCTCGCGGATCATTTTCTCCCAAATGACTATCGATATCCTAACCTAACGCTTCGAAGCCGCCTTTCAAAATTCAATGAACGTCGAAAGAGAAAATTAAAACTGATTATTATTATTTTTCAATTTTGATTTGACAGATTATTTCCGGGTTTAAATACTGTAGAATCTAACAGTGGGGAACCCTTCCATTTTGAAACTACTGTATAGATACAGAGTACAGAGTACACCCCCTTCTATTTATCCCTTATAATACGGTCGCAGAATTGCTTCCGTATAATACGATGAAAAAACTGTTTAAAAAGACTATACGTGTGAACAGCCTTTTTGGGCAATGTTTTGTTACAGTGCTATACTATATATACACACACACACACACACACACACACACACACACACACACACATATAATATGTGGCCAATGTATTGTTTTGAAGATCTTTCAAACCTGGTTCAGTGGGTCACATTGAATTATTTGCATTGTAGGGATTTGTAGCAAGACCAACTAAAAGTCCAGATGGAACGCTCAACTTGATGAATTGGGAATGCGCGATTCCTGGCAAGAAGTCTGTGAGTTCAAAAATACTTGGACAATGTTTTATTTGCTATTTAGAAAAATTATATTAATAATATTAACTAATACAAAACATTTCAGACACCATGGGAGGGTGGACTATATAAACTGCGCATGATCTTCAAGGATGATTATCCCTCAAGCCCGCCAAAGTGTAAATTCGAGCCTCCGTTGTTCCATCCGAACGTATATCCTTCAGGGACAGTGTGTTTGTCCTTGTTAGACGAGGAAAAAGACTGGAGACCCGCTATCACTATCAAACAGATTTTGCTCGGCATACAGGACTTGCTAAACGAACCTAACGTCAAAGATCCAGCCCAAGCGGAAGCGTACACAATATATTGGTAGTACTTTTGGTTGAATCTATTCCAAGCTAACAGGGAAACACACGGATTCTAACCGATCTTTGTTATTGTTGCAGTCAAAATCGCTTGGAGTATGAAAAACGTGTCAGAGCTCAAGCTAGAGCAATGGCTCCCCAGGAATAAGTCTATATTAAGTATCGTTAAATTCAAATATTCCAACGTAAGAAGAAGTCATTGTATACCTATAGTATAATATTCGAATATTCGATCGACGTTTCGTATCTTTTTTATATAAGTGTCATTAATGTATAACATAGTTAATTTTCTGTTAGCTGCATTTTCTTTTGTGTAACAAAATTCTCGCGCAAGATTGTCCTACGTTTTCTATGGATTATGTTAAGTACGAGAAAATTAGATATTATCCTCCCTTAAAAACAACTGTTACGTACTGTTTCTCGTTTACAAGTTAATCTGCATCCACGAGTTATTCGTTAACAGTTTGTCCGTATTTTATTTCATTACGCATTTTTTCAAAATTAAAATTTAATTCTCAAGGCTTGCCGGCAATTACTGATAAGTCTGCGGTGAACTGTGAACCCGATTCTACAATAAAAATGAGAAGGAAAACGACCATTTTCTCTTCAACCCATAAGCACTCTGTGCCTCCAAGAAACATGTACTTAAAACTCGTTTAAGTATTGTACAAATCTTATGAAATAAAAGATTCCGATTCATTTGAAATGCCGTTTGTCGTATTGAAAATTGAAAGTTCTGTCAATAAATTCTATGAGCTGGTCACACATACTAAATATTTACCTACCGTACTTAACGTTTGCCGTCAACGTCAAAGCCATCAAAGCCTAAACATTAGGACTTGAGACTACGAGTATACATCGATGCGATGGTGGGAACCGGCGCGGCGCGGCGCGGCGCGGCGCAGCGTGCCGAGCAAGTGAAATCTTTTCAGCTCGCAATGATACTTATTTAGCATTTAGCATTGATCAAAGTTCAATCTTGCTGCATGTTTCACGCCGGTTTGGTTTGATTATCGATCGCCGCATCCGAGTTATACTTGCGTCCATCGCGAAACATGAATTAGTGTTCGATTAAATTTTCAAGTGGAAAACCAGTGCTGGTTATTGCTCCGATACGAAGTCGCATCGTCGCGTCGGCCGAACGGACTCACTCGGTGCATTCAAATTACGAGAGTATATCCGCGAAATATATCAAATCATGTCTAACAATCAGCAATCAGCATGGAAATTAAACGTTGCGATTGCATCGGCATGCTTCCAAGGATTTGCCCTCTCTTACTACGGATACGTTGTGGAAATGGCGAAAGAAGAAAACGATTCTTACGAGGCAATGTGCGATATCAGTGAACACGTCAGCTGCACCAAAGCGTTTATGTCGGAGTAAGTGCGTTTACGATAATTATTATGTCGGTGATGCTATAGTTGATGCTGTCATCAAATTGCATCAAATCAACTAAAGCCGCGTGAAGTTGACGCTCAATTCTGCAAAATCGCAATTGAAACACAATTGAAATTATACATATAATAACGAATCAAGTAAAAAGTTGCCGAGGGAAAAGTCAAAATGAAAACATTTTATTTCAGATATGGTAAAGGTTTCGGAATAATTCCAGAAACGTCTCCTTTCTACATGCCAAATTCTGTATACGGAATAATGTTTTATGCTTTGGTAGCGATACTCGGTACGTATTGCGTATTCGTGGTTCTGCTATAACGCGGCGCAACCGCAGGCGCAGGTTTTTGCTTGATTTTTAGAGAGCGCGCGCAATTCAAAAGTCAACGAAGAAATACAGTGGCAATAACAAGTATTATGTAGTAATAAATTAATAAGGCACGCGTTATAGCAAAATTGGTGATAAATTATATTTTATTCTTTATTAACGTTCTAATAACTGTTTGTTTTAGGTATGTTTAATAAATATTCCACTTCAGCCCTCGTCATAACGTTAGGAGTTTGTTCGAATCTTGGTTCGATTTACTTGGCCTATATTTTGTACATTCTAAATAATCTGTGCGTGGTCTGTGTTAGTACTTACGTCACAAACGCTATTATACTAATACTTGCCGTTAAGAAACATCGTAAATTATTCCGAGATGGCACAAACAAGAAGAAGAAAAAGAAGAATAAGTCGGAATAAAGATTTAGGAGGATGCTGCAGATTTACAATTACGATTCGTCCAAAGTGTTTAAATGCTCTCGATGACCCTTTCATTTATCACCGAACGAATTAAGCTATAAGATCGATTGCTATCCCGACTTAATGAATTTATTATTTGTTAAAAGTAAAATAGGTTTTTTGAAAAGGTCCGTGCGGTCATGTTCCATTTGACTTGAATTTTAAATTGAACAAATAATAGGTAGCCAGAAATGTTTATGAATTTATACTGCAGGCAAAGATCAGGCTTTACTTTCTACCATAAGTGTACGCTTGATTTTTTGGAAACTATAGGTACATATATATATAGTCTATAAAAATATAAATGTACATAAACATTAGTTTTATGCATTATTTTGATATACATCTTACGGAAGCAAATGTTACTAGGGAAAGTAAAAGGTAAAAGTTATCGTGAATTGTATCTTTGTACAATATCGACGAATAAAATATTATGTTACGAACGAATCGTTATCGTTTTATTCTTCTCTATAAATCTGATATGTAATCTTGGATTGTTGGCCAATACATGAGATAAAAAAGTAAATCTCACATAATAATTAAATTAAGCACTCGATACGATACCGTAGCCGTAGCCCGTATTTAGACTGTAGACAGACTGTAGACAACGTAAATGTTTTGTTACAGTTTATACTTACACACTATACAAAACAATGTCACAACGGAAATAAAACGAATGGTTTTCAAGTCAAGATTTCAGGAATGCGATTACAGTGATGAGAAAAGAACCAAAGTATATATTATTCATACATGTGCGTACGAATCGAAGATTAATCGGTGGGGGGAATTGAATCTCACAAAGTATATCATTAGAGCGAGTATTGACCTTGAATCCGCGACTGACGTCACCTAACCTAGAACCTATATATATATATATATATATATATATATATATGTAAATAGA
The DNA here is from genome assembly GCA_916610255.1 of Lasioglossum lativentre. Taxonomy (NCBI): domain Eukaryota; kingdom Metazoa; phylum Arthropoda; class Insecta; order Hymenoptera; family Halictidae; genus Lasioglossum; species Lasioglossum lativentre. Next base: position 151,450 of record OU744359.1, read on the forward strand.
ACGAACAGTTCGATTCACGATTTTAATATAAGCATCTACTGTCTCTCAATAAATCCTTGTTGCTGCGACTGATACTAGCCAATATTCCGGGACTTTTCAAAGGGGGTGTTTCGTCGAGACGATTCAACTGTAAACTGGACGCGCAGGGTATTATCCTCGGCGATGGCGAGTTCGCGCCGTTTCTAGCTGCTTCGATGTTGAAGCTCTTGCTGCGCGACAGCGACGATTTGTAGGTTCTTTCCGGTTTGACGGGCGCCTGGAGGACGGTCTGTATGTTTTGCATGGGGATTTTCGGCGATTTCACCGTATTCTTTATCGAGATATTGATCATACTCCCGTATTGGCGGGACTGGTTCGACGGCGGAGCCATGGTACGGTATGCAGCATGCTTTACCGGCTGGTGATAAGGCGACGCCGAGTGGTTGCCCGATCTGCTCGTCTGTCCAACCGAGTGTAGGTTCCTCGGCAAGGTTTGCGTGGTCCTCGGATGGTCGTCCCTCTCGTGATCGTTGACCAACCGACCGGTGGATTTGCTAAACCTGCCTAGGGAACTGGAGGCGGCGCTGAAACCCGCGCCGATTCGAGAATTTCACTGGCGATTTTGTTTCTCCGGAGGAGAAAGGCCGCGCTCGGTCAGCCGAAACTACTACATACATACATATACAATACGGCCATAGCGGCAACGCATGCTACCTATACCTATATGTATATGTATATTGTATACATATACTCCCACTTCATGCAGCCTTCACCCATTGTCGAAGCGACCGACTTTCGAAGCGTCGATGTACACGATTTATAGGCAAGCGAAGCGCAACGTCTCTCGGTTCTAACACGATTACATAAGCCTTCTGTGTATCGGCTTACCGTCGCGTTGCGCGTCGGCAATCTCGCCACGTTCCGCTCGCAGACGAGTAACGCGACACCCTATCTTATAATTATAATTAGCTTGCACCACACGGATCGATTAGGCGTCTTAAGGGTTTTCTCAGGCCTGTGCACGCGAAATGTCGCTGTTGGTCGGTCTGCCTCCGGAAACATTGTTTTCCTCGAACGAGACATACAGTCATTTCTACTTGTACGCCATGCCTGTTTCCGGCAACCCGGGGTACACCGACGTATTTCATTTCCGTGTATCTGTCGTTATACTGTCGTTACTGTCGTTACTGTCGTTACTGTCGTTACTGTCGTTACTGTCGTTACTGTCGTTACTGTCGTTACTGTTGTTACTGTCCTTAGGCATCTTTGCTATCGCGCATCGGTGCGCCAATCTTGCTCTGCTTTTCGGAAGAAGATGCCTGAAACGACCGTGAAGCAGCACAGAGAACTGTACTGTTTTTACTACGATCAGTTAGGATTCTTCTTTTGGAAAGCAGACTATGACACGATAGAAGAATTACGTAAATCGTAAACGTAAACGATGAAACTATCGAAGAACCAGTGTATGTATATCTGAGAAATCAGACGGACGGAAGCAGAAAAGTCGGGCAAGGGTTAATTCGATTATAAATGTTTGATATGTACGCGCGTCTACGTCCTTCGACAGCCCGATTAATGGAAAACGACATTTCGTATGCATCGACTGGATAGCCTGTGCTAGTATTAGCTGGGTTACCTGTACTCTGTCTCGGCAGTGGCTCTACTACGGGGCTTCCCCGAGCGTCTTCCGTCTCTGTACCCTTTCTCGCGGCCGTAGATGCTTCCGCCGAAAGGATCTTCCCCCAAGTAATACTTGTGAACGGGTGGCGTCGACTCGCATCTCTGCCATTGGTCGTGAACAACGTGATCGCTGGGTCGGACGGTTTTGCCGATGTTGCTGTTGTTGTTCGACACGGCGTTCCTGGGCGACCTCGGTGGTCGTTCCGGAGGCTTCTCCTCGGAGTCTCTCTCGTTCACCAAAGGAATATTCTTGTCGATCACGTTATACTGCAGATAAGTCGGTCCGTTGTCGTCGGTCTGAGTCAACTGGGAGGTAGAACCGGTGCTGGCGCGTTTGCTCTTTCTCTCGGAGCTGGCCGAGCGCAGTTTCCCGACCAATTTTCTCAACGACTCGCCTATTTTGTACTTGGAGTGTCCCGAGCCTTCAACGATCATCAAACGAATCAGCTTGTCTTATCCGATCGAACATTCCAGGAGAGCGTTCATCAATGTCGCGATACTTACTTTTCGTTGGTCGAACAGCGGTCGACGATTCGCCGGGCTTTTTGCTGTTTCTCGACGACGACTCTGGCGGCGGCGGCGCCGGCGGCGGCGGCAGCAGCAGCGGCGAAGTCGACCCAGACCTCGAGCTAGACTTTTTCCGAGTCTCACGATCCAACGTCTGCTCGTGCCCGCCTCGGTTATCTCGTGCACGATTCTCCCACGTCCTCTGCACCACGTGGACCGGACTGGAGGTTCGGACGGGCACCGAACTCGAACCGTTCAGGCTGTTCGTTCGCTCCTCCGATTTCGTGGACCACTGGAAACCATCTGATATTATCGTCTGCCGCTAGATCTTACGCTAGTTTTAGTAGTCGTAACTCGAAAGCAACTCGAACCTGTTCCTTGGATCTTCGTCGAATAGGTGGAGAGGGCGTACGTTGCTGGTCGTTCGTCGACTCCTGGTGCTCGGATCGATGCACGGACTCGTACGTTTTCGAGTACGTGGACTCTTGAACCTCGTTTCGACTCCTCGGGAGCTCGTTCCCGTGGCCGTTCGTGCGCACGATCTCCACGTACTGCGACGGAGAGCCAGTCCTCGCGTGATTCTGTCTTTCTGGAGAAACGAATCGAGAGTCTGTCGTTAGAACTTATTCGTTAACGATCAAAGCAAATACATACGACGATGTCTCTCGACTATGAATAGACTTGCGAATTGTATGCATTTATGAGAACAATGAGTATGTAACACGCAAACTGTGTCTTAATCAAATTATTATGAGAAGGAATGTATATGTGTATGTCTGGGCGGATCCTATTTCTTGCAATTGACTTGGACAGTTTGTATAATTGCACACACATCCGCAGTCCAATTATGTATTATACATAGATTGCATTCAACTTGGACGCTGATCTAAATTTGGTGAAATGTCATTGATGCTTCCTTCTAAATACGTATGGGGTATTAGTTACCTCTCGCTTGATATCTCTCGGACCAATCGGTGATCCCGTGGAAGTAGCCCAAGGGCGACGTCGTGTCTCTGCCGGTGGTGCGGATCGGATGTCTGTTTGTGAAACCGCCATTCTGGCAGTCGCGTTCCTTCGAAGTGCAAGACTTCATGGTGACGTTGATGTAACTGGTATTCGTGCTTGTCGGAGGAGGCGTGTCGTCGGCCTCGATGGAGCCATGGGAGGATCGCGATTCGCTACCGAAATGGCTCTCCAACCACTTCGAGGTCTCGAACTTTCTCGCCTCATCTTCTTCCTCTAGGTCCAGCGGTTTCTTCGTCAACACGTCTTTGCGGGATGGGAAACCCTCCGCTGGGAAGCCTGCGGACGGATTTCTCTAGTTGAAACAACCGTTACCGTTAGCACAACTAAATACGCGACGCAACGATTAGCATTTACCGCCAAGTTTTTAACACTAATTGTAAATCTATCAGGCACAAAACATGTACAAGCGGAACGCCCTATAGAAGTAAGATGATTGACATCAAGTACTTAAACCTGGTACGGTTTTTATTATAGTATGTGTTCAAATAAAGAAGTTATTTCAGTCATTTCTTACAAAAGCGTTTTTATAATTTCAATAATCGTGAAATAGAAAACCGGCCATTTGGCTGTGAAGTTCGCTTTCGGACTCGACTATCGATTAGCGTCGACTCCGGACCCGAATTAAAAATTGAATTTTCACGCCGACGCGACGCGACGCGACGCGACGAGACGGGAAAAGCGACGAAAAGCGCGTGGCTACCGGAATGTTTGTGCAAACGGGCGGTCCTCATGGTCGTCGACAACGGTGTCCAGTCGCCGATTCGTTCTCCCTCGGTCGTCTCGGCGACGTAGCGCATCTCTCGACCGACCCTCTCGCCGCCCGAGATGTAATCGACCACGTCCTCGTCCCTTCTCTTGACGAACCTCTGGGAGCTCTCCTTCTTCGTCTCCGTCGCCTCGTCGCCATTCAGATGGTCGCTCGCATCGTCCTCTGCGGGGACTTGGTCGTCCTTTATCTGGGAATAGTCGTTGAACGATCAACGCTTGTCTCGAGCTATACATATAGTCTGTCCAACGTAACGAGACGAGGCAATGAAGCGCCAGCGTGCGTCTATCTACCTTTGCTAACAATCCGAGAGAGGTAACTTCAACTCTGTCGCACTCGAGTGGCTACTATACATTTTCTGTCTCGTCTCGTTGGACACTCTATAGTTTCGTTAACACAATAAAGGAAATCATACCACGAGTTTCGAGTAAGAAAAAAAGGAAATGTATGTATAACATTTAATAATGCATATATTGTATAGGTAGTATACTTCGTATTTTTGTGTTTAAACTTAAATTTGCTTGAATCAAATGTGAAATGGTGAAAGAGCGAGACAAAATTGCTTCGGAATGGAATACCGACCTCCTCGTGCTCGACAGTGCGTTTCCTCTCGGTGACGATCAGTCCATCGGGTTTGAGCTCCTTCTTCTCCAAGGTCTTCTCCGTGTCGATCACCTTGTTCGATTTGGTCGTGTGCTGGACGACCCTGGGACCAGTTTGAGACGCCAACTGCTTGCAGGATTCGGCCAGGGCGGCTCTCAGATCGCCCCTGTTGTTCCTCACAGCGTTCTGGTACGCCTGCGGGAACCAGTGTCGCGGTCCGGTTACGTGTCGAGACAACAGAGGATAACGCCGCGCCACACCGTTTGTCCGACGCGATTATCCTGTCGGAGGGTCGTGTCAGTGTCCGAGATCTTACCGCGTACCGCGTATCGCTCACAGCCCACCGGCCGAAATAGGTACACCTAACCCGACAAACGGCGACAAACCGGATCGTCCGGCCTTCGGCCTTCGGCCCAAGCCCAAGCACAAGCCCGGTCCGGTCCTGTCCGGTCCGGTCCGGTCCGGTCCGGTCCGGTCCGGTCCGGCTCGGCTCGGCTCGGTTCGACAAGTGGATGGAAAGGTGTTTCTAACGGCTGAGGTCACGACACCCGGTCCCCTCGACCAAAATAAAACTCGGGAGAAACTTGCGAGAGTTCGAAAGGCTCGGACGAGTTTGTCAAAATCGAACGAAAGGGAATTCTTTCTTCAATGTTTCGTGTCGTGTCTCGACAACGACAAAATCTTCGATTCTGTCGAGAAATGACAAGAACGGTGACGTAACCGCGTCCGTTGCTCGATCACCAGGTTCCGGAGGAAGACGGAAGACGCGAACTGTCTCTCGAGTCAGAACGAGAAAACGATGATCGTTCCGATCGTCCAAGAGACACCACACGGTACACTATCGTCCGGTGGTTCACCGAACCGACGCGATACAGGGTCCGATCACGAGTTCGCGGAGAGACGATACGAGGACGATGACGAGCTATCGCGTGGCAGGATCGAGACAGAAGCAAAGTCGGGACGGAGACGACGGGGGAGGAGCCCGTGGAATGTCCTGGCCGCAAGAGACCCGTCGCGTCGCGTCGCGTCGCGTCGCGTCGCGTCGCGTCCCGGAGGCGGTTCGGCACGAAACAGCTGGCGAGACTGGGTCCGCATCGCGAGACGCGAGTCGCGATTCGTCGCGGCCGGTTAGCCGGCTTCGGCATCAACATCGGCATTCGATGAATCGGTGAAGGGAGAGCACGACGACCGACGGACCCCAGAGATCATCGACTTCCACTTCTCGGGGCCCTCCCTCTTCCAGCGATTTCCCGTCTTTCCCGTCTTTCCCGTCTCTCCCGTCTCTCCCATCTCACCTGCTGGCTGGCTCTCCCTTTCTCCGTCGTTCACCCGTGTATGTCAGTGCAGGTACCCCTACCTGACAGTCGGCCCTGCTCGTCCAGAACGATTCCGACTTTGCCACCAACAGGAACGGCCACGATATCGTTCGAGCCACCGATCCACGCAACGCCAACGAATCCTCGACAATTTATCGACCGGAATCCTGCTAACGCTAAACCTACCACGGTCGAATGACCGGTTTCCTATTACGCGATTGAAGACTGGAATTAAAAAAAGGCTGCAACTGCCATTTTTTGTCGGGAATGTTTCGCAAAAATTCGTTCCCCTTTGTACTCGATAAAACTGCTGGTGGGCGAATCTTTATTTTTTTACCGTGATGAGAGCGGAATAAAGCGTAAAGATTCACGATCCACCGGTTCTAGTTGCAGATTCATTCGCCTTCGTCTTGCGATTTCCGAACAGTCGATGCAAGGAGAACGTTTTGTACCTGTTGCCGTGATTTTGCAATCGAAAGAAGCTGTATGGACTCGCGCTAGCTACGACGACGGAGGAGGAGGAGGAGGAGGAGGAGGGGAAGTTTATACTTTCGTTTCTCGAGCAGACTCTTCTCCGCGAGATTCCTCCCTCGCGTTCCCCGCTGAACAATGACCCATCGAAAATGTTACTGTGCCACGGGGAAGTCTTTGCGGGCGTTTATCTTGCGATCGGTTCGTGGAAATGTAATTCGACGCGGAACTCGCCAGAACGTTTTCACGTTGTATGTAATATGTCTGGTCTGCGTCGTCCAGTGGACTAGTGTCGCCCGCTTGTTTCAACGTTTGCCTGTTTGATCGATATGTAAAACAAATTGAACGACGTTCTGAATTCATGTGCGGTCGAATATCGCATCCGATAGAACCGCACCCTTAGAGGATCAGGTCCGTTAATCGCAGATTCCTGATAAGCGGCGTGACAAGTAGATTCGAGACCGAGCCACACCTGTTGCGCGTCTCCTCGAGGGACGTCCATAGCTATTCCTAGATCGTACTTGCTTGACGGGAACTTCCGTGCTTATAAACCTTAACACTTTATCCGACAAAAGCCTATTAGTAGGATTTTCAATAATTGTGTGATGTTTAGACTGCGGATTTTATGCAATTACGATAGAAATATGAATAGGTGAAATATAATACAAAACTGTCAAGACGTTAAAGGATATTATTACATTATTGTCGATATATTAAAATTATCAGAAGGAGAAATATTTACATATTTATGTAGCTGCTGTTCCCTAAAATTGATTCGGAGAATTTTTATTTTGCACGAAGGTCCACAGTCTACTGAACTGTACCAACAATTAAGAAGCTTAGAAATCATCTTTCATACAATAATCCCCAATGGAATGTTATCGAGGGTAAAAGTTGTTGGTTTACGATTGAAATTGCTATTGTTGTTGAAGGATCTATTTCGATACACAAACCTGAACCATGACATTCTCAAAAATTAATATCCGAACTCGTTACAAACCGTTTAGGACTAATTGATAATAGGGGCGAACCACGCGTCATTTTGACAGCCAATCATCGACCGCCTTGCAACAGGTTGCGTGCCCAAGGAGCTCCAAACTATAGTACATATTCCAACAAACACCCGCGGCGAGGAAATCCTTTTCGAACTATCGCGAAAATTCGTGAACCGTCGCAAGAAAAGAACCAGCGAATTATCGAGGAACATCGGGTCTAATAATAACCGAAGCAACGATGCGTAATGCAGCCTTCGAAAAGTCGCGGTGGCCGCGCGAGCCGACCTTGACCCACTCCGAGAAGGGAGAAGGGAGTGTCCCACAAGATCGCTCGGGAATCCGAAATCTCTAGCAGTCGGTAGGGGAAAGTCTTCGCGAAGAAATGCCTGTTCGTGTTCGAAAACGCGAATCCGGCACGCGTGTGCCGAATCACCACTTGACCTTTCACAGTTGCTTCGACCCCTCGACAAGCTACGATACAGCTTCGACCCTCGGAGGGCGAGATACGAGAACAAGTCCGCTTCGATTCTTGCCAATGCCCAACGATGAACGTGGTAGGACAACTTGTTCCCATGGAATTGTTGTCGAAGAATAGTTCTACAGGATCAGACATTTTCTTACCCCCTTGCACTATAAATCGAGTCAGACTCTTGACCAAGATTTTTAACAGAATCTACTAAATATGTACGTTGTTAATTTCCTGTGAATCGAAATAAAATTCTACTTTGTCGTTGTTAATATACATAGGGTAATTGGAGAACACACAGCATACAATAGATACAAACTCTTTTCTTCTACTAAAAAATTACGAACGACAAAGAAATTCGAATCGCTGTGACAAATCATAATGCAAGGGGTTAGCTCTTCGGAGACGACGATGGATTGTCAGTTTGCTTCTACATATATGATCGACGTTATACGATGTTACAGATGTTACCATAATTTCTTGACAATTTAAACGTTTCGATACTTTCCTTAGCTATCTCCAAATTCTAGAAAGCGAACAATAATTCATGGAGACAGATAATTATCCTCTCCCTCTTTGACCTCTTCGAAATATTGTTCAGAATCAGGTACGAGATACGGAACATGGACGTTGTCCCAAAGGGGTTAAACGAAATGTACAAAACGGTGTTCTTTGTTTAAACGTTTGTCGGCTCGGCATGCCAAACAGAGCGAGAGGGAGAGAGAAACGTGTGTAGCGGGGCACGCGCAGGTGGAATTCAGGTGTGGGTGCGTCGCGTCGCGTCGCGTCGCGTCGCGCGCGGATATACCTCGTCCGAGATATCTCCCAACTGTTGACGATCCTCCGTCTCGAGCCTCTCCTCGATTTCCTCGCGGCTCCTCACCACCGTCTCGTTCGATTCCTTCTGCACCACGCTGCCACTGTCCGCGGATCTTCTTCCACCTGTCGGCCAGTCGACAACTTGGGGCTGGTCACCGGTTGTTCGCCTCTGGGGAACAATAGTTTTCTCGATCAATGCTAGATTCTTCTCCGCGAATCCAATCTACGATACAGTCTAATGTACGGATTGCCCCCCTTGAGGCGTGCTGGCTCCGACCAAATCTAGAGCAGCGAAGCCACTTGCAACCTGCCGTTGCAAATCTCTAAACGCGTTCATCTTAACGGAACAGCCATTTCTTCTTAACCCTTTGCACTCGACCGTCCCCACTAAAGGGGCATTGTAAACTTAGTCAGCAAATCGAACGCTTTTTTAAGGACATGCTGAAAGATTGCGAGTAATTTCAGTGCATACAAGATTGAAAACCCAAACCCCGTTTAAATGAGATAATTACTATCATCTTGCACTAACCTAATATTTTATTTGAACCGTTGCTCGTCGCGTGGCGACTAAATACATACGTTCGAACTGCCGATAAGTGTTCTAAGAAAAGCACAAATCAAGTGCAAAGAGTTAAAAATCTAGTGTCCGCTTGCGCGATCATTGAACTCGAACGTCAGCTCGAAACGAAACGCGCAAGTCTTTATCCTATCGCGCCTACCAAGCTCCAAATTCTACGTGGAAAATCGAATTTTTGACAAATAATATAATCGGCCATTCCTGTCGTCAAATAAAATTTAGTCTGCGCGTGGCTGACCGTTTCTACTTGTCTCGCTGCCGCCAAACGTTCGTCGTCGATTAGGATACAGTACAGACACAGAGACACATTACTATCGCGTCACGCGAAAAGAAGTAATTTCACGCTACATTCTTAGAATGTGAGCCATATATGTACATACATTATTATTTACTCTGTACAAGACGTGATAGCACGTGATAGCACGTAATAGCAAACAATGCGTCTGTACCTTTACACGTATCTCAGACACTGACTACAGCACTAAAAGGTACTGTTCTGTAATTTCGACTTGTTTGTCTACGTAGAATCGGCCTGTTCCATTTCAAAGAATCAAAGGGTCGAAGGACCGAAGGAAAATCGATGTCCGCGAGTTGAGCGAACCGCAAAGTTCGCTCAAACGATTAGAAGTCGCCGCAACAACAAGAAAGGTTCGAGTACTTCTTGCGTAGTGTGCTCCTGTTGCTCGACATCTTCGGTGGTGTTAGTGGTGACCAGGGGACCGGAGTCGACGACCACCTCACCGTCCTCGAGCACGACCTGCCGCTTCACTCTGGTTTCGATCTGTCTGGTGGTGGTGATTTCCTTCTTCTTGCGGGTCTCCCATTCCTCTGCAATACCGGAAGCAGGTTCATTGTGGGTTCATTGCGGATTCGTCACGGGACGGTCGACGCGAAAAAACCGATTCCGGAGACAAACGATCGAACGCCATGCCCCACAGCAACCTTACAACGCCATCTAAACTATTCACGACGGTTCAATTTATATACGAGAATGGAATTGAACGGGATCAATTTAGAAACAAGTCTGTCTTCATCGTCTAAGATATATGATCGCTCTTAAAGTAGACTACCGATTTTATACATCGATGATAAAAGTGATTAGTAGACTGCGGATTTTATGCATTTATATGACACAAATGGGTGAAATTTAAAATAGTGAACAAGTTAAGAGAATTTAGAAACGTCGATGCATTATTTTGAACTTATTAGAAGTGTTACAAAAAGCGAAACTGTATCGCTTGGCTCTTGACTTTTTATTAGCGATGAACAATATTTTCATTTTGCCTAAAGATTTGCAGTCTAGTGTTGTGCTTATATTATTTTTAAAAACTGACTCTATTACCGCAGACTGTCCTCGTGTCCACAACGAAACAGATAAGTAAATTGGGAGCAATCTGGGGCGCGTGGAATCGAACGGGGAACAAAAAAATAGAAAAACTTGCAGCCGCGCGGTGCAGAACGGTTGGGCGCGTTGCATAGGAGTCGAGCAAAGTCCAGTGAACCGTTTCGCGCGGGAATAGGATGTCGGTTTGCACGCGACACGCCTTACACCCCTTATCTGCCATCACGGCTGTTCGAGCCTCGAGTCGCAAGCTACGATCGTCGGAACGTCGCGTCGCGTCGCGTCGCGTCGCATCGGAACGTCGTCGGTAGACAATGCTTCGGGGAATTACCTTCTTTCACCAGAGCTATGGAATTCTCCGGGTCGATCTGCAAGAGAACGAGACGACAGCAATTAGAACAACATCACAAGTGGCCGTGTCGCGAATGTAACAAGAGAGCAAACTATTTAAATGAACTTTACAGTAGGTAGATTTTCGAAAGAGAATAACTCACGAGGATAGGCGTATGGCTCGCTGGCGGTGGACGAGCCTCGTATCGGCGTGTCGAAATCACCTCCATTATTCGATCATGCCTGCTGATGGATCCCGATGGTCTTGGAGGATCGTGACAGGCAGTCGAGTTGTTGGCTCACGGGTTCTTCCAACAAAAAGCTGCTCTGCGATCCGATAACCCGGCTTTCCTGCTGGAATCCAAGATAACAACTCGTTTAGAGGATGTTTGTCGTAGCTCGAGTCCTAAATCCGAGGCAAGCTCGAACCGCCATGCTTTGTACTGTTCTTTATCCAAGTACAAGTATGTACAAGCGAAATATGTACTAAAGATGTGTCGTTGTTTTTCGTTCGAGATTTGTAGCCTTTTCTGTTTATAGAAATCTAGACAGTCAAGACTTACAATTAGGTAGTTCCGAAGCACCGTGCGTTGCGTTGCGTTGCGTTGCGTTGCGTTGCGTTGCGTTGGTTCGAATTGCCTCGTGGGCTTCGCGATGGTATAGCGCGGCGCGGCGCCTCGCCACGCGTTCAAGTCTCTCGGAATCGGAATGCGGCAACGACTGCCATTAATGCATGCAAATTCGTTTAAACGATATCGCATTTAATTACCATCGCGAATCGGGGAACGCGGTTAAAAAAGATTCGGTGCACGTGACGCGTCGTTCGACGAGAAAAAACTAGGGTTAGAACTTGTACAATATGTATCGCTCTGTTGAAAATCTTCCGATCTTTCTCTGAATTTAATTTTTGGCCCGATGCTATTTAAGGCGCAGAGCATTGTAAGAAGTGTTGTTGCCAGGTAACTAGCATCGCAAGAAATTAAAAATTAAAATTAGAAATTCCGGTCGTAACATGTAACGCGAGAACATTTCACCAAAAAAACACTTTACGTCTGAAACCTATTAAAAAGTTCCATGACTGTTACGATCTCTGGAAAAACAGTGTTCGACCGAGCGAGCCGCGATTATGTCTACAATAAACGTTCGATTCCAGGAACGAGCAAGGACACCGTGATATGCGAGGATCATCGCGGAGAGTCTCGCAGCATGGGAGACGGAGACTAGTCTATTTAACGCTTCTAATTGTAAGCGTAATCGTCGGCTGGCGCGTCCGTGTGCTCGTGGCTGTGGCCGTGCTCGTGAACGGGGTGTAATAATTCATCGGGACGGTCTTTCTGCCTTCTGCATGGAAGTCGAAGGCCGCAGTGGCACGCGGGCCTGTGGTCGCGACGACCACCTCGATATGGGCTGCGATACGATATCGAGATGGTTAAAGACACGCGTGCGCCACGTACCACCAGTTGCCGATTACAGTGGCGTATCTGTGTCAGATTATTGCCGGCGCACGCTCCGAAACGAAACGATCCAATAACACAGATTCCTGCAGAGCCCGCTTTGCAAATTCAGCGCCATAGTCGAAGCGAAGTGTATAGGGAGTAGTTGGGAAGAGTAGGCCAATTTGAATCGGTACTTAGGTTGGCCCCAATTTGAAATTCATAGTCGACTTGTACCGTTAATGACGCTGGAAATGTGTTTCTACGCCAGGATTTAGATTTAAATCGCACAAAGTATAATTATAATCGATCGAACATATTATTACTCTCGTTGATGTTCGGACACCGATAAAAATAATCGGTTCGACTAGGACAGCAAGGAGAATTATATACAAGAAGGGGTTGAAGAAAAGCTCGGCGAGAGAAGTAATCGTTCAAAGTTTAGGGGATCCTGTTTAACGGAGACGAGTCAGTCTACGCCACTGAGCACTCGCCGCGTCCTTGCGGTTGAAATTACGCACGAGCTCTACCCGTCCTGGCTGAAACAGGTACGTAAGTATCGGGATTTTTCCGACCCTAGAATCTAAGCTTATAACGCGTCGGTCTTCGATCTTCGGTGTTCGGCCGATCGATGACTACCACGAATCGCTAAAGATCGACCAGCGGTTTTTCATTGAAAGATCGCGCGACGAACAGACCAGGGAAAAGGCAGATACCTATGGTCATAGCGTGCCGAGGTCGCGAAACGGGTGCGATCGTATTGACATCACGCTTCGGCTCGACGATTCTATATACGACCGTGTCGATCCTGTCTTCGTCTCATTGGATATGCGTGTGACGTCAGGGATGCGTCATGCTCGTATGCGCGGCTAAACAAGTGAAAACTGTCCGACGCGACGCTACACGCGCGACGAGGAGGATATTTGTCTGCTTAACGATGAGCGAATCTACGATTAGCTATTCTACAATTTTACGGAATTTTAAGGTGCGAATACATCAGCAAATAACTTGTCACATCTTTTGCAAGACCAATTGTCGTAACATGTAAGCGTATACGCATCTTTAGTCTGGTTGTCAGCGAAACATTTCCATAAAACCACTGTTGTATCTTCGAATGAAGAACGATGTATCGCACCCTTGGAATAACATCGTGACAACTCAAAAAATTATCCTTCTAATCAGTCCTGGATGACTTAAGAGTGTTAACAGAGTTATTGCATGTATATCTGTTTAAGGAACATTATAAGCTTCAATATATCCAAATATCATAGTTTTAATTGCAATAGCTACTTGACAATTCAACGAAATTTAATTAAAATTTTGTTTTCCTTGTCTCCTGAAACCTCGTATTTTTTGAGTTGTGACGGTGTTCTTCTATATTGTAAGGATGCGATGTATATCACGCGATATCGGAAGCAGTGGCGGAACGTGGCAAAAATGCAAGTCTCGGTTAGACGAGCTGCCCGCGAAATTACGCGAAGCGTTCAAGTAACCGTCGCGCGAAATGCTAGGCAATTAGTAATTGCCAGCTATTGGCTTAAATGCTCGACCATTCAAGAGACTTTAAGTTGTTCGGCTTTTTGCAGGAGGAAAACAGATTTTTTGCAGAACGTGTCCGGGATCGTATTAGAATACAAGGAATCGGGCACGCACTTCTGCACCGACCTAATAAGATGGCAAATGCAAAGTTAGTCATTTTGCGCGTTTCGGTAGACCTAACGTTAAATTGGTGCTACACACATATGTATATGGCCCGGTGATTTGGACGCGTGGTCAAGAAACGAAAAGCGACCCAGCTCGACGCGAGGGAACGAGCGAATGGAGAGATCGGGAAGCGCAGGTGGACACTCGTGGGCGGTATATGTGCAATGCGACGGCCACGTGACCTCGGCAAGGACGTCGCCATTTTGAGAGGAATACGAAGCGCGGCAAACCAGTGATTCCGACGTTCGCTCAAGTTTCTTCGGAATAAACGGTTCAACTTTGCAGTCCTAACTAGGCTCGGTCGACGCGATCCAAAATCGAAGCGATTTCGAAACATGTTTCGTGCGTGTTCACACCCACTTCCCCGACTCTCGAGTCCACAAGACCCGAAAGACCATTTCGCTTTTACGATTCTTCCGTATCGCTGGGTATGAATCGTCGATGACAGTTTATCGCCGAATTCGTGAAATCAGCTTTCCTGTATTATTTCGACGTGTACAGTGGTTAGCAAAAACGTTCGCACACTTTCCTACACCCGGTAGCTATCCCACCGTGTCCGGACAACTGCGATGGAACAGCAATATCCATCTGAACGTTCGGTTGATGTACGTAGTTCTGATAAATGGAGGCTCGGTTACGAGTCAGAAAAGACACGAATAAACGAATTTCCACTGTGTATACTCTCGATCCTCGTCTACGAACATTTTTGTCGGCTCGTAGCTCGCATTCGCGTGCTCGTTCCGTTTCGAATCCCGTGCGTTAATTATATTATTGCATTCGTTGCATTTGTTGCGTTCCCGAAATGTCAGCGTACCAACCGAGACATAAACAAACACGTTGATGCTTGTTCTTCATTGAACCGATTACACTCACAAATAATCGTGATCGTCCTTCTTGTTGGCATTTGTGCGCTGGACGAAAATCGAAATCGACTGTCACATCGTACCGTGAATCGACACACACACACACACACCCAAAGAGAGAGAGAGAGAGAGAGAGAGAGAGAGAGAGAGAGAGAGAGAGAGAGAGAGAGAGAGAGAGAGAGAGAGAGAGAGAGAGAGAGAATCGACGTATATATCAACGGATAGCAACCGCTGCGCTGTCGGGAGAACGTGAACGCAGCGTCGAAGGTGTCTTTTTAGCCGATGCACTGGGAAGATTCCCATCGTTTCTTGTGCACGGCGGATTACGTAAGGGGCTGACAATGCCAGGTCTCGTAACATCCTTGCGGAAAAAGGCGGTTCGATGGAAGCGGGCCAGCCTTTTCCTGGGCAGTGGCTGAAACGCGGTTGAAACGCAGTAAAACGCGAGGGGATGAGGAGGCTGTTGGACAATGCCGATCGAGAGGATCGAGAGAAAGAATCGTGTTTACGTTCACCTGATTCGGAAGATCGGGTCCCTCGGCGAATGACCTCTTCTCGAAGAGGAGGATCGAGGTACGGGGCAATCAGGAGCACCAGTCGTTAAAGGAATCCTCGAGTGACGTCGGTCGGTTGTGGTTCTGCTGGTCGAAGATCAACGTGAAAAACCGTGAACCGATCCACGAACGCAAAGTTGCCGCGCGCATGCTGCCATGCCGTGGCCAGCGCTCACGATACTGTCCGTCCATCGAGCACGCTTTCTGACGGATCCGCGCGAGCCACCGCGAGCTCTCCCAGTAAGAGACGACGATCGCCGGAGCGGCACGAAGCGCGGCCGAAGTTATCGGTAGTGATGAGATCAGGCTGGATCCAAACGGGGACTGTTACTTTCCTCGGCTGGCCGCTTCGCTCCGATCCGCTTCGCTCCGCTCCTGAACGGAGCGGCTACGCACGCCACCGGCTACCAAATTGCTCCCACGTACCGCACTCTGCAAACAACCTACCGGTTCATAGTGCTCAGACTCAAACACCTTTCTCTCGTCTCGGAAACAGACGTTCGGAACGATCCGGGTCGTCAGAGATGCTCGTATGATCCAGCCGCGTTACAGTTTCCCAATTCGGATGAATAGATAGAGTTCTAGTCGGTCTGGGTTAGCCTTCCAATTTACTCGTTATTCCGATTTTTTCCCATAACTGTCCTCAATTGCTGAACCCTTGAAATTTCAATCTCTTAACTGCAACATAAGACTCTCATAAGTCTCAAATGGAAATAGCGTTTTTGGCCCTCTTGTCCGGCTACAATCTTTTACGTCTTCGAATGCACAATCCGAAGCAACAAGGGAATAGCCTAGCCGTAAGTACGTTCGCATTCTTGCGAGGTCAGGTGGGATACCAGGGGCACTGTTACTTTCTTCTGTGGACAGAACAGAGTGTCGAGTGCTATTCAATGATTCGCAAAAGGACAGTCCAATTTGCATCGTTAAATGACTTTGCGGTTTGGGACGAACAGTTATTTGGAAAAACGGTCTACATTGATATCGTTACGTCGTCAACTAGTAGGCAATTAGTTGCATGGGTATCATTTTTTCATTCTTTCAAAGATAGAGCCTGCAAGGTCAACGGCATTCTATCTCATAGAAATTAGCAGACATCGGAAAGTAAAAAAATTCCGAGAGTCGGCTATGACCTGCTGACCGATTTTGGCGGATCTCCAGTGTCCTCGACTGTCACGATATACAACCTAGCAGGTCTTGTCCCTGATCGGACCGCCGCGCCGCCGCGAAGTCGTCGCCGTGACAAATGCACCTTACTTCTGATAGGGCAACCTTATACACAGAACGATTTTTTCTTTCCAGACATTTCATCGGTTCGAAATCCGTGCAAGTATATCTATTGCATCGAATACCAGATAGGAATTCCATATAAGAGCTCCTGGACAAACAGACCAAGGAAAAAATTTACGAAATTCGAACGCAAGAGACTTGACCGCCGAGTAAAGTCGGTGACCCTATTTGGGGGCCGAGGTCGTTAATATGCAAATGCGTTGTCCCAAGCGAATGCCTTATTGTATACATATACATATATCGCGTGCGGGACGAGTGATTCGTGCCCATCAACATATACATATAATCAAAATATTCTATCTCAATATGTTCGGTCGCGCGTGGCCCCCTGGAAAAAGGCGCGCGTTCTCATCCCTCTGAAAAAGGATTGAGGCAAAGAGGTCGCACGGTCAAGATATGCGGGGAGCCGAGCCCGTGACTTCCTCGAAACGGATTAAGTAACGCCGTCTTTCATCGGCAAAACAGTGCGAGCGTGTCGTTCCAATAATTATCGTTAACGTTCGCCGGCGATCGTTATCCCGTGACTCAATACCGCGTCGATGCGCTCTGTTTACACTCAACGCTCAACAGTGAGGTCGCGCAATAGGTGTTATTGGCCGTTGTTGCACGGCTCAGAACCGTTTCCCCAGGCGAATTTTGCATCTCGATTGCGCAACCCGCGACAGACTGCAGAAAAAAACACGGATAAATAGTTTAGTTCATGCGACCGCTCATTAACATTAACTCTTTGACCTCGAATTGCACCAGCAGCTCGAACGCATTTATTTATCTGTACTTTTCCACGTCCTCTTAACACTTTGAGTGCCACATCTATACTTAGAAATGAATGTTTGAGGTAATATATTCGGTATAGAAAATTTGGTTAGAATCTGGAATATGTAAGATGATTAGAAGAATACAAATCAGTGTCATAAATCTTGGTTTTTCAATTTTTATTGAATTACCTTGAATTTGTGGAATTCTTGAGACTGTTCATCTGGCAGTGTTTCTGGTTTCGTTTACAGCTTGCGAAATTAAAGTTCACGGGTGACGATAACGCTTTCGGTGAACGTTTTCAAAACAATTCCTTCGGTGTAGGTATTGACAGAGGACAAACGAAAAAGTTCCATAACTCTTTCGACCCCTGCATTACATATCGCATTCTCTGGCTTTGTCCTCGTAATCTCATTATTCCTGGTTTTCCTTGACGCTAATCCCGCTCTCCGCACGCAGTCAGTGATCACCGCGACGCGATGCGATGCGACGCGACGCGACGCGACGCGACGGTATCCTTGGATCGACGATCGCCGGCGCGGCGCCGCGAGACACCGTCGTGCAATGGTGCCAATGTCAATAACGGAAACTGCGACAGGGGACCAAGCAACCGGAGCAATTAGCCAAACAAGCGTCTTCGCACGACGGGGGGAGTCGATCGACCTTGAATTATGCTTCCGGGAGGACACCATATACGCCAGCCTGCAACAAAATGAATTCCTCTGTTAATTGTACTCGCGTCGCTAATTACAAACAGAACAACATTGTTAGTTTATTCGGAATGTGATGTTAAGCAATTAATACTTGGCCCCCTCCCCACTTAGCCTACGGGTATTCCGGGGGAGCCCTACATATATCCGTCTCAGGGAGGGCGGGGAATCCGTAATGAGTGATTAACACTACGTTAAAAAAAAAAAGTTGCACCCTCAACTTGTTAAACGACTGTATTATGCTCATTACGAAACGACATTGTATTTTATATTATAGAAACGGGCCACGGCGCGCGGGGCATGCTGGGAAGCCTGCGTCAGCTATGCCCGCATCGCTGCGCCAGACGGATAGGAAAGCTTACCTCTATATGGATTTTGAAATGTGACCATCGCCAAAAGCGGCCCGAACAAAATCGTCGGAAGTCTCGGTACAGGTTCGCGCGCGCCCTTCGCGCGTGTGATTGCTCCCCGTGAACTGATTCAAAGGAAACGCGCCATCGCAGGTGCGCCGCAACGCTCTGCAACGCGTCGCAACTTGCGCGCTTTTTCCTCGAGCGAATGATCCTCGAACAAAAGTATCGTCCCCAGAGACTGTTAACCGAGTTTTCGAACAATGGACCGCCAAAGTTGTAAAGGCGTTATTAACCGGCAGGAGAAAACAATCGATTGTTTCGCAAAATAGACCGAAGAACGTTCTACCAGTCTACTGTGGATCGTAGCCGAAGGATGCGCGAAGTCGTTGCGCAGAAACCTAGAACATTTACGAAACTTATAATGTAGCGACATATAGCAGACGTCCGAATATTCCAGCCGGATAGGTTCGCATGATTTATGAAAATATCGGCCCGTTGTTCTGAAACGTTTGGTTCCGGAAAATAATATTCGTACAAAACATGTCGCAGTTCGTTCGTGATTTATTTACCTTTTAGTCGATGCAGACCCGTACAAGACCGAATATAGCGACAACGCGGAACGGAAAGTTAATGGATTTCAAGCAAATAGTCCTCGACTAGAGAAAGTCCGATACATTTCTAAATAAATGATCGCTTCCTAGTAGAACGTTAGCACAATTATCTATGGATCAACAACGACCGCGTGAAAGCGGACGTCGACACTCCCCGGAGCATCGGTATCCAAATTCGAATCGATGGAAGCATCGAGTTGGTTACTTATCGATTTACCCGATACTCGAAAAGATCGCCGGCGAACAATCTCTCGTGGTTTTCGATCTGAATAAACAATTCTGGTAAATACCGATACTTTACCCGCTATATAATAAAGTTTGCGCGACACATGGCGACAACTGGTATCGATATATCGCACTAGCGGTTAATCATCTTCCATCCGTCTAGAGGGCTCTGCGACCGAATCTAGAGAGAAAATGAAACTAACTAACGAAAAAAAAACTATGCGAAGAAAAGAGAACAGAATAATCCTCGTTCACTCGTTCACCGATTATGTACGATTATAACTTCTGCTTTCGTCTTCATAAATTCATCCGAATCGATTATTGCATCGATCCTTGAATAAACCTTTGAACGAAATACATTTTATGTATAGGGTCGCCTGTTTCCGTCGCTCGTCTAAAACAAAGACTAATCCAAATCTAATTTAGAATAGCGTAAAACAACACGGGCAGTTAGAAAACTACTTTCATCGAGAGTTGTTTAGCAAGATATGGTTGCGTTCGAATGCATCTCGAAATCCCGCCCGGCGGGATAATTGGAGAGTCTGTTCGTAGAGGGCGCCGCGGGTGTTACGAGGATCGCGGACAATCTATGAACCGTGTCGTTTACCAATGGTCCGTATGTCCGTCTTCGGAGCATAGGTCCGCCATGTCCTCGGTCGTTGTATTAAGAGAGAAACGGCGTAGTCGTTGAAAAAAGACGGACCGGCCAGAAGGTGTAAGAGGAGCGACGGAGAGGGAAGAGTCAAGGTGGGAGAGTGAAAAAGGAAGAGAGATAGACGGATGACAGAAATGCATAGTCGTGGTCGTGGCTAGCAGCAGGAGCAGCAGCAGCAGCAGCCAGCGGCAGCAAGAACAGCAGCAGCGCACAGAGAATAGATCGCGTCGTCGTACACGCTAGATTCGGGGCGTGTGCTAGGTTGGTCGATCGGTTTCCCTAGCTGGTGTCCGTGGCTGGAAATCGAGGATGTATCGGTGGCAGTGCGGTATACGCGTCATCGTCCCGTGACGACGACGCGCGGCGAAGAGGTGGTGCGAGGCCGCGAGCACGGTGTGGGCAGGTCGCGGCCATTTTTACCACACGATGCGGCAACCGTGTGTGCTGCCCGTTCGATCCGCCATTCCAAACAATCGGTGTGCTTCGTACCCTCTTAGGGTGCATCCAGCGACGGTGGTTCATCGAGTCACCAGCCCGCGGCGATAATACGCGACAGTTTCCGTTCTTCGACCGGTGGATTCGGTGTTGGTCGGAAGAGGGTGACGGGACAGTTCGGGGAAGCCGGCAGTGCTGGTGGTGCTGGAATCCGAGTTCCAATTGGAATCGGAGTCGGAATTGGAGTCGGAATTGGAGTCGGAGTCGAAGTCGAAGTCGGACGTTGTCGAGGACGACGACGTGGAGGAAGAGGAGAAGGAAACGAAGGAGAGGAAGAAGAGAAAAAGGAAGGATGACGAGCAGGCCGACGAGGACAGGAACGAGAACGACGATACTAATAGCGATCATGGGGAAAAAGAAACGACTCGAACAGCCGATATATTGGAATACGAACGTATCTGTTGGAGGGTGCCTGTGATTTCTTGGTGGTTATTGTGTTTTTCCTCAACGATTTTACCTAGTGCTCCGTTCGTTCGTTCGTTCGCTCGCTCGCTCGCTCGCTCGCTCGTTGGATACTTGGTTGGTTGATTCGTTCGTTCGTTCGTTCGTTCGTACGGTGCCAGTGTCTCCTCTGTCCATCCCTCTCAGTTTCTCTCGGTCGTGTGTCGCTCGCTCGCTCGCTCTCCGTCTGTCCGCCCTGCGTGCGTGTTTCGCGTGCCTCCTCGCCACGCACCGGACTCTCTCCTCTTCCTTCGGCAGCGCGATCGATGGTGACACCGTGTGACCGCCTGTGAACGTCTTTTCGCTTACGAGAATTTTCTCGTCCGTGCAACAGATCTCGACGGATAAACGCATATAACAATATATCCCCTTACAATTCCCGGGAAGGAAAAGGAACGAGAAGTGGACGAATCGACGGCGACGGCGACGACGACGACGACGACGACAACGACAACGAAAACGACGGAGGCCCAGTGGTGTGGCATGCGTGGCTGTGTGTCCCGTCGGTAAACGTCCCGTGAGAGTGTTGTATATCCGAAGGCAGTGTGTGCTCTCTTACTCGCGCTCTCCTCCTCCCCACCTCTCCGTCTGTCTTATTCACTTATTCTCATTTTCTCTTTTTCCATTCCACCGTCGTCCTTTTCTGTTCCTGCGGTGTTCTCTCGGTCCCTCCATCGGTATAATAATCCGTTTCGCTCGCGCGCTCGTTCTTCCAAAGAAGCATTAAAGAGGAGCGTAGTAGAATGGTCGACGATACCGTGACACGACCGTTGTCATCGTTCCAGTGGTCGTGGTCGTGGTCGTGTTCGCGTTTGTCACCGGCGTCGTCACCGGCGTCGTCACAGTGTCCGGATCCACCGTTTCTCACGGGTGCTACGAGCATCATCGAGTCGTGGACACGAATCTGGTGAGGGTTCTCGGTTTCTCGGCAAGGTGAAGTGAGACGAAGCGAGGTGAGGTGAGGTGAGGTGAGGTGAGGTGAGGTGACGTGAGGTGAGGTGAGGTGAGGCGCAGACGACCCGCGGGCGAGCAAACTCGCGAGCCCACGTAACGAAGCGGCCGCGGTGCGCTGCCACGGGTGAACAGGGGCCGACGACGGACTATCGCGAGATGGAGATCGAAGCGAAGCAACGGAACCAGAGGAACCGGAGGCGAGAACGAGCCCAGCGTATGCTGGCGCAAAGAGAGAGCCTAGCCACCGCGAAACAACAGCACCAGCAACAACAGCAACAACAACAACAACAACAACAACAACAACAGCAGCAGACCAGGCAACGGCCTGCTAACAACGACGAGGAGGACAGCCACAGCGGCGAGGACGAGGAACCCGCCACCGGACTCGGTCTCGGACTCGCCAGGACCGGTCACCCGCGTGACAGCCATTCCCGACCGCCCAGGCCACCGCGACCCCCGAGGCCTCGCAAGAAGTCTTCCCTCGCGGCTGCCAACCAGAAGGAGCCTCCCTTCGAGGAGGACATTATCGACGGCTTCGCCATACTCGCCTTCCGCACCTACGAGGAACTCGAGGTGAGAAGCGAACCTATCTAACCTTTTGCCAACCGTACCATCTACCCTTCCCCCCTATCTTCTACTCTACACGTTACGCGACGGACTATCCGCGGATTACGTGATCCCCCCCCCCCCCCCCCCGGCACCGTTCTTTTTTATTTATTCCGCGAGTCTACAGGATGTCGAGACCGTGTTTCACAAACGTTCCAACGTCGAGTCTAGGATCTCCGCGATAAATAAATGCCACCACTGATATTCGACTCGAGCCAAGTGATTTTGCAAAAATACTTGGGCAACGGTTCTGCACTGTTGTCTCACGCGATTTCTTCGGAGGAGAAAAGTATTCTTAATTCCACCCAAAAAATTGTGATGACGAACGTTGTCGGTATTACCAGTGAAGTTGGTGTTGTTTTTGTATCAGGTCTGTATCGTTATTGTTATCGGTTACTATGCAGACGGTTCCTACGAAATTCGCATCGTTGTGTTGTTATTCCGTAATACATATATCTGTACGTGTTTTACGGTGAACCCGGTTAACAAGTTATAGGCTTTTCTAGTCGGAATTTTCGTATTGTTTGCGAACGAGCCATTCGCACGAAAGTATTATTCCGCGCGCACAGTGTCGTCGTGTTACACGGATTACGTGATATCGATAGAGTGCGCGCTGCAATGATTATTTTCCTTCCGTCACTGTTTACATCTCGAGTTTCAATGTTTACTTTGCATCGGTTAAATTCGATACCTTGTGTCTTTCCTGTGGCAATCGGAACGAATGTTAATCGTCGAATAAAAAGAAAGATATCGACACGTGCAGATTCTAACATCGATCCTCCTCGAGGTCGATTAAAAATTGATTTACGAGTCTCGATGAATGTCAACAGTTGCTATGAATTATCTAGGACGGTGGGGTGCGAAGTACCTAGGAACATAAATAATTTCGAAACTAAAAAATAACAACTGTTGCGTCCAATATTTCTTTCCTCTTCCGTTGGTTTACGTATGCTTGTAAACAACTTCTGAACACTCGTAGTATAAAAAAGTCCGAGAACCGCCGATCTAGTTAGGCTTTAAAAACAAAAATCAGCGTGACCTTGGAAACTCGTTACGCCACCTTGCACGAAATAATTCTGATCGACATCGTCTTTCTAGTATGTATCTAGAAACCACAAAATAACATTTCATGCAGAACTGGTCGAATGTACGGATCACGCTGTAGGGACATTGTTTACGCGAATTGATAGAGTTGTCGCGTGATCCGGTAACGACACGAGCGATCGAAGGGCAGTCCTGCATCTCTGGACTCTATGCTTTGTTTCTAGCAAGTTATCGTTACCTCGAAAATTGTTTAGCAAAAACCGGAAATGATCATCCTATCTAGTTTGAATGGATAAGCAATAGATTATCATCGTCGGAGCGTGAGCTGTTTAAAAAGTGAATTTTTCCTTGTTCATGCGGTTACAGTCATAGATTAGAGGGTTAGGTTGAATGGTAACTCGAAACGCATTGGAATTAGCACTAGATACCGTCTAGGGATAGTTTTTTTGTCCTTAATCTCGCGGATCTCTGCTTTCATATCGACGAAAAGCAACGGGGCTACCTAGGACTGGGGATGGCGTGAACTGCTACTTCTGGATCACTCGTGATTCGATCACGTTCGTTCCCAATCGCGATAATTTTTCACAGTGATTCGTGATTTTCATGATCGCTTCTGATTGACAGAGAGCATAACTGTTCTTCGCGCAAATCACAGAGCATAACCTGTATGTTTTAATACTCTCTAGTTTTATATTAACGACATCAAAACAAAATTGCGAGTTAGATCGCATAAAGTAAAGGAATAATGAGGGACAATGAGAAATAGTGAATAAAGTCATTGAGAATTAGGATGACAGTGAGCTTTACTCTGCATTAAAATGTCACGATCACAGCGTGAATGAAGTTAAAACCACAACCGCGATCGTGATTCTGCGATCACTGTGATAAATCACGGTTAGTGATTTCGCACGCCATCGCTACCTAGGACATGTTGACAGTTCGATGTGAAAAGTATTATGAATAGTTGAACGATGTCTCGAAGGGAAATTGACATTCGCCGAGAACTTTTTTTTTTTAGTTCGTTAGCAGAGTCGGTGTTGGACTAGCTTACGGTGGTGTCTCGCTCACCTGTCACTGGTGGCGTTATATGTCGACGGAGAAAATCGTCGGCTGTTTGTTGCGCGCGTGCAGGCCTCCGCTAACCTACGCGCATAGTCGCTTTTTTTCTTCTCTGCTGCTGTCGCTCGTGCCAACAGTTTTTACACTCTGTTACGAGAACCGGCTAGGCTCGGCTCGGCTCTGCTCTGCTCTGCTCTGCTCTGCTCTGCTCTGCTCTGCTCTGCTCTGCTCTGAACAGCGCGGCGCGGCAGCCGCATTAACGCGGTTCAACGTTTACAGCCCTTAGTCCCTCGAGAATTTGTCGTCCTCGAGATAATCACGGGTCGCGCGAGGAATGAGATTTTTGTTTATAGAAAACCGACCGTTTCCAGCGGAACGCTCCGAGATTTGTACTCTGCTCGTTCTTCTCCTGCTCGTTTTTTCACCGGGTTTATGGCCTCCATTCACCGCTGTCCGCTGTCCTCGTCGCCATCATAACCTATAGACGCATAGACTCGAGCGAGCTCGGTTTGTTTTCAGTATGTACATATATCGCACACATTTCATAGAATTTGCTGAATCTTTCTCGAATGGCACATTCTTCGTAATATTTTTTTAGAAATTAGAAAAAAATGTACGTGTTCCCATTCAAAAGGTCGTGAATCTTTCAACTACTTCAAAGGACGTCTTTACGAAAACATGTCCATAAACATTCGTGTTGCGATGCACGAATTTCATTTACCGATGGCCAAAACAAGATCAGGTTGGGTTTGTTTACTCGATCTGTTGCCGAAGATTGTTCGACGGTGGCGCAACGAATATTTTTTTTTAATAAGAAAATGCTTTCGATTAAACCGATGCTCGTAACAGCTAAAAAGGGGTTCGTAAAATTTCATTATCCGATGCAATGTAAGTGGTTGCTCAACCAGACAGAAATATTATTCGAGAATAGTAATAAAAACCAATTAGCCAGAATTTCCAACTCGTGCGATTAAAGGGGTCAGCGTTTAACTTTTGCTGCGTTGATTCGACCGGATTAATTTATTAACTTTTTAACCCCCCTCCTCCCCATTGCGATGCGTAATTAACAAAGGGCAGGGGGACGGGTAGAGAGCTGCATAGGAACTGTGGTACGCCCATGCAGATCCGAATATTTACGGAAGGAGTTCTCATTGAGCAATTTTTTATTGAACGGACTCTCGTTACAAAATAATTAGTGAAAAAGGCTATGAATTTGTCGGTTAAATAACTCCAGCGCCGTATTACCCAAAAACAATCTGCCGTGTTTACGAACTCTCGAACCGCCGCGCCGCGCCGCGCCGCGCCGCGCCGCGCCGCGCCGCGGCATGCCCGGCCGCCTAATAACGAAGCGGATGACTAACGTCGAGTTATTCATGACCCGTGTCATAATTTTTGTTACATGTATGTACATACTACATACCTCGTTACGCTACTTACATTCGATATGCTCGAACTTTTCAGCCTAATTTGCCTTCGACTCGTGGGAAATTGTACAATGAAAAGGACAAAAACGACGAGTCGAGTAATTTGTAGGTTAGGTTCAGGATCAGATCAGCGATATAATTTCGACAGTTTTGACAATTTTGTTCGCACTCGTGACCGAAACTGCTGCTCGTTGAAAACATTCCAACAAAGTTGAGGCCGGTTTTACTCGCTCAGAACGCAGTCCTTCCAGCGTGACAGGAATGATGCACGGCATGTGGTTCACCGACTAAACAGAAAAGTTACGCGAGGTTAGCCTAAACTGGACAAGTCGCACGGAAGATGCCGACGCCGCCCTGCGCCGCGCTGCGCCGCGCGCCGCGCCGCGCCGAGAAGGTATACCTACTTCCGCGAGATTGACGTAGTTTTTCTTTTTTTGTTGGGCCGCGCCGAGGCCCGTCTACGACAGAAATTTGCATTGCAACGCTCCGAGACCTTGCGGAGGCAACGTGATACCCGATGTTGCGGTTTAATACGCGATATCGTGCCACCGTGGAACTCTTCCCGGTACGATTCGCCCGCGCCGTGTCCCTCCCTGCGAATACATACATAGGTACACGCATCTCAATCATTCGCAGGTCGAATTCCTTGACTTTGCCTTGGACTGAAATATTTTCTTTCCAAGTTTACGTGGAACTCGGTGAATCTATATTCTATTACAAAGAATCAGGATGAATAAAATTACACGAAAACATTTGTCAAAATTCAACCCACTCCAGGGTTGAAAGATTCAACACCCGATAGACCCGATAATTTAACCAATGGGAATTCGGATAATAAAATCTTGTAATATATACATACATACGTACAGTTATACATATACATATAGATGTTGTTGCGTTCGCGAGATTGATCCGGTGGAGGGTTGAACTGAATTTTCCGCATTCTACTTGGAAGGGGGATAAATAATAGTGACTCGGTCGCGCGAGCAATAACCGGCGACTCGTGAAATTGGTTGGTCAGGTAGGAACCGGAGGAAAGTTGGAAAAGTGGGAAACAAAAGGGTCCGACGGTATTTCTTCCAAGACGAGGCAAGACTAGACAAGGCGACCGTTCCTTCCGTATTGTGTCACGAACGACCGACAGGCGGCCGGCTTCAGACTCCTTTATGCGATAACAATACGCCTAATAGCGGTGAAAAACAGAGAAGATGATTCGCAAGCGACACTAGTTCGCACGACAAGTAGCCACCCGAGGGGGGCTACACTATACAATGTACACTGTTGCATTGTCTGCCGTGATTCATGCACGATTCACCGTTTAACCCTCGAACGGCCGACCATAAAGAGAGAGTCGCCGTTGTTTACTTTAAGCTCTTACAGGCGGCCCAATCGAATCAGTCATTTTTCGCTCTTCTTCTGCATCCTACGGAACACTTGTTTACTCAACATTCTTTTCTTAACACTACAACTACCAACTACATACCATGGCCCGTGAAATGATTTCCGGTTTCATATTTTTTATTTCACAATTATTGATATTACAATAAAGTTAGGGTCGTATCCATGGATTAACTTATTCAAGTCAGAAAATTTTTCTTAAACGATACGTATAAAACCGATTAAAAGATATTGCTCATTTTATTTATTCATAATAAACTGTTATAACATCTTCCGGTGCATATATTAGAAAATTTTTTCTCGCATGTAATGTCATCGTTGTACCGAAAAACGTGAAAGCTTTTGGGCATCTTAATCGTGTTTTAGAATCGTTCCGAATGGAAAGAAAATAATGGAAATCTTTTGGTGGCGAAGGGGCAATCAGCAGGCAGGGATGCTCGCGCAGTCATATCCCGGCTGTCTCTGTTTCCCGCTAACGCCGTCCCGGAATCGCATTAGCGAATGCAGTTCGCCCGGTTCCGCGCCGACTATAATTATTTCCCAGTAATTTAATGATCCGCGAAAGTGGTAGGAAATATTACGCGAACGTAACGTTCCGCAATCACTTGGAGGGACGATTTTCTTTCTTCTTTTTTTTTTTTTATGTTTCGTCGAGGCATTCGAATTAACCGTGATTACAATGGACGCGCGTGCGAACTCAATTATCCGTTAATTTTTCGGAAACGCGAGGCCGTCAATTGATTTGTCCTGTCCCGGCGATCTCTCGATTACACAGCCTTCGACACACTCGATCGGTAAACGCGTGTTTTGTCTTACCGGAGTATGTATGTATAATATAATCAACTGGGACGCGAAAACTTGTCGTTGCAATCGCTCGCAAGCCTAGTACGGTTAAAGCCTTGCCTTGATCTAATTGTAAGCGAAACCCTCGAGTCCGTGCTATTTCTTCGATCCTGTGATCTTTCTGGGAGATGCGGCACTCAAAGTGTTAAGCAAATTAATTGAATTTTGTGGTATCGTCGGTAGTTGAACAATCGATGCGCTCGAAATGTATGCACACGTTCACGAGGTCGTGTGTTTCCGGTTGACTTCCACGCTCACTGGAAGAAACGCGAACGTTTCACGAACAGCGGGCCGTGTACTTATGTACTTACGCGTTTCACGCGGCGGACTGTGGCCTTTCGAGACGATGTTCCTTGTCTCTAATCGAATTACACGGACCGAGGTCGTCTCGGTCCCGTAGATCGACAACGTGGGTTGCCAGGTAGCCGAAAATCTGTGGAGGGATCAACGTTGTTTTTACCGGCGGAATGCACGCGTCCCGCGTTGCTGATTTTCTTTTCCGAATTCTTCGACCAGCCGCCGATCGGTCGCCGATCGGTCGCCGATCGGTCGCCGATCGCCGATCGCCGATCGCCTGGCAAATACTTTTCGTATTTTTTGGTCGTCTCGCAACAAGGAACGGGGTTTGACCTCTCTCTCTCGCCCCTTCCTCCACCCGGGGTGATTGTCCTTACCATAGATTCTTTCTCATCCGACATGTTCTCCTCTGATCTTACCCCACCCCCACCGCTATTCTATCTTCTTCCCTCGTTACTAGACCGTGCTCGTATTTGTGTTCGTCTACAGTCTACGTGTACGTGTACGTGTACCTCGTGGTCGTGTCATCGTCTTACATTCTTCGGGTATACGACGTCGGTTTAAGAAGAGAGTGTCGACACGAGGCGAGATTATTATCACGCACGCGTAACCGTACCGTAATACTTAATTATCTTGTCCGCGGGACGACCGTTTAACTCATAGTTTTCCCACCGGTAGCCGTCGAGACGATCCACAGAGGGTCGTTAAAATCTAATTTTTCTATATTTCTGATTCAATCTTTTTTCGAATTTTGTAGGCAAATTTGGCGTCATATATTGTTTTCAAGTTGTATTAACTACAAATTGTAATTTTTTTTAAGTGTCTCTGAAATAAATTGCATTCTGACAAGTTTTACACGGATTTTCCCCGGAATTTTCATTTTGGCACTTAAAGCCTTTTTTAATTTCAGTCTTCAAATATTCTAGGTCGAAAGACTTGATTGGTTTTCGAGTTGAAATAGTGCCAAGTAAAATTGTTGTCTTTGCAAAGATGGATAAAAAAATGAAAATGCTGTTGGAAATGGCCCCCGAATCTATGGTGCAAACGATCTCAGGCGTTTGTCAGTCTCGCCGCAGCGACAGAAGGCAATTAGCGACATTCAATGATCAAAACGTATTTATCCGACTCGCTCGGCCACCAATGAAAAATGATTCGCCGGGGCCGGCGACGATGATACATTTCACGTTTCATTTGCGCCGCGATTATGGACACGCAGGGCTTACCCGGCTGAATTACAATCTGTTAGGAATCATTTGGGGATCGAGTGAAACGGACTGATTGGTATTCCTCGGGGTACTCGGCGCGACCCGCGGCCAGCATTCAGTATTCAGCATTCAGCATGCAGCATTCAGCATTCAGCATTCAATATCGCACGCAGTGTAGCTTAACCGGTGATATTCGACGCGATTGCCTCGAGACCGCGACGCATTGTTTTCTATACATACTTTCTTCGTCTTTTTCCGCGCTGTTATCGATAAGTTCGTAGACTCGCCTGCCTCGAAAATCAGGCTTACAATCGAGACAGCAATTTTTCGCAGGCAGAATAGAAATGATTTTATAGCAAATTTTAATATTACTGAAGGAATAATAAATTAGAAGGGAAACCACCTATTAAATTCATTACTTTAGTGGTTCTTAACATTTTCAGAATCACGGAACACTTACAATTGTACAAGATTTTTGGGGAACACAGTCGTAAAATAAAACAGTATATATATTTTTTATATTGCATAATAAATTAAAATCACATATGTACATAACAGTTTACATACCAGCCAATAGCAAATAACAATCGGTAAATGAAATTTAAAAAAAAGAAAACTGTCACAATTCTTTTAATGGAAAATTTTCTCCAAGTTCAAGGAGCGCCGTTTAAAAACCACTGTTTTAGTTGATTTTCTTCGGTAAATAAATAAACAAAAAAATGGTGGAAGATTGATAATGAAACGGCAGCTTTCTCCGATCGATGACTTTTCGAACAGCCGGTTCTGTCGGCATTTTCAAGCCGATATGCCTGGTTGCTAGAGTACAATGCTCCCGGGACGCATTGCACGAGTATGTATCGCGATTCGCGGCGTAAACGAAGAAAAGAAAAGAAAAGAAAAGAAAAGAAAAGAAAAGAAAAGAAAAGAAAAGAAAAGAAAAGAAAAGAAAAGAAAAGAAAAGAAAATGGCAGAGGAGGAGCAACGGCTCGAGTCATCCCGGTTGCAGACTGGTGCGATCGGTGCATTATCGAGGCACAAAGTGCGTTGTTATTGTCACGGAGAAAGTACTCGGATGTGAACCGCATAAACCGGTCCCCCCTCTCGGATAAACGGGTTCGCGAGGACCACCACCAACACAGCCAACAACAACAACAACAACAACAACAACAACAACAACAACCTAAGCTTCTGTACGAAACGTCGTGGAACTGCTGTGAGCCGAGGAAAAGGCTCGAGAAGGAGAAAGAGTGTGAGCAGGAAATGCCGGATCCTCGCTTATCGGTCGGTCTTCAAACGGAATTTTGCCCCCTCCGCTTATCGGACATTCTCTGTCGAGTCCTCTGCCCCCTTTTTCCCCACTTTGTTGTTATTAATTCCTCCAATTAAAGGCGTTCAAGTCCCCCACCCGCTGGCCCCGCGGCCATTAGAGACACGATCTCCGGCTAATTAAATGTGAGAAATCGCTAAGCTCGCGGTTAATCGCGAGTTACGAGCGCCTGCTAGGCTGCGGACGCCTAGACGCCTCGTTATCGGTTGTCCGTTGTCCGCTACCCGTTAACCGGATAAGACTATTCGAAATGTGATGAACGCGACGTTGATTTGATGTCAAACAATTAGCGGCCGTCGAAAGATACGCATCTCCTGGTCCTGGCCACTACCACTAATTGTGAAAACCCTGGGAACGAAAAAAAAAATGAGCTAGATTCCAAATAATTGAAATTATGGTAATTATGTACCAGAAACGTTGCAAATCGAATGCGCGGAGGGAGTACGAATGGAGGGAAAAAAGTTATCCCCCCCCCTCTCTCTCTCTCTCTCTCTCTCTCTCTCTCTCTCTCTCTCTCTCTCTCTCTCTCTTTCTGTCAGTACCGAATTGAAAAGAGTGTTTCCTAAGGTCATTTGAAATAACTTTTTTCTTTGCGATAATGTTCCCTGTGGATTCGTTGTAAAATCGGTGAAATGGCGACACAGATTAGATACGGTAGACCGCATGGAAGTTAAATACTGCTTTGAATTCGTCCGAGGAACTGGTAATTTTCAAAAACGGTTCTTCGGCACAACGACAACGAACGCTTAGCGAATTAGATAGTTGTACGTCGTGTTGCGGAGAACGAAACGAACGGCGGTATGTAGTCCCATTGAAAATACGGTCGGCAACTTTCGTTAGTTCGTGGAACAGTTTGAAAGAAGTTCCATTATGCCCGTTTAAATTTCTCCCGACGGGTTTACGGGTTAGTTTGGGTGCTCAGGTATTTCTTTCCTTGTGCAAACGAAATTTGCCGATGAAACTAATAGGACAAAGTAGTAATCGGCGTGCACGAATTTCATTATCGCTTCGGCTGCATAAGCAAATAATGAACGGTAAACGACGCTAATTATAATAACCGTCAATTTGTAGTCGTTGCTCGGCTCGTTTCGAATGCGACGTGTCCCGAGATCTATAGCAGTCAGACGACGGCAGGTTGCGCGGGAACATTCAAACGGCAGGCAAAATCTTTGCCGATGAACGGCTTCCGAATTCAAACGCCGAAGAAATTGTAGCTTTCGAGTTTGGACAGAGCCTCGATTCGACGCAGAAAGGCTCTCGGAGTCGTTGGGAACTCCGAAGTCGCGAGCTGTCAGTAGCAAGAACGCTGGTCCGATAAACGTTCGAGCGTTAATTGAATAACTTTTGAGCAGGTGCGACGCCGTTCGAACTTGCTCAAGAAGCACACGAAGTGTTCCGAACGCCGGTTGACGAACGCTATCTTTTTTCGTTTTTGCCGGAGCAATCTTTATCGCTAACGCAAACCAGACTGCCCCGGCTCGGCCCGGCCCGGCCCGACCCGGCCCGACCCGGCCCGATATACCACGGTCCCTTTCGACGTTACCGTACTTTGTTTCCGATTGGCATGAACGGCGCCGATAGGAGGGACCAGGTGAGTACACGAGTTATCGGTTTTCATCCGTTGGCCAAACTGTTTGCTCGTCGGTCCTTAGGAGCCGGCGCTTCCGGCAAGCGACGGCTGGGTTCGTCTTGACCCGAATCCACATTCCACATTGAACAAATATTTTCTGCAAATTTCCAGTTTTATGGATCATTTTACAATTTATTGAAATCATTTGAATATGCTACAAACGAGGTAATGGGACTTGTAAACTTTTCTGGGCTGTTATCGTTTTATATTTCGCACACTGATTTCTGTCACGATCGATATAAAAGTCTTCGATTAAGCCTTCGAGTAAATGATAGGGCTGTGCGGGATCCCGGAATTTTGGGTCGTGTCGGGCAGGATCTCGAAAATTTGTCCGACCTATAAATATCATTAGGCACCCGAGGATTTTGGGATCCCGCACACCCCTAGTAGATAATAGAAATGTTGAAAATATGGGCTGGCGATGGACTCGGGCCCGAGTGTTGCAGCTCGGGCTTCGAGGAACAGTTTCTATGTAGGCTTGCGTCACGTCGGTGTTCCGATTAAAGCAAAAGTGCCGATTACCGCTTGCTGCCGCGCCGCGATAAACCGCGATAAAACTTGCCTCGAGAAAGCGTTACTATCTAGCGTTCTACTCGAAATTGCGGGCTTTCCCGCGAGAAAAAGAGATAATAACGTTCAATTTATAGTTGGATGATGCCGATTGATAACATGATTGATAACGCTCCCCTCGGTTCCATAATTATCATCCGCATCATCCGCGCCGTACACTATCCCGTTTCTGTTTAATTTCGTGCAACTTTGACTAAATCGTCGAGGTCTCTGTGTGTTCATCAATTCATTATCGACAACCCACTTTTTTTTACATATCATACATTTTTCCGATTCGTTTATCCTCCCTTCTAGGTGCGCGTTCGAGAATTCTCTGCTGATTTTGTGCGATCTGTAGGAGATAGTAAGGAGCGGTTCCGTTCGGCGTGCTCGGTGGCAACGTTTATGAATGACCTGAAAATACATTCGGCTAAGAATACACTCAACCTTGTGCACAAAGCTCCGCAAGCTTCCGTATGGAGACATCCTTTTCCTTCCTGCGATGTTAATTCACCCGTGATCGTATATCGCGACATCGCAAGGAAACACGATACACGAACATCTAACTTGGGCTATCTTCGAATCGAGTGCATAGATGCCTCAATTTAGGCAAAACTGTCCCCACCATAGCGCCCGCTGTCCCCTCTGAGTAGGCGCCGTTACTATGGAGAAAGGACGCGCTCCGTCTGTGGTGTATGGCGTATGGTGTATGGTGCATGGTGTATGGCGTATTGCTACGAAGGTATATGTATACAGTGGGGCAACGAAGACACGAGGCAACCAGCGAACGCCACGAAGGTGCGCGCTGCATGAAACGGAGGTTGGTGGGGAAAGCAAAAGTTTGGGGCCTCAACCGGGCCCAGCTCTGGCATAGAGTATAGAGGGTCGCTAGGGCCACCTCGGACTGTGCCCTACAACGAACCGGAGGACCACCGTTTTATTGGTAGCACCGTATCGATACCGAGAAGAACACTCTGCTAATCGGTATCTACCGATATCGGTGGTTATCTTTGCCGATTATCGAAGCGACTAAACCACATTATCCGTTCTTATTGTTCTCCAGCCTAAATTATCGGTTCGAGATTATGCTCGAATTAAAAGCATCAGACGCATCAATCGCGAGACGAAGTATTGTAGTACTTTATTTTGAGCGTTCGCGAATTCCGAGCCGGAACGATTGAATCGTTGTAAGATAATAACGAATATTTTTAGACCAGTTAATCTTTATCTCTGGAACACCTTGGGAGCTGCACACGCGAGTCGATAAATTTTGAATCGAGCCTATCGTATTTGTCAAATACACACGTCGATGGGTGGTAAGGTAACTACATAACTGTTGGGTGCGACGCGGTTAGCATTCGGCAAGCTATACGAGTACGCGGATTATTTATAATGGTAGCGATGAAGATAGCGATCGCTGTCGACAGGTAGAAAACAATGTTTCCACTTCCCGAGTCTTTATTAGCGAGTTAAAGCAACACGCTTTCTCACATAGAATCAGTTGCCTCTTCGTTGGATGTAAGAGGTCATCGTGATCTCACCAGCCGAGTAATTAATATCGAACACGGCTCCGTTCCTATTCCCATTCCGTTTGCACGATCAACCATGACAGTCCAATCGGTGAATCGGTGATTGGAATCCGAAAATAATTCGCGCGTAGCAGGCACGCGTCAAAACCGGAACGTTTATTTAGAATTAATTTGGCTACGGCGCGGCGGGCCAGCATCGATATCCCGACAATGGGTCGCGATTGACCTGGGGCACCGCTTAGCCTAGGGTTCAATGATAATATTAAAAGACTATTGCTATTCAAAGATTTATTTAAGAAGACTTCCCTTTTTTTTTAAATATCTCGAAAATTCGTAAAAAGAAGGATGATTGTATTTATTGTAGGCCTGTGTATTCTGCCATGGTTATACATATTGTACTGACAATAACAAGATAGAATTATATTTCGATTTAAAAGAAATTAATAACCTTACGTATTTAGTTTAACTTGGTCGCAATCTTCATCACTAGTCTGACTCGATGTTTATAGTGCAAGGGGTTGATAAAACATTTTGAAGATGAAGGTGTACACAATGAAACAAATGAGCACTATACTATTCGCACAGCCACGAAACAGTTCCGTTCAGTAATAATAATACTTTCATTAAATTTTTCTTATTTGTTGATAGTATGAACACCTACATATATTCAAATACATTAAAGAATATAAATAATAGAAAGACTATTAATCGGCGAATCCGGTCATTTCCGTTCAAGGACACGTTTCACCTCTTTATCGGCGGGTGCACTCTCCCTGTCCTTGAACAGGTTAAACAATGAAGTTGCGAACAGTTGTTTCGAGTGTCAAGGTTCACGACGACCTGGTCGCAGTTGTAAACAGGAGAGAAAAAAAAAACATAGGTACAAAGGGGGTTGATGGACGGAGACGGGGTCGTGGACGGGATGAAGAGGAGCGGCGACGTGTGGAGGGTAGAGGAGAAAAGTGGGTAAGGGCAAAAAGTGAGCAGGGAAATGGGTCGCGCGAGTCAGTTTTCCTCGTGATATCTGTGTGCGGCGCTAGGCGAGGTAGCGGCGCCGTCGAAACCCGCGGCGCGGCGGTCGATTTTCACGCGTTCACTCCGCGCCATTCCGCGCCATTCCGCGCCGAACCGCGTCGCCGGATTACGGGCTGAGCTGTCTGTTGACGGATCTCGTGGCAGAATTCAAGAATTCAGAATTTTGAGCGGAGCGGTGGTGGCCGAGGGCTAATTTATCGAGTGGCAGCGGTAGCCAGCAGTGGCGCAGAATTGCTGACCTCACTCTCTCTCTCTCTCTCTCTCTCTCTCTCTCTCTCTCTCTGTACGACTAACGACATCGGTCGAGCACTCGGTAATCCCTGCGAATGCCAACGATATCCAACCCCAGAGTCCAAATTATACGGCTGTGCAACGAACCTGGCCCATTCAGCCTGGCTCGCAACCATCGCTGCCTGCCTGCCTGCATGCTTGCCGTTGCCACCCCCTTCATTCTATTCTTTCACCGCCGTTTCTCGTCGCTCCTCGCCGTTCCTCGTCGCGGTCTTTTCATTTATTACGACTTCCCCATGCCCGTGGCTTCTTTCGTTACGCGGATCGTTAAACCGACACCCGTGCCTGTTTCCTTCCACGGAAATACATACACGGAAAGATGAACAACTGGTATCCTCCCTTTGGTAGAAATGTTACAAATACAACGATGCAACAATTACACCGTTGTTCTGGGAAGGATCGGACACAAGTGCCAGGCCAATCTAATCTCTCCTCAAGAAGACAGATATATGAAAGTGTTCGTCCCACGATGAATACCACTACGATTTTTTAAAATTTATTTAAGCTTACCCCGACCTCTAAGTGAGGTCTATACAGCTGAACGTTTATATTCTTACATACATATATACATATGGTCAACGCTCCTGTAGCGCGATTAATTTTATTAACCGCGTTATAAGAAACTAAGAATTAGTACAAACCAGATCAAATTGGAATAACTGTAGTAGTCTTTAACCGAATAAACAAAGAAAATTGGCTAACGATCGATGTAAATTCGCTGAAGAGCACATTCGTTGACTCGATCGACGGGTCAATGGCCAACTACGTGACATTGAAAAAAATGACGGTGACCTCGATCTCGTCTAAAGACATTGGACTGCGGATCTCCATGGAAAATAAAAATTGTTTGCATTTATTACAATGTATAGGAGACAAACAGCCATTCCTTCAATAATGTGAATAAGCTGAAACTAATAAATTGATGTCGTTGAATTTTTGTACGCTGTCGTCTACTACTCTCTATTGCACACATCCAGTTTTATAAATGCATAAATGCATAAAGTTCGCAATCATCGTATATTTATATTAGGTCTAACGTGTACGAGATAACCAGATTAAGCTCGATCCAATGACCTAAAATTAATAACCGTGTCTACACAGCGTTTCAACTTACGCTTGAAAATATGAAAATAGACAACTATTACGGGTCCGAACGGACACTGCATTCGAACGGTGATAGAAATCCGATAGCTCGTTTTTCTCGGGACACCCTGTATAAACGGCCGGCACGATCGGTCTTGTACGAAGTACGAAGACGATCCTTACGTAATCGAGCGAGTTCGGCGTTGACGACGTGACACTGACCTCGCTCTAAGCCCGACGAGTGTGGCTGTTAATTATCAAGCCAGCGACGATTTCAACGATTTCATCGGACTACCCCGCCGCGAAGGGAGGGGAAAAGAGAGAGGCAGCGGTGGGGGGGGGGGGGGTGGGGGGCATGGGGGAGGGCCGATACAGCGCGCGGCAACGGCCCCTGGTAATCAGTACGGTCGGATATCGCAATATGCGGGATACGCTCGGTTGAATCTGAACACGGCGAGTTTACCCTAACGTAATTAATGTCCGTCGCGCAGTGTGACGTGCAACGACAAATTCGGTCGACGTCGATCGTTCACGCGGTCAGAGGGAGGAAACGCGATGGAACGGGCATAAAGGGAAACAAAAAGAACGAAAATACGCGAGGGGACACGAGCAGGCGGGTGAATATATGTAGGGTAGCGATGCATAGATGATGAAGACAGCGAACGATAACTAGCAATGGTCACTGGCGACATAAAAAGCTAGGTCATGATCGGATCACGAATGTTTATGCATTTTCCAAAAAAAATTAAAGATATTTTTATTCCACTGTGGCTATGATTTGTATTCGAATTTTTAGAAAATTATTTACGAAATATAACGGAATTGCCGCGTAAACGCGTAGCGAATTCGAATTCTCGGCGCGATGGCGTCCGATCGATCCCGTAATCGAATGAACGACAGTCGAGGGTGGGGGGATGGCGGAATCGAACGAGAATTTTTAATCGCGTTACGGCGCCGATTGAAATATCGAGGATCGCGTCAGCAAAAGTCGATGCACGATTAACCGTGCGGGCAGAACCGTAGAGCGGGGGGCAGAGATGTTAATTGGTTCGAACGTTTCAACGAAGAGTGTCGGTGTGTAACACCGGTGGAGAGAGAGAGAGATAGAGAGAGAGAGAGAGAGAGAGAGAGAGAGAGAGAGAGAGAGAGAGAGAGAGAAAGAGAGAGAGTAGGGGAGGCCGACAGGTAACTCCGGCGTGGTCGAGCACGGTCCGTAATTAATGAAACACTCGAAGGCAACGCGTAATTCATTCGATTACCGACGAAATAATTCCGTCGTCGCGCAAATTACAGGGCCGCGTCGCGATTTCCGGTGTTAGCCGGGTTGAGTAACGAGCCGGAATATATTAATAATAAACAGACGAACGCTTCGGGGTTTTGTTTGCGCGTGTTTGCGCGCGCACCCTCTCTGTCACTTCGCGCGCGCCCCTTTCTTCCTCTGGTCGACTTGAACGGAAAGACGCGGAACATAGGCCAATGCTCAAATTTTTTTAATCGAACGGAACTGTAACTCAACGTGACGATTTGCATTACGTCCGGAAAAAAATGTGGAAATCTTTTAAACATAAACAATTGAAAAATTAATAGTATCAGTCTTTAAAAATAAGAACTTTTATTACGTTAACACACAAAGAGTTTACAAAATTTCATAACTTCGAGATATCTGTATGTCGCTCTATGAAACACTCTTAAAAAATTTAAAAACTATACAAAGCATAACAATTAATTATTATCTCATTTTTTCTACAACCCAGAGATTTTTCCGATAAAACCCGAGCTCGGAGATATGTTTCAAAACCCGAACTTGTCTGCAGGCGAAAACCGGTGAGGTGGCAACCATGCGTGCAATACGCGTGTCGAACAATTGTTTACCGTGCATACTCGCCGCAATTACATGCCGGCCACGCAACAACTTCTGCGTAGCAAATGATTTTCGTTCATAGGGAACGCCCGTAACTTATCCTGGAGGTTGTCGTTAGATTTCCAGAGACGGTAAAAAATGCGCGTTTGATATCGAGAAAATTCCTAACCAAGATCTAAAATTTCGCCGAAGAAACTGAAAAGGAAAGAATTGCCCGGAGAGGGGACGCGAGGATTGCGAATCGATACAGGAAACAAAAGGGACAAAAGGGATGTGTGTATCGATGACGGACAAAACATGCGATCCGTACACCTGCAAGCTGACCCACTTCTCTTCGCAATAATTTGACACGAAGTCGAAGCAGAGTCACCAGATTAAGACTCGTGTCCCCACACTACCGTTCCCCCTCTACGATCCTATTCCCAATGCTTCCATCGCGGCCCGGTCACGTGACGCGTTTCGTTCTTTATCGTGCATGTGTCACAATGTCACGTGACTAATCCGGTACTGGCAGAGAGAGGGTAACTTTTTCCCCTCGATTCGTGCCCCCTCCCCTTATCTCGCGACTCTGAGTCGAAGTCGAATGCTTCGCACTCGGCTACCTCGTATCTCGGCGTGTGTCTCGAATTAATTAATCTTGTCGATCGGAAACGAGTCGAAAATAGATATCACGAGACGCGACCAGTGTCAACGATCTTGCGTGTGCGGTGATAAGATGCACGATCGAGTGGACTAATTTTGACGCAGAATAATCTCCCGTAGAAACGGAAATACCCATAGGTATTCG
Organism: Lasioglossum lativentre; assembly: GCA_916610255.1. Taxonomy (NCBI): domain Eukaryota; kingdom Metazoa; phylum Arthropoda; class Insecta; order Hymenoptera; family Halictidae; genus Lasioglossum; species Lasioglossum lativentre. Next base: position 191,333 of record OU744359.1, read on the forward strand.
AACAACAAGAAAATTAAACACGATTAATAAAATAATATCCGTTTGTCTCGTTGCGCAAAATTCGAATCCACGATTCGATTTTCGCGGGAAAATGACAGCGACCGGCAATGTCGATAATAAACGTTGCAACCGGTGAATAATGGCGGAACTTATTCACAAATCATCCAAATTACACGACACCTTCGAAGCCTGGCGCGCAATTGTTCGCGACACACGATACGGCACAGTAACCTACGCGAATCGGCGGGAAATATTCACAAACGAAAATAATCTTTCCCCGCGTCTGCGACACGATGGTCGCTTTATCGCCGCGTTTACAGCATTGTAAATCTTTTTACTCCTACCACCACCACCACCACCACTACTACTACTGCTACTACTACTACTACTACTACTACTACTACTACTACTACTACTACTACTATCACTGGTCGTTTCTTTTTCTTTTCTTTTCTATTCTCGAGAACGGCGAGTCCACTGCCCTCTTTTCAGGACTTCGTCTCCACTTTCTCCCTCTGTCTTGCGCTCGCAGAACTACATAAGTCCACTTGATTGGTCGGCTGGATCAACTAGACGAAACATGGATACCGGCACTCGATTCTGGACCCCTCTTTCTCTCTTTCTCTCTTTCTCTGTCTGTTTCGTCACCGCATTCCGTTTGACGTGTCAGCGTCACTTGCTCGCTTTAAAATACATCGCCTTGCCGATAAAGATCGTCCCCAGCCGAGAATTAGCCATGTTTTCGACCGTTGATCGTGGTCTTTGCACAATCATCGACGTTTATTTTGTCAACACTTTAATCCGCGAGAATAAACGTTTCCCTCTGGAACGGTAGATGCCGAGTGAATTGATACACGAACATTACATTTAGGGATGGGCGATTCTTGAAAAAAAAAAATCAATCCGTGAATCGATTCCAATCTCGAACTCTCCCGTGCCTCCCCTTTAATCGAAGATCGATTCATAACTGAAAAAACCGATTCGTTTCAAAATCGAATATCCAAGAATCGATTTAAAAAAAATTGAAAATCGAAAATAACCCTAATTATATTCCTGCTTTTCGATAATCGAAAAATTAAATATGGCGGTGATGTTTTTCCCGCTCAAGTGTCGGGTTAATAAACGCAAACATGTATGTATACAGGAGACAGTAACACCGAATATAAACAATGCTGCCGCGATACATACATATTCACTTTCCGATAATTTTTGGATGTAGGCCAGCGTCGTTTCACGCTCGGTACGTCAATTTGGTACTGGCAAGCGGCCGAAATTTTCGTCGAACAGATGTCCGAATGACTGTTATTATCCGCTTGTTACAAATGAGAGTGAAGAATGCTTAATCGTGCCGCTAGCGATACCACGCCAAAAAAGAAGTACAGTGTCGTCATATTTAATATGGCTATCCTCAACAGATCGTGACAAGTTAACACATTGTTTGGTAGTTTGGTAGGAACGCCTCGTCGTTGTGCAATGCTGCCAACAACAAAACAACAATTAATTCTCTAAAACGTAACAGTACAAATACGATACGTGCAACAAAATGGGAAAGATACACATATACATACATGTAAATGTAAACGTTAAATAAATTTTGAAAATTCGTATTTCCCAGATAAACCTAAAATCCTATGCCAGGAACCTGCGCAATGACTCGATGATTCGAGCGACGCGACGCGTAAAAGACGTGTCGTTGGAATCGTCAACTTGTTCGAATCGTATGTGTATACACGAGCGAATGCATTGACATCGCGTTCGAATCTACCCGAACCGCGGTTACCATATAGCTAAATTAGAGCCCGATCGTGTCAACACCGAACAGATAGACGTGGCAACGTTGTACGGACGAGTTTAGTAGCCGGCTAGCCAAAGCATGGAGTAGCCAGTGCAGCCAGATGAGGGGAATCACGGTGAAACGACGTACCCCCTCTCTGATGACCGAAGCGCGACAACACAGCTCGGCGTCTACGGTCTTAGTGTGGGGGACGGACGGTAGGGCGATGGAATAAGATAGTGGAAGGGGAAAAGGAGGAGAGTATTTCCGAGAAATTGACCGCCGTTCGGCGGTCATCTGGCTGCACTGGGAGTAGCCGACCGGTGGAACGTCCGCACGTCCGGGAACGACCTTCCTTTACTCGTCCTATGTCGAAGAACCTCACCTCGCAGACTCGGACAACTCTTTACCTTTTTTTTTCAGCAAAGAATTGTGCGTCTAAACTTTACCGCAAAGTACCCTCGCAACGTTTCGCGATATTTTTGCTTCTCCCACGAAGCACTGCATCTAAATCTTTCGTTACAAAACTTCTGGTTCCTGTTCTTTTCTTATAAATATAAATTCCAAGGATCCGATTTCTCCAGAATTCATTTAAATCTCTGTATTCGAATGTTCGATTGGAATCTGAATAAATTGCAATTTTAAATCTTCATTATGTACATACTTGTGCTTTGTGGTAAAGTTTGTGTGTAATTGTATAATCTGTTACAAAAGTTTTCAATATTGTTTACACAAGACGACTAGAAGTTTCAATATTTTTACGAAGATTTATTAATTTTCTCGAAATATTTATTATCTTAAAATCTTTCACTCTTCTTTCGACATTTTCCATTAGGTGTATACATATATGTATACAGCCTTTTGGAGGCTGGCTGTAAATCAAATGTTAGAAAAATATGATCCGTCGCGGTCGCGTCGGTTCATCGAATGAGAATACCCCTTTAATTTCCCTCGGACAGGGAGAAGTGTAATCCGACCGCAGTTACACATCCTAGGGGGTTTCGATTCGCAGTTGGCACACGTGCGCAGGTGGAGCACAGCTTTTGCTAGCTGGTGGTTTTTTACATCGCGCGGGCTCTAGTGGTTTTTTCCCATCGTGTTTCTTTGCTAACCGAGAGGTGGGGAAGAGAAAGAGAGGAAAAGAGAGAACAGAAGGGAGGGCGGTTATCGGAAAAGGAAAGTAATACTTGGAGTCTGGAGAAAGAGAAGTCAGGGTTCGGGGCTCGGGGCTTCGTTCCTTCCAGCTGGCCTGGCACGGCACGGCAAAGGAGGCCTTGTCGCACGGCTGCTCGTTCGGTCAATGTCTTTTCTTTCTTCCTCGCTCTTCCTCTGCTGCCTTCCTCGTCCTTCCCACCCCTCCCCCCCCCATCCTTTTTCCCACTAGCGCCTGCCCCCACTTTCTACGTCCTCCGATCCTTCCTCCGGCTCGCCTCCCTTCACCTTTTCCCCGCTCGAGCTACCTCTTTCATTCTCCCCCACCATTCGTGCGCTGCATCGCGCACACGAGACAGACGGTTGCTGGCTGGCTGGCTAGCTGCGAATCCTGCTGTCATCTTCTGCGAACGCTGCGCTGCCGTCCGTTTTGAAAGCTCGAACCATCAAGGAAAATCACTGGAAAATCGCTCGTCCATCGAAAAAGTACACGCGTGTGTGTACTCGCCCGCCGTACGAATATACGCGGAACGTTCATCACCGATAACGGTATTTAGGTGCACCGGAGAGGGGAGAAACACACCGAGAGAAACAAAGAAAGGGTGGGAGGGAGGGAAAAAGGTGGGTTGGGAGGGGTGAGGTGAGGTGGGGTGGGGGGCTGAGCGCCACCCGTTCGGAAATGTGCACTGACATCGCGGTTTAAAGCCACCCGAAGGAAAGGCGTTCTCGTGCGGCTTTTTCTACTTGTGCGCGCGCGACCAGCATCCGACGTTCGACGTTCGAATATCTCGCGGTTCTCTTGCTCGCCTGTCCTGTCTCTCGCTGCCGATAAATTCAACGTTCGCGGCGGACACAAAGGCCGACGTGTACCTACTCTGTTCGCGCCGGTGCAAAACTGTGGCAGTGTTTACCATACGTGTTGCATATACTCGATCGCTGGTCTGGTTGCTGGCCAGTCATATGCGTGTCGAATTCAAATACGGCGAACGATTTACGCACGCACGCACAAAACCGACTGTCCGTGTGTCAGGCGTAACGAATCACCGTGACCAATGAAATTCGATTGTTTTAATTCGCGTTCGTCGAGCTCGAGATCCCGTGAAGCCTCGCCGTCAAGGATTGCAATACCGTTTATCGTGATACTGCTTGCAACAGCATCCGCAGGCTCGTGTAAATAACGACGTCTGTCCTAAAACGTAATCGCGGATTCTCGAAAACTTGTTTTCTTCAATTTCTACCCATTCGATTTGAAATTATATTTTTTCTGGAACTCATTGCACGTAACTTTGTAAATATACACATGTATATATGTAAAATAAGTTTTTTTTTTCTTCGTTGGACCGTTAAACTAATACGAATTTCTTGCTTTTGATTACAGAGTGCAATAAAACTAACCGGTAAAAATAATGTCAAGAAGCTGCACACGCTGTTGTCAATAGTAGAAGAGAAACCAAAGGTGGACACAGGACAGAATAATAGACACAACGAGCATCACATCAAAAATCACTTCAAGCACAACCATTATACACACAATTCCATACTGACACCTTCGACGCTTAACCAGGTAACCCTTAAAATTTCTCGTTACGTACGTATACTGTGCGGTGGAACGATCGACTAACTGTAAACCGTTTGTTTCCAAGGGCCTAGATGCAGGTACAAGCGACGATAGTGGTAGAGCATCTGAACAACTGCACGGCCCTGGTATACCTAGGGATTGCCAGGACGCGGACAGTTCCAGGGACCACCTCAGCGATGTAAGTAGAATCGCATCGGTGCTTGGATTATTCTTATCGCTGCTCGTATCGTCGGGTGGTCATGCTTGGTTTGTTCGTGTGTTCGCAGGCTAGCAGTCATTGCAGTTCGGGTAAAGGTTATATCGTAAGTATTATAGAAACCGATCACACTAAAGCATCGCTCGAAGACATTACGAACAAACCTAACACCTTCTTATATTTTCTGTCCCTTCATAGTGTGATAGCGAAGGAGAAGACGATAAGGTACGTGATTTTACACTCTGTCGATTAAAAGGTCAATGGGTAATGAATGGTTTCTGAAAAACAATGTTTCTTTTGCAGGGCTCGGATGCTGAATCGATACTCTTTGAATCTTCTACCCCACCACCCCTTGCACGTAAATGTATGCAACACGCGTATTAACCATACGTCCGTAACAACGCGATCGTAACCATACGTTCTCATTGAATTTAATCTTGTAGACGAGTTGCCATCATCTTCACCACACGTATTGCCTCCAGCAAACGGGGCCGGAGGTTCTCCTCCAGACACTGGCGGACAAATATCCAATCCAGCAACGGATGCTCCAGCACCTATACCAGCACCTGTGCCTGCATCTGCACCAGTACCAACAGCGCCGAGCCCTCCCAGTCCTACTCTACCCCCTCACATATCCCAGCCACCTGTAAGTAAACGTGTTTCTAGACATTTCCATTTTGATTTCGTTCTGCGTGCGAACGCGTCGTATAATTGGTCGAACGAATTTTGCAGATGACTAGTCCATTGGCAGCGAACCCACGTGCAATAGCTCCGCAACAGCGACCAGATTCCCCTGCTCTGCCACCACCATCCTTGTCTCAACAGCCTCATACTACGATACCTGCGTTACACACACCTAATGTGCCCCTCGTTTCGTCGAGTCATACAACTAGTCCCGCGGTAGCCAGTTTAGGTGTCACCCCGGCGGCACCTTCGAACGGAGCAACCACCACCAGCTATCCACCGTCGATACCCATGGCCGCTTATCCTCAAACTCAACCGTCTTATCCGCCCCTTTATACGCCGTACACTGCTCTGAACCACAGCCCGTACCTTCCACCCGCGGTACCCTCTCCTTCTCATTCTGCTTCATCACGGGCGGAAGTGGTAAGTCATCTATATTTGCTTGGTCTCGCGTAAGGGAACACGTACCGAGAACCTAGATCCATTTAACACTGGGTTTACGGACCACTAAAACTGACTATTTTACATTACTTTATCACGTTCACTGACGAGTGTATTTTTTTTTTTTTTTTTTTTTTTTTTGTTGGTTTTGCCTCCAGCGCCGGAGTGAAATTGTTCCTATTAGAATCGCATCATATAAATCTATGTATATTACAGTATATTAGTAAAAATAAAGATATTGTCATGCTCGCACGTACACTTGTCATTTTAAAGAACTATTCTAATATTAGTTGCAGTTAGAAAATTATAAACATTATTGTTTACGCATTTGTATGAAGATTGGCTGCCCCGGTCAGCTATGACCACCACGGCAGCCAACGTGTTATAAAAATGAGGAGAATGTGTCTATCCAAATTTTTAGCCATTTTTTTTCTTTATAATATACACACAAAGAATCAATTCGTATGTGTCTAATATTTTTTGTAAAGACTACTTTTCATTAAAAATTTCATTAGGCTTCGCCCCATAGTCGTGTTTCGGTGTGTTCCCTTATTATTTATAGATTTTCGTTGAACTAATGTTACATAAGAAACTTTTTGCGACGTACTAATATTATCGATATTTCCTATTCTTTTTTCTAGAGAGGTAGTAGAGCTTCCCCGTGTACTAATATAAGTAAACAGCCTGTAGGAAATAGTACCACAAACCATAATACTCCCTTGAGCGCTGCCACCACAACATGCGTATCCACGATAACCAATACAGTCACTACGGCGAACACCATCGCTCATAGAGACATGGTGGCCTGTAGTCTAACTGGAAGAAACAATAACTCGCCTCGCGGACACAGCCCGAGCCGGGAAAGGGATAGTTACAGGTATAATCTTGTAGTCGTACATACGCTTGATCTTTTGCGACGATTTAGCTTCGAAGCGTCCCGATCAAATTCTATGTCGCGCACTCTGTGTGTGTAATCCCACAGTTTGCTTTGCATAGTATGATGAAGTACTTAAAGTGATATTACTTGTTACAGCAGTAACGTGAGTAGCCTAAGTCGAGGTAGCATAACACCAGTAAGTGTGCCAAACACATCTTCTCCAGCGAATTCTAGTCTACCTGCTTACTCCAAACCACAAGGATGGATTGGGTACGAGCCCTGTTTAGTTCTTCTAACGCGCGTCGATAGTTTTACGAAACTGTGTCTACAATTTCTAAATTTCGAATGAAAACTTGCAGTAGCAGCACAACTTCGCAACTGTCCCCGGCAACGGCGACATCAGTTCCAAGACCAACTCCTCCACCGGTGCCATTAGGCATGCACACGTTTCCGCCGCCAATGTTCGCCGCACCGTTACCACCTCCCGTCTCCAGTTCCAGTCCACACACGTCATTGCCTTCGCTACCACCACCAACAACAAATCCCAATCCGTTCTCCGCGGAGTCGCTCTTTCAAACAAGTAAGTGATCGAACTGCGTGTTATCATTTCAGAGTTAAAGCTCTTAATTACCCCTACAACTCTATGCAACTCGATGCAACTCGATCTCCTGTTCGAGAACCCTGATATTAGCAATAGTAAGAGCCCTAACAGAAAGTGTAAGCGGAACGAGACACTGACACTAACCAAAAGCAGGGGTGACTCATGTCGCAGGTCAGGCGGACCTGTTAAGGCGAGAGCTCGACAATAGGTTTTTGGCATCGCAAGACAGAAACGTCGGAGTCGGCAACTTGGGCCCACCACCGTACCTTAGAACAGAGATGCACCATCATCAACATCAACACACTCATGTACATCAGCACACGACTCCTCTACTACCACCAACGGCAGCTACAACCTTGTTTCCACCACCTATTGTATGTAACAGAACCAATTGGACTCTTAAATCGCCAACGATTGAAAAAGTGAACGTTTAAGTTTTACGAATAATCGTGTACCATTAGTTTAAGGATATCCCTAAATTGGGAGGAGTCGAGTCACCATTTTTTCGTGGCAATTTAAATCTCTCCGATTACTCGGGTTTCAACACCGGTCTCTTGCATCCAGGAATTGGACCGCCTTCGACTCCTTTCGTTGCACCCAATCATTTAACATCGTTTGCACCGAAGGTATCGCTTACGATCTTTGTATGTACGCCGTCTCTCAGGTTCCTGTACGAATCGCTTCTTCTTCATGCTTGTTCTTCTTCATCTTATTTTAGAAAAGTGGAAAATGGAACGCGATGCATGTGCGCATTGCTTGGGAAATTTATCATCATCAGCAGAAACAACAAGCGGAATCCAAAGCCGGAGGAGTTGTTGGTACTAAAACAGAGCTGCTTAGACCACCGGGTCATCTTTACCCAGGAGGGCCAGGAAGTGGTCTTGGGATTGGAGCGCCTCCAATGGCACCTCCATTTCCTACAAACATACCTCCTGCCCATCCTGCACCACCGCCACCACATCCTGGCTTCCTATCAACACCGACGTCTCATTTAGGTAATTTATTGTACTCGTAACTTGAACGAAATACTAATAATATCAAACGAAGAGGATATAATGTATAGATTACACCGTAAACAATTACAGGAACAGGAATGTCGCCATTTGGCAGATACCCGTCAACGTTTGGCGCACCGAATCCCAATTTCCCGGGTCTTTCTAGCTTCCCACCGCCAAGGGGAATGCCACCGTTGGGTGGGCTTGGTTCTGTGCACGATCCTTGGAGAGGGTACGACTGTCAATGAAGCTCGTGTTATATTTTTAACACGTTGACTGCCGCGTGAATTTTCTATAATTCACGCAAGTCTTGCCTATTTCATTAATATAAAGCGTTTGCAAGTAAATCAATCGTGCCGGTCATTGGTGACCACCGCGGCATTCAACGTGTTAACTGTAACAAAATCGTCTAAGAGAACTTATTCCATAAAAATTCCCTGAACGATCAACGATTGAATCGTAGGTTGCAACGAGCCTCGACTGGATTCCCGCCGACCACCGTTGCCTGGAGTCTGAAACCGGAACCGCCAGCGATCGACAGACGAGCCGAACTTGAGGAGCGAGAACGCGAGCGTGAACGGGAACGGGAGCGAGAGCGGGAGCGTGAACGCGAACGAGAACGAGAACGGGAACGGGAACGCGAACGTTTGAGACGGGAGAAGGAACGGGAACGGGAACGAGAACGTGAACGCGAGGAGCAACGCGAACGCGAGCGACGGGAACGCGAGAAAGAAGAGAAGAGAAAACAGCAGGAGGCTGCCGAAAGAGAACGGGAAAGGCGGGAAAAGGAGCGTCGCGAAATGGAGAGACGAGAAATGGAGCGAGAGAGGTTGATGCATCAGAATCGGCAACACGTGGTCGTCGGTCGTGACAGATCGCCGATGAGAAATGGGTCAGGGCCGATGGATGGAGGCGAAGTTCGCGTTAAGGAGGAGCCGCGAAGCAAGGACGACGAAGTCGTGATGCTACCGAGACCACCGGGTCCTGGCCCCGGAGCGCCGCCTTCGCAAGGGCCTGGTCCTAGTCCACTGCCCGACGCGAGGTACCATCATCCTCATCCGCACTCGTATCTAGCTAGGCATCCGCACAGTATGCCCGCGCCTCATTCCATGCCGCGAACCATGCTTCCCGGTTTGGGTGCGCACCCGATGCAACACTTTCCACCACCGTCAGCGCCCACCGGTCAACCTGGAGCTCCTTGGCCCGGCGATCCTTTCAGGGATTACCGTTACGATCCTCTACAGCAGCTACGGTATAACCCATTGATGGCTGCTGCCGCGTTCCGCGCGGAGGAAGAGGAAAGGGCTAAACTGTACGCCGGTTATCCCCCACCACCTGTAAATTCTTTGAGGGGCAAGGACCCCAGTCCTGGCCCGTTGAGTAATCTACACATGCATCATAGAGCCGGCCCAGGGCCTGGAGTACCGACGAGACAATTAGAGCCAGCTTTGATGCACGCGGACATACACAAGAAGGAAGATACGTCGCAATCCCGATGATACATCCTACCCACGTCCTCGGCTTCAGCGAGCGAACAACGCGCGAACGGGTCTGCGTTCTGAGCATCTACTCCAAGTCCGCTCTGGACCCTTCGGTGTTGATATTTTGCTAACGGAGAAGAGGCGTTATTTAAAAGAAAATTGTACATAGATTATATAATATTTATAGTTATCGATGAAAGTGATCGAGACGAACTGTAATATTGTGAGGAGAGAGAGAGAGAGAGAGAGAGAGAGAGAGAGAGAGAGAGAGAAAGAAAGAAAGAGAGAAAGAAAGAGAGACAGAGAGAACGTTCGACGATAGTCTCGTACGAGAAGGACCGTTTAACGAAGATGCCTTGTTCCGCGATCCGTAGAGAGTCTACGGTGACGACGCGGATGTACGAACGAACGAACGAACAGACAGACAGACGACGGTCATGTCGAGAAACGTGGCTGTCCTAAGGCATTGATCTCGCGCGAATCTGTTACAAAGAAAATGACAATGACACGGTTATATTATTGTGATTCTCTGAAAGTTTCGGGGATCTGACTGTTCATAGCGGTATATAGACTTTAATCATTACGAGTAAACTATGCGTACAGTTTAAATAAGGAAAAATAAAAAAGGTATCGTGTGTAATATTATAGATATTGTAGAATGCGAGACGATGCTACGTAAACAGAAAAAAAAATAATGAAATCCAAGTTAAGAGGAAAGAAGTTATGCGGATCTCTACCATTACTCAAAAGTTATTTAATTATTTATTTATTACGACGTATAAACGGAATCTCTACTAATGACGTACGAATACGATCGTAAAATGAAATACACACACACACACAGAGAAATTGCCCTAATTCGATCGATATAATATAAACAAACGTTACGTGTGAATTTTTGTTATACTTCTCGATGATAGATTTTTTCGGTTGTACCGTAGCGAATGATAGATGAACCGAGAGGGCAAACAGGTATCACTGGCTTTTGGCAGCACAAGCTTGCTCCCCCAATTCCTGCCTCCCCCCCTTCTCCTATTTCCTCGATCATTTGCATGGAGACTAGAATTGCACTCTGGTGCTTTCCTGTGATATAAAAAAAAATATGTAAGATTGTTCAGAAGCATTGCAATTGCTTTTTCCATTGTAATTTGTAAAAAGAAAAACGATAAATGGCATAAATCAAATTTTTTAAACAAAGTATACAAACGGGTTTCACTCACGTTGTTAATCGAACAAAAATAATTGTATTTACTGGAAAAAAATGTGAGATATACGAGTAAACAAATGCATAAGCAGTTTGTCCGTGCCAAAGTGCTTCAATCAAAAAGTCATGTTCAGAGCAACGTAAAGAAATTGCTTTCACCAATTTGTGTTTTTTTTTAAATTTCATCAAGATACCGAGAAAAGAAACACCTTTCATTCTTGTTTATTGTCATCTCAATTGTCAGCCATATTTAGTGTGTATGTATGTATGTATATATATATATATATATATATACACACACACACACACGTCGTTATGTTACCAGAGAGCCAATTCGAGATCTCTCACGAAAGGAAAAACTATAAAAAATAAACCATATTCGTGCCATGGACCAGGTTAGAATTCGAGAAATCCTGGTGCCTCGACAAAAAATATTTCTGTCAAGTGATCAGGCTCTTGAACTTTGTTTCGTTTATATTGTAAAGTCATCCTAAAAGTGTATATTATTATATAATTAATGACCATACGCAATTTAAAAATTGTAGATATTTTTCATCGATGCAAAGAGTTGCAATGTGATGCAATGATTCTGTTCTTGTAGATATCGCGAACTATAAAAGAGGATTTTGTGTGAATAGGTTTTTTCTAAAATTGATTCTTTGTAAAAGGGTCTAATAATCATAGTTTCTATCAAACCTGTCTATTCTAGTGCTTTTCACCAGCCTAATAACTCGTTTCACGATTCATAAAGACCTCAGAAAACAAGCCTGCGACAAGTGTACGCTTTATAGTACAAAGATCACGTTTTCGTCTTTATACGCGGATTCTAAAACGGTACCTACTGCATCACGTGCTCAAATAGTAAATAACTCGTTATTCTGAAGTCTTCATGTATTATAAGTATTATTTAATACTATCAAGGGACACAATAAGACATATCTAAGCGGTGTACACATACATTTTTTTTCGTTCTTTTCCTCATTTTTTGGCGCCTTAAGGTCAACGTCGTCAGGTACCAATCAATCGCAATAACATTTTGACACATGTGTGAAATTCATATATTTGAAAAGCAGTATTTTGTGGATCGCAAACGGCGGCTTAGTGTTTCGAAAACGTGAGTTGCCGGTGAACACCGTCGCGAACAGAGTCTATTGTTTCCAGTGCGTACACTTCTTCCCTGTCAAATATGTTCGAATTGAATCGGTAAAAATTGGTTTCCTTAATATATTAAGATGACCGACCAGAATGAAATGTGGTCGGTCAAATTCAGTTCTTGCATGATATATACAACAAAAAAACAAAGTTGCTATCGAGAGCTGCTCGAGCTTGATCTCGTGTAGCGACGATGTCTGTGCCGTGGATTATTCGGAGGACTTCGTGACCGGGTCCTTGGCCTGCGTCTTGGTGGTCGTGGGCTCCTACGACGATTGATGGGCGGTGAACGTCTTCGATAACGCGGGGGCGTATTTCTACCCCCACCACCCCATCGTGGAGGCGCCCTTCTGCCCATTAAGGGTGACATCCTTCGCATGGGCAATGGTCGTGGCTTTGGTAATAATACTGGAGCAGCAGTAATCTCCTGGCCATCTATTTGTCCTGTACAATTTCGACAAAACGTATAATCGAAGATCATCGCAATGCTCGTTTTGCACAAATCCTTCAAAATCCTATACTTACCACCGTCCATGTGTTTCATTGCATTTTCTGCTTCATCTGCTGTCTCAAATTCCACGTAAGCGAAACCTCTACCATGATTAGAGTGAAGCTTATCCATAGAAAAGTCGACCATTTTAATCTGACCATATGTCGAAAATATTTCCATAATGTGTTCCTTGGTGACGTTGCGTGTCAAGTGCCCGATGTGTATTTTTGTCGGTCTAGGAATGGGCGATCGTTCTCGGCGTTTTCTGCGCGGTGACGGTGATCTACGAGATAAACAAATAATGCGATTAACGTTATAAGATTACAGTATCATCGGGGATCAACGTATTTACCTGGAACGTCCTTTGGGCTTGGGTTTGTCGACCACAGAATTACTGCTCTTCTTCTTGTCCTTTTCTCTGTCCCTGTCTCTGTCCCTGTCCCTTTCTCTGTCCCTTTCCTTCTCCCTTTCTTTTTCTTTATTATCATGTCTACGAGAAGCATCGACGCTTTTACTTCGACTTCGCTTCCTTCCCCTGTCTCTGGAGCTTCCGGACGAACTACCAGAGCTACTCGAGCTAGTACTGGAACTGGAACTCGATCTTGAGCTACTTCCGCTGCTTGTGGACGACGATCCAGAGCTACTGTCCGAAGAACTATAAAATAGGTTTTTTTCTTTTTAATAAAACGATCACCAAGAAGTTACGATTTACAATGTTTGTTGTTCTGTCAATTCTTTTGCATTTTGTAGATCATAAACAAACTTGGGTTACAAGCAGTACGACAAGACTCGCTTGTATATCTTAGATTGTACAATTGATCGGGCTATATCTAAAAAGATGTTGATTCTAATTGAATAGTATTTTATATAGTTTTCATGATAATATTCATGGTTTTATATTTTACAAGAGGACACATGTGCAGCAGGTTGTATTATGTATTGCGGAATTAGATAGAAATGCTACTGTTGGGTGTACGTAGTCTACTACCAGCCATCCCCGGTGTAATTGTTTATGGTCGAATTAAAAAAATGTCTATTATCTTACCTACTACCACTGCTGGATGTGGAAGCAGCACGTTTCTTTCTTTCCCTTTCTCTGCCCCTTTCCCTCTTGTTCTCTTTATCCGTAGCCTCAGAGTCGCTTTTACCCGTGCTATCTTTCCGACTGCGTGCCCTACACGAACACATGAAAACACCCGGCAACAACAAGGTTACAATAGTGTCGCGAGAATGGTTACCGAGAATAACGTTAAAATAATCTCGATTACTTACATCGCAGGACGGTAAGAATCTCGTGGTCACAGGCGTGGTTTTTACTCTGTAAACGAAAGAAAACTCGGTTGAACGCTGACCAAACGCCAATAATAATGGCGGACAGTGCCGCTAGAAAATCGTAGCTTTTCCGAAAGGCACCTTGCCGAGGTAGGCTTCTTATCTAATATTGTCGCACGTAGCCAACATACAACACCGATTATCAAGACTTTTTATTTCATTATTGAAGCCATTACGGAATAATAAACATACGAAGCTTATGAGGGATACGAAACAAAATTATACCAATAAAATGACGCGGCGCTCGCGTCGTTATTCCCGCCGGCTACGGCTACCATATATATATTACAAAACCTTGAACATAAAAATCTGCCCATAGAATTGAACTTAACAGTTCCATAAATTGCTTGAATACATATAATTACAGAAACCAAATGATTCGCCACTTTTCATTTCAGACTTGACTTTATTCGGAAAACGGTAAAAATATTAACTTTTCAGTCGCACAAAAGTCGTCTAACACACATCCGTCCAATAAGAAATCAATATCTAATTTTACACTGTTTATATACATAAGTGTACGGGTACGCAATTGTACACAATTGTACATTGCTTGTACACTGCAATAATTATATTTGCCCGACTCGAACTCTGTGTATACATACAATGACTTTCATGTCATCAAGTTAATTTAAATAACGACCGTTGTTGACCGATCTAGTTACACATTCCCCTCGATCCAATTCAGTCAATCTAGTGACATGTTTGTTTGCCTTTCCAGGCCTTTCCAGCGGATTTCATTTCGCAACTATATAGGAAAAGCATTTGTTGCATTTGTTGTTTGGTAAACCTAGTTGAAACGTCATCAGTGGTCAGGGTCAGCAGTCAGCGGCTTTTTCCTGCTTTTTCCCTTCTGTCGGTACCTATTTAGATTTTAGATTGTGTGTGACCAGTGACGACGTGCAGTGACGTGTGATATCAATTACTTTTTTCTCTCCCACTACGACACGACTAAATGTGCGTCATAGCTGTTGTCTTCTTTCAAACATAGTCGAATAAAACGAACATCTATATAATAGAATTCCGTGAAAACTTAGGTAAGCTCTAAATTATATTGTAAGCAGGTTTTCTGACTCGGTATAAAGCTTTGTCAACTACGTTTTATTTGTCAGTGTTTCGTAACAAGAGTGCGAACATACAAGTGGGGCGTTTACTTCCTCTCGTCGTTGTATTGTCACAACTTATTCAGAGGTGTGTTGTCGTAATTGCAATGCTTCAATATGTTTCTGTCACTTATTATTTCGTAGCCAGTTGGCTACTCTTCGTTAACAGAAGATACTTTCAGACTAACTGGGTAAACATTTTCATTTGATTACAGATTATTCCAACTCGACAATTTTCTTGAATAAAGCAGAAAGATGAGTTACGGATATCAAGTAAGTACAGCTCATGTTTTATGTAGATTAGTCATTGCGATATTTTATTTTGATTAATGTTACAAAAATATTGTTTATCCAATAATCTCAATAAAGTGTCGATTTATACTAACGGTAGCGGCATTGCAAGCTCTAATAAAATGCAGTTAGGCAATGTTAGAAAGCATAATATACGAGAGCTGGAGCGTGTTATTTTAATTTACGCCTTAATATCAAAGGGGCTGCCAATTCATTTTCCTGGACAACCACCAACATCGTTTGGGGCTCCACCAGGCACACCCTCTGCCCCTGGTGCTCCGCCTTATCCTCAGAGTGGGAACATAGGTTTCTCGAATGCTACCCCTACATCCTTTGGAATGCCAATGCCTTATGCCCCTTACCTTTGCCCTCCTCCCCCCCAACCACATCAACCATTAATTGGACAATGGCCTCCTCCTTCGATGCCTATGCCTCAACGTACGTCCTACGTGACTCAGCAAACACCGGATCCTAGTCAGCTCTCCTCGTACCTCCAACAACAAAATTATGATTTATATCCAAGTCTTCAGCATGCACCCGAAGCGAAAGAAGCTTTTGGTAATCCTATCCCTTATCCTACTGATCCTAATACTTGTTTGAACAATGCAAGTTTGTGCCCTGGCGGAACATATTCTGGGGGGCAGGGTGCTGGTTCTTTTTCTTCGTACAGAGGCAAACCTGCTTCTCCTCAACATTCGCGCCCAGCCCCCCGAAGAGATCAGTTTACACCTAAGGTGAGGTAGAGGATATAAAATTAGGAATCTCCATTAATTAGTTTGAGATTATTCTAGCGAAAGGGAAACGATGTCTGAACGGCTGTTTATTAATTTATGTTACAGTTGTCTCCGACTGTCGTGCCTTGCAGCGACTTTGATCCAAGGGCGGACGCGGAAGCTTTGAGGAAAGCAATGAAGGGGTTTGGAACTGATGAGAAAACCATCATTAGCATACTCTCCAACCGCAATAATTTGCAACGCCAAGAGATTGCCGTACAGTTTAAGACCCTATATGGAAAGGTGAGACCGGAAGTTTTACCGATATCAAAAGGATGTTAACAACATACTTCTTTTTCGAGTAGGATCTCGTGAAAGATTTGAAGTCCGAGTTGTCGGGCAATTTCGAGAAATTGGTTCTCGCCATGATGATGCCATTGCCACAATATTACGCGAAGGAATTGCACGATGCAATGGCCGGTGTTGGTACCGACGAATGCGTGCTTATCGAGGTACTTTGTACCATGTCGAATCACGAGATTCGTGTAATTAAACAGGCTTACGAAGCAAGTGAGTTCCGAACACAATGAAATTGTTTCTGTTAGCACTACGAATTCTTCAATTGGAATTTCTTTCAGTGTATGGAAGATCGCTGGAAGATGATCTACGGAACGATACGTCTGGTAACTTCAAACGTTTAATGGTATCCTTATGTTGTGCCAACAGAGATGAGTCATTCGACGTGGATGTCAATGACGCGATACATGATGCCAAAGAACTTCTCAGAGCCGGTAGCTAATTTCTAGTACAATTTATTTATTATATTTACTCGAGGGCTTTATGCAAGTTCTCTAATCAGCTGAAATTAATTAATTAATGTTTATCGCGTACTTGTTCTTAGGTGAATTACAATTCGGTACCGATGAGTCAACGTTTAATTCGATTCTGGTTCAGAGAAATGTACCGCAACTGAGAAAAATATTCCAAGAATACGATAACATAACTGGTCACACTCTTGAAACTGCTATCGAGAACGAATTCTCTGGTGACATTAAGAAGGGCCTGCTTGCTATTGGTACGTAATTCTGTGATATACATATGTATTATTTGTGGAAAAAATTGTACATTAATACCGATTGTATTTCGCAACAGTCAAATGCGTGAAGAATAGACCCGGCTTCTTTGCTGAACAATTATACAAAAGTATGAAGGGTATGGGCACCGATGATGATCGTTTGATCAGACTGGTCGTTACACGTTGCGAGGTGGATATGGGAGAGATTAAAGAAGATTTCAGGCAACAGTATAACGAGTCTTTGGAAGATTTTATCTCCGTTAGTATATTCATAAACGTATAGACGAACTCGAGATTCTACGGTGAGTCACGAAGCAGTAAGAGCATGCTTTAACGTTCATAATTTGTTTGCAGGGTGATTGCTCAGGCCACTATAAGAAGTGTCTTCTGGCTTTAGTATCTTAAACAAACTACTTTGCCAATCGGTTAAGCAAATGAACAAGGTATACCTAGTTGCATTTGAGATGAAAATTATATATTCGATTTTAAACATTTGTGCGACTATCGCTTTGTTTTACTAGCGAATATGAATGTCCGGCATTTTTTAATGAAATATTTCTATTAATGTAATGTTCCTATATGTAAGTATCGAAGCAAATCTTTATAAATGATCTAAAGCTTTATGTACGGTGAATCTCCCATGCTTCCAATTGCCGCAAAAAAGAACAATATAGTATATTTAATTGAATAGTATCTTTATTATATGAGATTTTATATTCTTTATATACATATACATTTAGCAGGTGATACAACATATAGATGTGAAATATATATTGAAAAATGCTTATATATCTCTCTAAACAGACAATGGGAATAAAGTATTTTACTGGTGATACGTTCGTGTGTTTTTTGAACTATTGAACCGGTGTGGACAAAACCTACCATAAAATACGCTCTTCTCACTTTAATTTGAGCTATTAGAAAATAAAATATTAATTTTTATTCGAGCGTAAAAGATTCTTATCGCTTTTCCCATAAAATCCGTTCAAATGTAGATAAACCCACGATAGAAACTAAAATAGAAGTAACCATGAAGTAAGTAAGAGTAAGGAGACTTATGGGGGAACGGTAGTCACGTGACTTTCCCTAGAATACCCTAGAAATCTGGCCGAAATTTGGGTTTGCGGGATTAGATTTTTCGTCCTTATACGAGCAAATTTTGAGCTGCATAAAGGCTCGTTTGATAGAGGAAGATTCAGCGCATAGTGCCCTGCTTATGATAGCAGTCAAAAAACTCTTTTTGTGACAGAAAAATACATTGGATTCTGCGGTTGTTTTCTCGACTTTTTTCCCTACTTTGCAGACTCATATTATTAGATGTCAACATAATCTCGTTACATCATAAGCAAGGCACTATGCGCTGAACCTTCCTCTTTAGATTGAGCTCTCACGTGGCTCTCACCCAGCCCAAAATCTGCTCGTATAAGGACGAATAATCTAATCTCGCAAACCCAAGTTTCGGCCAGATTTCTAGGGTATTCTAGGGAAAGTCACGTGACTACCGTAGAGAAGAAAAAGTTGGGTCAAAAAGGTTCGTCAAATGGAATAACTTGGACCTTTTCGCTGCCATCTTGAATATTCGTGTATGTATGGCTCTAAGGCTAAGGTAAAAACACTCGCTGGCTCGCTGGTGGAAATCTCGGCTAAGGGGTCCGTACAGCGCCAATTGACATAGCGGCAAAACGCTGAAATTGCTAGCCAAACTTTGTTACCGACTAGTTTCAAAACATACCGCCTAAGTGTTGCTAGCTAGCTGTGAATCGCTGATCGCTGTGGGGGAACGTTCCAAAATAATCTTTCGTGTTTCTCGGTCAAAGGTTTATTATAAACTATTCAATTATTCATTCATAAGCAATTTGTTGATTGGTAACGATAACAAAAGAATGACTGAATATTTACAATGTGTGTGTTTACATTATCGACATCCTAACAATCTACATTATCGACATTTTAACAATCTACATTATCTACATCCATCACATCCCTTGAATTTACCACTGGCGACATCTTGGTTATCTAACTGTAATCGAATGTCGGTATCGTTTGGCTTGCAGTTTGAGCGTTTTGCTACTACGTCGATTGGCGCTGTACGCCCTCCTGACATATTTTTTAGTTATTATTATTATTATTATTAGTATGTACTCAATACATCCAGCTTATGGGCCAAAATAGGCCTAAAGCTTCTTTTAATAAAAAAAAAAAAGAACAGAGCTGCAAGATTTTGCCGCTATGGTCGTCGGTATCGCCTAATAAAACTTGAATAAATCATAAAACACAACATTTCGATACTTTCCTGTTGTTATTTCTTAATTTCGAAGGGTTCAAATGAATGTAACAAAATGCGCTTTACTGCGCTCTAATACTATTTCTACACCTTTCTACTCATAGGCATTTCATATACATAAATTATAGGTGTACAAATTAATTCGTGGCCGTCACAATAATCAATTAATTATAACTTTATTTTCAGTTCCAATTATTTACCGCCCATATTGGAGATTTATTTATTATTTGTCAGATAAAACAAATGCGCAGAAAGTATATAATTAAGATTATTGTCTAGCGAGATGAATGTATTTTTTCGATAAAAAGAAGCTATATATATATATATATATATATATATACATAATTTCGTCAACTGTCTTCTTATCTTTACCAGATATACATACTAATAGCGTCGGAGAATTTGACTGCCTTCAATAATTAGGGAAAGTGTTGAAGCGTGCTTAATTGCGGATGAAATAAATTCTTGATAAGGGAAGACAAGCTGATTATTCTGACATAATGGAGGAAAAATGAGAAACTACTTATCTATTTTTATGCTTGTGGATAGAAAAAACATTATTTTTTAATCCGATAGGGAATCTTTCTGAATATATAATTTAAGATTTGTGGAAAATGATTTATTTCTTAAACAATGTATAGCAACAAACATATATGTTTAACTTAATTTTCAGAGTCTTCTAATAGATATATGCAACTTGTTTCGTCGGAACAACACGTCGTAAAGACTATATATAATATATATATAGATGTAAATGAATTTCAATTCGTTATGAAAATCGATTCATCAATCTAATTTTCAATCGGCTGACTGAAATAGGTAACAATAATACCATCATAAATAACTGTTATTAGCGTCTTATAGTAACGTATTCAGAGCGGAGAAGCAGTAATTCAACGTTTATTGCTTATTTTTTCTCAGTTTCTATAATTTATTTTGCGATACTGCCACTTGTAGGAGAAAGTGTAGTACCGGGATTCGAGCGTACATTATTAATTTCTTATCGTACGTCGACTAAGAGAAGATCACAACAAATATGTACAGGGTGTAAAGAAATGATGAAAATGTTACTCATTGGTATTCAGTATACATAGTATATGTTATTGTGTTATGTTAACCTCCATCGCTATACAACGATAAATACAACGATACAAGAACATTTATATTCTAAGCTTAATTCTTAATTATAAATCTGTTAAATTGTAATATAGTGCTAGAAAGTAATATTTTTTAAAATAATTTTATTCGATAAAGATATATAATTGTTAGTAGAGTAATGGAGAATAGATTGGTCTATGTCTATGGTGTAAATATATATAACTATATAATGGTGAGGAACGTATTCGGTGAAATAGGTATTAGATAGAATTTCTCGCGCCAATTCCATTCACTGTGTGACTGCATTACATAATCTTCGGTGTTAGTTAATGTGCGAGTCGCAGCAACTTCATGGATCATTAAAAACG
Source organism: Lasioglossum lativentre (assembly GCA_916610255.1). Classification (NCBI taxonomy): domain Eukaryota; kingdom Metazoa; phylum Arthropoda; class Insecta; order Hymenoptera; family Halictidae; genus Lasioglossum; species Lasioglossum lativentre. The sequence continues at coordinate 212,223 of OU744359.1, forward strand.
AAATACCGACTTGCAATTGCCCTCTGTTGCAACGAATGAAATGAACCTTAAACTTTTCCTGTCCACATTCTAGAAACGGTAAGTACATACATACATATGCATATACATATACATATACATATTCCCATGAAAAGTAAACCTGTAAATAAAGAAAACATAAATGAACAATGTCAATAAAATGTTCTCTCATTGTATTTACGTATGCGTTTCACCTTTGTTGTATCGATAGCTATCTTTTAAAATAACCTTTCAATTAAAAAATGACGTTTCAATAGAAATAAAATTCTATTCTTTATGAAAAGTTTATACCCAAAAAATGGCCGACTTTTAAATGTGGCTGTCTCTTTTACAGAAGAATGTATTTCAAATTCGTGTGTATCTGTTATTAAAAATCAGCAGTACTATTTAAGTTTACAACTGAAAAATATCTATTATTTGTTAATATACACGAAAGAGAAAATTCCTTTTTCTGTTAAACATGTACGACCGAAGAAATCTTGCAATAAATCAACTCACCAAATAAGAAAGAAAGTAACAGTTAATGCGTCTATTGCATTAGAAACCAGTGTTTTGTAATTCTTGTTTTACCGTTTCTCAATGATTTCATTTATCACTATAATATACATATGTCATTGCTCAATCTATTCTGCTTCCCTATAGAACACCTAATATTTAGACTTAAAATTTTCCTATCCTATTACATGACATAGATCGATGACATATACATATATATATATATATATATATATATATATATATATATATATATATAATTCCAGATTTAGAATTAAAATCAAAGATCCAAATGAAGTTATTTTTTATTTTTAGAAAAATTGTGTTCAAGCATATGTTTTGTTGAAGAAAATATACGTCTCCATGGAATATTATAAAAAGTGATTTCTTCAAAAAGTGTTTCCATAGAACATCAGATATTTAGACTCTGTAGAATAAAAATCTTATCTCATTGTCAGATGCAAAAAATTATTATTTTTCCTGGCTCGAGCATTATCATATTAGCCTACATACAAATTTTCAGATTTTTAGCTCGACCTAAAATATTTTTGATCCGGAGAGGGTTAATATACATATACATAGTTGCATTGGATTTGTTTGCAGGAAGAATGAACAACTTGATTCGAGTTTTGGTGTCATGTCATCGCATGTCGGTGTGACAAGAAATATCTTCTCTGTCGACTTGTTTTCATCACGAATTGTGGCGACTGCGTTCGTAGCAAAGAAACATTTGCCGCATTTACGTAAGCCGTAAGTCGTAAGCCGTAAGCCACTGATCGGAGGGAGAACTGGCCACAGACACAGACATTAGAACAGACAGTTCGCTTTCGGATGGACAGTCTTAATCCAACTTCCGACTAATAGTGTGTCACTCCAGGATTAGTTTCTTCTGCATCGTGCACAGTGATTTCGAGTTAGTTGGAACGATAACCTAATTATTACACACTATTTCCACACTTCACAAAGAGATTCGTATGTTTACGTCTATTTAACATTTAACCACATCGGCGCAACTTCCGGTAGAGACAGAAAGCCGTCTGGCCGATCAACGTCTGCGGAATCCTGCTTGATGTATGTAACATTATTATTATTATATATATATATATATATGTATAATATATATGTAGATATTATATTATAATATATATCATATATTATATTATAATTTTATTGTTTTACTGAAAGCTACTATTCAAACTAGGCTTAAACTGCAGCTATTAGGCGTAAAAATTAATTCGTACACTCTTACGATCGATAACAATTACAATTCGATCGTAACTTTATTTACTCAATGAAAATTTGTTATTGGATTCGTCGATTTACCTGTGAGGTGCAGTAAGTACATAGAAAATGGTATCTTCGTTGTTTTCGAATAGAAAATAAAATGAAGAACCACGAATTATAATTTGTACAAATAATACCATATTTACAATTACTTTGTCTTTAATAATTTAAAAAAAAAAAACGAAAAATTGGTATTCATTCGGTATCTACGTTTACTTTAAATGCTTAAATTTAATATATTTTGATTACTAATGAACCGAATTTTATTTATTTGAAAAAGTTAAAACATATACTGTATAATATTTATATATAATTAATACTATTTAATTTGACACCACGTTTATTGAAATGCGAGGATGCATTGTTTACTTTAATAAATGATGCACAAAATAAGGTTAACAAAATGATTATATGGTAAAAGTTACAGAACTATACATATTACATACATGCGGTATTGTATACCGATTTGATATTTCTTTACTCGGATTATCAAATTATATAATACCAATCATATTCTTTCATAGTTAAGTCAAATAAATCGGTAGAATCTTCTGATATGGCAGAGTGATCTTTTATAAACAAAAAAATTTAGCACTTCACGCTGTGTACATACATATACATAGTGCGACGCTATTAGTATGTTAGATGCGATAATGCTGTTTGCATAATTTACACGTACATACATATAAATAGAGTTTACACATTCATTTGTTAATGAACGTTGAGATCGAGTATAATTTAAGGATATAAAATGCAGGATATATGTATACATATAAAGCATGATGAAAACAAAATCGAGTACTATTGTTTATTATGGCAGTACTTAAATTTGTTATAGAAAAAAATAATCCATCTTTTTCACTGTTTCAAATTTTGGCCTACTCATTGTTGTCATAAAATCCACAATGTAATTACAACAAAGCTGTAAAATTAAAGCTTACCTATGATAATATATTGTATCGTTCATAATTGACAATGTAGGTAGAAGCATGAGATGAATTCATTCACTATTTTCAGTAAAAATATATAGGTATATGTAATAAAAAGAATATTTTATTGAAAAATTTAATTCCGTTGGCAAATAGTTGAATGGAGTCTTACAATTAGTAGGGTAAATTGTTTCAACCCCTTTTCCTTTTTTTTTTTGTTTTTACGTGATGGTAATCACTCATTACGGATTCCCCGCCGTTCCTGCGTGGGGGGGGGGGGGGGGGGGGGTGACGCGAGGATATGCGGGGCTCCCCCGAGCCGCTAACTCCACCACAGTGTCCATCCCTAGGCTAACCGGGGAGTGGGCCAAGATCTCGAACCGAACAACACTGGCTTCCCTCTCACACCTTGTTTCAACTTTCAACCCCTGCATCCCCTGCATAGTCAGCCTTCCTGCAAAACAAATTGCTTAAAAATAAATAACTTTAACTAATTTTTCTCAATTTTCCTCCACGAAACTGCTCTAGCAGAGACGTAGACAAATATACAAGTTTTTGTTCCGACAGATTTCACGGAATTTTTCGCAGTTACTATGCCAAGTAGCAAGACTAGAATCGCCGTAATCGGTGGTGGTGTCGCTGGATTGGTGGTAGCTCGTCACACAGCTACCAAGTTGGACACTTATAGTCTTACTTTATTTGAGCAAACCGATCAAATCGGTGGAACATGGGTCTACACCGACGAAATCGACGTCGACAAAAATGGATTACCAGTTCATAGCAGCATGTACAAGAACTTGAGGTCAGTGTGAATTTCTTGTAACCTACCTGTTAGTATACATATATACAGGGTGTCCCAAAGATGTTGTACTTCCTTGAAAAGGGTGATTCCTGAGGTCATTTCAAGTAGTAATTCTTTCCTTTACGAAAATGTTCTCCGCGGCTTTGTTCATTATTTACAATTAGTTATTAACGAAAAACACAGACCTGTTTTTGGAAAAAGACAAGGACAGTCAGTCTGGTCTTGGGACCAAATTGACCGCCTTTTGCTCGCAAAATACGATTACAAACATTCATCAAAATTTACTCGAAAGAGGTGTGGCTGACGGGGGATTATTTCGTCTTTACTTTACAAAACCAGAGAAAAACATTGCAAGTAAGTATATGTATGTACTTATAAAATATTGCGCAAGGACAAGGTGCAGTGAGAGGCTGTTTAAAACCTGATTCAAATGATTTCAACACAGTTTCTTCCAACCTCTGATTAGCCGAGCAATTTCGCCAAATTGTGTTTAAGTGAACTTTGTGGTATAACATGTATGTATTTAGCAGAAAATTTTGTGTCAAGTAGAAATAATATATGTATATATGTAGTAAGTGAAAGAATGTATTTTAACATAGAGTCATAGCGTATTGGAACTTCACATGTTCATATGCTAATTTAGTTCTTTAAGTAATTCATCGGTACATATATGTAGAAAAATGGGACTAGTTTATAGAAGTGTAATGAGAACAAATATAAAAATACTTAATAATAATTGTCGGAACTCTATACATGTACATAAATACATTAGCCTTGAATTTTTACGGAATTGTTAATGAAGAAAACATTATTAACATTTAATAATTACAATTTTATTAAATTTAGATCTCTTATTCTTCCCGCGCGTTTGTTACTCACCACTTTTATTTTATTGCAACAACTTTGTTCAATGAAATATACACTTATCTCTAACATCTATCACGACGTCGTATTTGTTAGACGGTTTAGTGATTCAAATAGATCATTAAATAGCTAACCTAATATAGAAATTTATATAGTTAAATATTACATAATAAAATACAATTAAATTTATATGTATAGTGTCTATAAAGTCTCAATGAAAGTGTCAGTACCATAAGTGGAATATAAAGTTATTTTATAAACAATTTAATCTATTATTTGAATCGAATAAAATAATTTTTCTTCAGCATGGTAATGTGGTGTTTCTGACTAAAAAGAATTCTTAACCAAATGACACAATAATTGCGAGATACATTTCACAAGTTATCATATTTTCATTCTAAGTTGTTATATGGTCGGTATTGTTCAATGTTCAAAACAGCAAAATATTTTCATCGATTCGTATTGGTAATGTGTAAACGCCTTTCAAAAATTCTTCCTACATATCGCCGACGACGAAGACAATAGCCCTTGAAACGTCTTAGTTTTCACGTCATTCTCACGATAATAGCGGTGGTTGTATTCTAATCTGTCTAATCTGTCGTGATAAACTTAGCTGACACGCGATACACTGTTTGACACAGTAACAACAAAATCGTCTCGATCGTCCATCAATGGGCACGGTATGTATGGTATGTACTGTACTATGTACATATGTATTTAGAGGCTCCTCGAACGCTCCTCTCTTTCATACTCATTTTTGCCGTAAATTCATAAAATCAACAGTCTACCGATTATTACAATTAAATTTTCTTTTAATATTAAATCTATTGTGTCATTGCAGAACAAATCTTCCCCGCGAAATAATGCAAATACCAGACTTTCCAATGAAACACGAGATGGGTTCGTCGTTTGTTCACCATTCTGTGATTCGAGAGTACCTGTGCGATTATGCGAAACATTTTAACCTGCATCCTTACATAAAGGTATAAGTCGACTTGACTTCATTTTACTCTAGTCAATTTCAAAGGTCTGAGTTTTGTTATAAAATAATAGTTGGCTCTCTCAGCTAAACACCGTTGTGAAAGACGTGAAGCCAGAAACCCTGCGAAACGGGCAAACAATATGGATGGTCACTTACGAGGACCTTCAAACCAACGTGAAGGCTACGAAAACATTTGACGCCGTGGTATTGTGCAATGGTCATTACACACTGGGTCACATTCCACGTATTCCGGGCATTGGAACATTCCCCGGAGGACAAATACACAGCCATCAGTACAGAACACCGGAAGTGTACGCAAGGAAAACTGTTTGCATCCTCGGCGCATCCTGGTCTGGCATCGACATTGCGATAGAGGTCTCGCAATACGCGGAAAAGGTACTCGTATTAAAAAAGCAATTGTCCGATATATTTCTTCCGGTAATTTTTCCGTTAGCGTTAGTTTCAGTACATAAACTCGCCAACAAAAATAAAAAAACAATGTAATTAACACCGAACCGAGCACTAAAAGTGACTATATATGGTATGTATATATATATACATATACATATACTTACGTGTCGCATTATAAATATTACAACATTGAATTTACTTCTTGTTGGATTTCTCGCAATTCTTATAATAAATAATAGGTATATATGTTTAAATGGAAATACATATATTTATTCAATGATCTCCAATGGAAGTACTTTCGTATGTTAAATAATTATAAAATACAAAATGCGAATGTGAGGAATGATGTTAAATAAGATCTGTATCTCTTAAACTAATAGTCTGGAAAATACAATTTACTTACTATTTAACACTAGAACTACAAAGATCCATATTTATGAGAAATTATACAAAAAATTTATATATCTATATTACGATAAAAATGGCTAAAAATCAAAATTCATACATTTTTATTATTTTTATAATGTAATGTCAAATAGTCACTTTTAGTGCTCTATATACATATATGTATGTATAAACCTAGCGTTAACAGGTTTTTGGATTTCCAGTGGTTGCGAAATATTCGGCTTCTATGCACTTACAATTACCTGGAGCACAATATATGTATGTACATCTAGGATGTAATATTTTTTCTTGTTCTTATAGAATCTTCTATTCAAATATACACACACGCATAGGTACACATTGAACTTAAGATGATCAGTTGGGTATCTTCGTCTTCTTTTACATGATGGTCCACTCATTTGATTGTAGGTATACTTAAGTCACAATTTACCGGAGCCGGTTGACTCAAGAATGTTGAAAAATGTGGAACAGAGACCTGGAATACAGTCTATCCAAGGAACGAAATTCACCTTCGGCGACAGTTCCACGGCTGAAGTAGACAATTTCATATATTGCACCGGTAAAAGAATTTGATAAGCTATATGTACATATGTGTATCAACAACCGAGGTATAGTAAATCAATGATACACGGGTACACAGACCCTGTCAAAGATTTCGAGTGAAATCAGGTTTTGCGTTTGTTGTTATAAAAAAACTCCATATACGCATTGCGATTGCAATAACATATCTAGGTACTGTATACACAGATTCGGAAAACTATAAAAAATGTCTGTATGTGCAAAATTTTATACAATCTAGAATTATCTAATTAAGATTGAATTATATACCGATATAGTATTTTTAAACATTTTAATTAGTATGTATTAGGCGATACATATTCTTAAAAAATGAAATTTTTTTTATTGATCTCTTGTTCAGAAATGTGTATGGTATTTAATGACGTTCGTAGGTCATTCGTAGGTCGAACCCTATTAGTACTATTCTGGTTTCTGTCATGGTCCGTTTTTATTATTATAAATTTCGATTATTGTGCTTGCAGGGTATGAGTTCACGTATCCCTTTATGTCAACTAAAGTTGAGATGCGCACGGACGACAACCACGTTGAACCGATTTACAAACATTTAGTCCACATGGATTACCATAATTTGTTCGTGATGGGGCTACCAGGCATTGTAATACCGTTCCCGATGTTCCATCTACAGGCTCAATACATCCATGGGATTCTAGAAGGCCGCGTTCACTTACCTTCCCCAGAGCAAATGCGCGAGGAATACGAGGCTGAGAAGACAGCTCTGATTAATCAGGGAATACCTGTACGTAGCAAATTTTATGAACACTCGAACCATAACTTTCTACATGATATTAGTAAAATACTTTGTTAAAATTATCAATTTGTTCGGTAACTGCTTGTTTTGTTAAAGGAACTCGGTAAATCAGGACTTACACTTTCGATCGATATTGCATGTTGACAGATTTACATTATGTCTAATTGTAAATTATATTGATAGAAAGAACCAATTTTTATTTTTTTTTATTATTTTTTTTTTTTTTTTTTTTTTTTTTTTTTTTTTTTTTTAGTTACGACACATCATCAAGCTGAAGGAAAGACAATGGGCATATTATGATGAAATCGCTACGAGTGTGAATGTTCCAAGTTTACCGCCAGTGATTAGGAAAATCTACGACCATTGCAACCAGATGCGTGAGAAAGACTTTACCACTTACAAAAATCAACAATATCGTATAATCGATGATGAAAATTTCGTAGTGTGTTGCTGTAAACCTTGTTAGGGTTTAAAGGCGAATATAGAGAGAAAATTGATTTGAACAGGAACAATTGTTCTATTAAATATATGATTACTCGGTGTCAGCCTGCATGGAGATTGATGTTTCGTATACAACTGACACATTTTGAAGATTATATATCTACGCCATCGTTCTTAATCTCTACACGAAATGTACTTACACGTTCAATTGAAAAATACGTTAACAGGCTTCAGCTGCGAAACGCACTACAACAGACAAAGATTATGAATAATTATTATTCATTCTATGCGTTTTTAATATTATGTGGAGAGATTTAAAATGGATCGGTGTTGGAAGAATTCTTGAAAAAAAATAATAATGCACTTACCTGCTGCTTTCAAGAAGCTCTACTGTATTTTAAATATTACTTAAAATGCAAAACTTCTATGGAGATGTATGATTATGAAGCATTTAATATTTTAAAAAAGTAGTACGTTTATCTGTGAGGCAAGCGGTACTACATTCCATACAATAAAAATTACTGTCGATTGTAATGCAAATTGTAATGTTTAATTAGTAAAATAAACTTATAAATAATTATATTCAGTTTTATTTCGCTGTAACTTAAAAATTTTATCTTATAAATAAAACATTGGGTAGAAGTGAATTTAAATTTTGCCGCGCTCTATCAGGAGTCTGCGTACTGCGTATATACATATTTAGCTACTAACGATTATCAGGGACTTCTATATTTTAGTTATTCATTCTTTTGTTTATTTTGTATTATGTAAGTATATGTAAGAAGTAAGAAGTAAGCAAGTATGTATGTATTGGTATGTATGTAAATACTATTTATGTTGTTGAATGCAATTTGACAGGTGGTCTAACCTAAACTAATTGAAATAAAAGGGTAAGCGTCTATAAACAATAGTAAATGGAGGAAGAAAACGTTGAACATTCTGAAATAGATATAGCGGTAGAAACAGAAAATGGAAGCGAAGAAAAAGATGAGTCTGAATTGCCGGTAGAGAAAGTAGAAGAAACAGAAAGAACCCAAGTGAACTTGGAAGTCCTTGAAGATGCAGAAATAGAGACTTCTGAGCAACAGATTTATCAAATACGTCCCCAACTACATGAGAAGTATTTTTATTTATCCGAATAATAATGTTCATTTACGTTTCATTGTTCACGATAATTTCCGAGGCATCCATACCTACATTACACTTTTTTCTATTAAAATTATATTCTCTATTTTCCTTCGGGATAAATATTATTACATTATATTTACATTTTTACGTATGAATTATATAAATCCAGTATTAGATGACTACAAAACAATATAAGAATTAAAATACTTACATATTCATTATTATTCTATTCTGATATTGTAAAAATATTATTTCCATTTAACCCTTTGACTCCAATATGATCTAACACAAAATCATTAAATAACATTTTGCTGTGTTTGCATTGCGACCAGCATCGACGGTTGAAATAATTTCCAATTAATTTATGGTTGCACCGAACGTAAGAATCGCATTCTTTAGAACAAGAGAATATCGAAGAATTAATTGATACTTAAAAATGCTAAATGCAGTGTAGAAACCTTTCGTAGTCAAAGGGATAATAACCTCGATGCAGCTATATAGGACCAAAATGTTTTACGCAGGTTTAAACCACTCAGAGCTAAAGAAGCTATACATAATATATTATTCGATCAGCTTGCCACAAAAGTTTACGATGCTCAGGAAGCTATTCAGTGGACTAAAGATATAGCTGATATAATTAGGGAAAAAGTTAAAGGTGAAATTTTCTTTTCAAAGCGAATGCACCAGATTAATAATAAATCACACATACAATCTTCTGTGTACTTTTAGAATTGAACTTCGGACGTTACAAATATCTTGTAAATGTGGTTTTGGGTGAACAACATGGTGCTGGGGTAAAAATGGGTACAAGGTGTATCTGGGATGCAGAGGCTGATGCATATGCTTATGATAGTTTTATAAATGTAAGGAACATTACAATGTTTAATACTTTTAATTTATTGCACAGATTAATATGTGTCTAGAAGATTATAGCGCACCTCTCATATTGAATTATGTTGTGTTACTGTATTTAATATTTTTCTAAACTTCTAAAGATCAAAGGTTTTAGTGTAGTATAATTTTATCTATAATAAATATAAAATATTGAGGGTGATTTAGAAGTCTGAAAGGAGCCAAATAGTTTCGTGGAACACAAAAATTATAATAAGACATTTCTTATGGTGTGCGTTTCTTAATGTGTTCATTAGGATTTTATACAAAACAATCGATTTTTTTCAGGACACAATATTCTGTGTTGCCACTGTGTATGCTGTGTATTTTTATTAAAAAAATGGTGTTCCTCCGAAGTTAATGTGGTAACTTATTAATAAAAGCTGTATTATAGATGACAGTGAATGAAGGGAAAATAAATATGCGATCACGCTTCTAGGAGGAGGAAATTGCTTTATTAAAGTAGAAGCTATTCTTATTACTTGATAATACGTGTTTCAACATGGCACAATTTTTGACACATACTTAACTTCGCAATGAAAGTGCACTGTGCCTTTCGTTCACTACAATTATTATAGCACCATAATTCACAGTATTATTATAGTATAATTACAGAAATGTCGCAAGACATATTTTTAAGCTACAAAGGATACTTAATACATACTACTACTGTACCATCTTTCTAAATTCATTTACGTTAAGAGTATCTTAAACTACCGTATGTTATGCTAACATTACTGCATTATGATCCAAGTACTTTATACGTCGTATATTAAAATTGGAGTATGAATTTTTGCTGCTATGTATATGTATATGTGGATGTAGTATAAAAACTCAAAATTAAAAATGATGCAATAATTTCGTTTACGTGACAGTAAAGAAATAAAATATAGAATATTTTTAACATTATTATCGTACAAAATTATATATATATATATATATATAATAAATTATTTGTTAAAAATTTCCATACCGCGTGGCCATATGTATATATTTTTCGAAATATATAAAAAAAGTAGTAAGCTACCTACATATCATAACATATGACTAAAACAAAATGTAAATAAACGTGATGTCAGTAAACGCTAAAAGATTTTGTATGATACTGAGAAGAAAAATAAATAAGTTTCTTAGTTGCTGTAAATATAGCAAAATGAAACAATAATTAAATCAGTATTTTATATTATTGATTAAAACAATAAAATCAGTTAGATGACTGCATTCGCAATTCTTCGCAATTCTAGTACTTATTTCCAAAAGTACACAAAATAAAAACAGCAACTATATAATTAGAGAAATATTTCAGAAGCTGTTTTATAATTTATACAATTTACATAACGATTTGTATCGAAAATATCATTTTATGGCAATTTAATTTCTGTTTACAACTTCCTCTTTCTTTTTTTTCTCTTTAATTGCAATTTTACTTTCACGTTATATGAATAACGGATGGTTAATAATGTAAGGCACATTTTTGAATGTATAAACTTAATATGTATCAGTATCAATATATTAATAAATTACATAACTGAACACGGCATGGCACAACAAAGAGGAAGACACACAGGGACAACAGCACCGCCGCTCTTGGTTTGCGATTTGCTCTTACTTGACGCTTCGTATTCGTATTTTGCGCTAGCCTTTTGCCAGCCACCCTGTAAATAAACAACAACATTTTTATGAATATATTTCTCACGAAACATATTGCTATTTAACATCAATGATTCCAAAGTTGTACATTGTTTTACCATATGTATATACTTACACCAGCTTGGGACATTGCCATGCCCGATTCTTCCTTCTTGGTAAACTCCGCAGATCCAGGGGGATAATAAACTGGAGGTCCAGCAACGTTTTTACTTTTCACTTTAGGCGGCGAATGGGGTATAAAGTCGACTTCTTTTTTAGTGGCAGGTGATTCTTTTTGTTGTACCCTTTCTCGTTTCTCGATGTCCTCCAACACTTCGCGCTAAAATATAATGAAATAACAATTAAAATATAGTGCACGTGTAACAATGCTAATAAAATATCGTTTACTGTTTAATGTTGCAAGTTAAATACTGGTTTTTATAAGACATAGAACATTTTTGGGATATCAATTTGATGATAGTCTCTTTCATTAGGAATTCAGTGAGTATAATTACTCAAGGTCATTCAAGGTCACAGACAGAAGAAACGCACGAAGAAGAAATGATATTTCAACAAGATTTTGATGAGACAAGCAGTGCATGCATACACTATACACAATCGAGACATCACTGTATGTATTAGTTGTTATTTACCTCGGTGTCCGAGAACGACGCCATAAGCTCTTCCAACTTTTTGGGCGGGCATTGTTGGGTGGTAGCAGGTTTCGCCGGGCAAACCTGAACCCCATCCGTTGGAAATGGTTTTGGTAACAAGACCTCGTGGTCCTCGGCATTCTTGTGCGGTGGTACGGTCGTGGTCATGTTCGAGAATTTATATATCGTCGTGGTGGACTGCGGTGGGGTGGTTTGTGGCGGTGAGGTGTAATAATTAACCGGTGTTCCCGGTTTATCAGGTGTCGGGTATCGTCCGGTGGAGGGTGACCTGCTAGGATAGTGTTCCTCGATCCGATTTATGGTGGTGTGACTTTCGTTTATTGTTTGATCCGGATGATCCGGCCGATCGCCAGGACTGTAGCCATTCGGGTAACTACCACCATCGACCGCGTAGTATTTCTCGTTTCGCGTAATCGTTGTTTTAGTTTCCGGAGAGCCAGGATGGTAGACGACCGTCGTCGGCTGTTGCACCGGTGAACCTCCGAGATGTTCTTCCCGGAAGAATTTCTCTTGGTGTAAGGTCGTAGACTTTTTCGTGATGTCCATAACCGGAGTTGGACTGCCATACCTGACCGGTGTTCTGGGTGGTACGTTTTCGGTTACGGTTTGATAGGTGACCGTTTTATCGGTCGCAGAAGTGCTACCTTTCGGTAATGTGTACGTTATAGTCTGGTCACCTGGGAGCATAACGGCTCCTGGCACACTGCCACCTGGTAGGTATGATTCAGGTGCTCCTGGCAACTCGTATGTGTACGTTTTAATAGTTGTTGTGACTTTCGTATTGGGACCCGGTGCCAGGTTGATAGGGATCGCTGGCGTCGGCGATGGAACTGGCACGTACTCCACTGGTTCCGTTTGGTAGCCTTTAACAATTGAACAGTTTATCATTAAATTATGAGATTCTGAGATCCCTCCTAATAACGTATGCACTCTATTCTGTTTTTACATGTACATGTATAATCTTGATATAATTCGAATTAAACGAAAAATTGTCTTTGAAGAAGCGTTGAGAAAGTATTTCAGATACCTCTTCATAAAAAAAAACAGATACCATTGCTATCGATATACTGTCGATTGTATGGATTTACAGTGTTTTTGACCCTTCCAAAATACTGATTTTTGAAGATACTTACTCGAAGTCTCGTTGACATACTTTACTTCCTTTTGAGCACTGTGCCTGGGTAGAGGTGAAGTTCGTTTCATTCGAGATGTATATCCATCATTGTATACCTAAACCATGAGTATTATATCAGATCAGTGATAACAATGTCTAAAATTTTATACTAGTGTTCGCAATTATGATTTGTCGGTTTTTAAAAGCTGTTACACAATACATATTTGGATAAATTTGTAAAATTCCGAAAATGATTTTTCAATTTGTGAACCTAATTTAATTCGTACAGATTATAATTAAGCAATTATACTTAATTGAAAATATTCAGTTAGTTACTATGAGAACAAAAAGTTAACGTTTTGACTATTGAAACCGCCTCAGGCACAAGCATATTGTAATAAAATTAATCTTTATGCGATCTTTTTTTGCGCGATGTTTTTTGAAATTATATTTTCTGACAAGAAATAATAATAAACGATTTTAGTTATGTTGGTTTTAAAATGTTTTGACAAATGAAGTACTTACTAGCTCTCTGCTGAGTGTTCTATCAATCGGTTCTGCATCACGGTGTACTGCAGACTCTTCGTAAGTTCTTTCCCGAATATCGTCGCTATAAAATCCAATATAAATACTTAACTAGTAATACGGATTTTACTTACTATAACGGAATCAACATCTGGATAACTGAAATTCGCCTTTTCTGCACTTCTGTGCTCATATTGAGATTGCCTAATTTATATTTCGTCTTTGATTGTTAAATCCTGCGTAACAGGATGTATTCTCGAAGAAGAGACGAGGCTTTCTTGGCAATGAACCAAATACATACATACTTGTGATATTTTGGAGAGCACTTACATCAAGGCCGAGCTGCCAGTAGTTAAAGCATTGTCGGGGGTTGTCCAGGTTTCTGTAAAACACAAAATGAAAATAAATCTTACAAACTGTAGTATTAACACTAGATTTAAGGAATATTAAGAGTCAGACCTGGGCAAGTTTTATTTGAAATGGAAGTAAGAAAGAAACAACTGTATCAAATAATTTATTGCACACCGTTATTTTCAATACCGTTATTTGAAAATAAGAATAATATCGATTCGTTTGAAAGAATAGCAATTTCAAAAAGTATATGTATTATTTCGATACTTCTTTATTTGAAGTTTGATTTTATTTCTTAGATTTAAATATTTTAGATTAGATATTTTATTTTATTTTATTTTATTTATTAGATTTTCAGTAATTAAGGAATGTTCATTAAACCGAGTAAAATGGAAAGTGCTAAAATGTTGGCACAGAACGGCAGAGCTAGACTGGTTTCAGTTCGAATTTTTGTTCTCGAAATTCAGGTTTCTGATGAACGACCATCACCCACTGACCCAACGACAATGGCCATCCTTGGGTCTCAATGTCGCGTGTTCTTTCTTTTTCTTTGCTTCGCATCCCCGTTGCCGTTCACATTTTTCGTCTTCCTTATTTTCTCATTGGGAATACACTAGAGGAACGGAGAAATCGGGTCAATCTTCTGTTACCATATACGCAGCCCTAATATGGGTATGGCTGTATGCTGTATGTCGTGTGTTACCGCAAACAACACAGACATTCGCATCGGCCGCGGCTGGGCCGCTGCATCACTAGCATGTAGGTAGAATGTAGAGAGTCAGCCGGTTTGGAAATCTTCTCTTGTATATGTATGTATGATGACGTTGCAGTGTTTCTTTGGACTTTGGACCATGGTTTATTGCAAATGCGTACAATTTTCATATACCTACTTGAGAAATCCACAAATTTTATCTTGTATTTTGTTAAACATACAAGTATACACCATGTCCAAAGAAAAGATATAAAATCTGAAGACACGATAAAAGAAAGAGTCGGTTTCCCAATAGACTTTAACATATTTAGTACATATTCATAATGTAGACTTATTGTTAGTAGATGTACATATTCATATGAAAAATGACGACGCGTACAAGAATAGTTTCTCTAATAGAGTATGGTGTGCTGGGAATGAAGTTTTGCGCGAGAAACTTCATATCTCGTGGCAGGTATCGGATCTCCCTCGTTTTGTCGTTCTCATTGTTAATTGACAGTATACCTGTAGAGCCGCTCCGCGCCTTAAAAGGAGCGACACGAGTGACCAGCTCTCCTTCCTTCCATGATCGCTCAAAACGCACCAGCAGCGCTTGCGCACGATTCCTCTCGTCTGAACACGCTTTAGACTTTAGAGTTTAGAGTTTAGAATTTACAGAAGTGTAAGCCGCGTATTATTGCATCGTAGAGCAAACCTTTTTAATATTCACGGACTGTAATAGGAGTCCACAGTATCATCATACTTCCCTATAACTCGACTACCAATCTTCGTGCTATATGTATATACATATATGTAGATAAAAATTTTCAGTATACAGGGTGTTCGCGTCATTACTAGCTAGCGTTTTTTTTCTCCTACTTATTTTTCCCATAAATGTATAACATTCGCAGTCTACTTATTACATTTAAAATAATGTAGAATCGAATAACGTACCAACAGGTTTTCCATCGAGGCTCTTATTGTACTGATACGACACTTGTTTGTAGGCGATCGTTTTGCTTTGGCCAGGTTGCACCTAAATAAAACAAGAATACTACCGTCAAATATGTTTATGTAAATATACGGGGTGTCCCAAAAATGTTGTACTTCCTTGAAAGGGGTGAATTCTGAGGTGATTTCAAGTAACTTTTTCCTTTGCGAAAATGTTCTCCGTGTCTTGGTTTAGGAGTTATTCACGAAAAACGCAGACCAATCAGAACGTGGCACAGAACATTTTCACAATGAAAAAAGTTGCTTTGAATGACCTCAGGAATCGCCCCTTTCAAGGAAGTACAAATTTTTTAGGACACCCTGCTGTATATCGATGAAACCTGATCGTGACATTCTCGTTCGCTGTTACTATTCTTACGATACATATCATTTTTCTGAGTACATAATGCCATTCGAATACATTGTATAAGAACAATATAAATAGTCAATGAGTCTTTCATGAATGAGTAACATCGAATAAATTATTATTCATGTGGATTCGCGCATGTCTGTGGGTTGCACCCGTGATCAATTGCGTTGCGTTACATTTACAACGCGAGCTAAATGATACAATACAACGGGCTATATGGGATTTGTCGACGATATTTGTACACATCTGATATATTCTAAAATATTTCTATGAAATCAATTTCGAAACAAACACTTACATTCTGTAATTCTGAATCGATGAATTCTAAGCCAGGTATACCACTCGCTGCTCCGCTCGGTCCGGTACTCACATATTTTTCTGTGGAGGTCATGGCACTTCGATTAGGCGAAATGGGTCTGAAACAAGATCGCGAGGACACGCAATAAGCAGAATGCAATAAAATTAATATAAACGTTCTTCTGCTACAAAATTATGAACGACAAATAAGTTCGAATCATCGTAACCGTCAAATAAATCGTAGTATGTATATATTTACAAGGTGTTGTCGTTTCAGTTTCATTAATTAAATTACTTTGAACTGATGGGAATTTCGGGGGGTTGATTGATATCCGACAGTTAACGTATTAATTAATGTTGAAAAACAGTTTGGCACTTTTACGAGAAGCAACGTTTTTAAGATTCGCTTACCTGCCCTCAGAAACCACCTTGGTTGGATTTGCAGCCACGCGATACTCCACTTGGGGTGAGAGAGCTCTGCCTCCTCGGCTTGGGGTAGCACTTCTCGACACACTCGTCTGCAAGTCTTCAAGAAGAGCGTCTGCAATCGTTAAAGACGCCGTTTTGCACTATTTTTATTACACATAGCAACGAATCTTCATGTGAATTATAGCTGTACTAAACGGACTTGTCGAGAAATTAAGAGAGGGTTTCTACTGTTGGCCAGGCAATTATTGTTCATCTACCTTAATCCTCGGAAGGCGGCTGCTTTCGACGATTTCATGCCAGATGCGTGACTATACTTGTATGCATACATATATGTATAAATCTATGCAAATCTTTACTGAACAATTTTATTTTTTCTATCTTTAAACCTGCTTGTTCGCGGTAAACGTTGTTGATCTTTCTATTGGACCTATTAGATTTTAGATGATTGCAAAAGTTCGTGCCGAATAAAAAAATTTGTAAATACTATGTAAATATTTCTTTTTCTTCTATGAAATCATTCAGGACAAAGAAACTTTAATTATTGTAGCTGCGAAGACGTCATAAGGCATAAGGCAAGGAGTTAAGTTAACATGTATTTTTAAAAATAAAATACAATAAAGTAAAAATTAAAATACAATAAAGTTTTGAGCGGGTTCAGCTACATTTATTACCACGTTTTTATTAGCTCGCTTTCTTGTGTAATAATAAACTTACACCTGTTGCTATACCGAGAAATAGAAGGCATATTGGACAGATTAAACAAACGCATTATTTGTAAAACAATTGCTTGTAGGGTAGGATTACAGATCGGGTGGCACATTTAAAGGTTTACCTAAATTGTTTTCGAGGCTGTTGGCCGTGGTCGCAACCTGGCTCTGGCCAGATATAGGACTGCCATGACTCACGATCTTTCTGCTGCTGCGTGTTGTCGTTCTCTCCCTTATCGCCGTTGACATTGCGTTCCGATTAATTCCCTGCCCCACGAAACCTGACGAAACAAACAAGATAGATATCGATCTATTAACAGCTGATTAAGAGACCAAACTCATTTGCAGCCGAGAGTACAAAGAGAAGAGAGCAAACCAATCGCTACACCACATAGGTACATATGTACAATATGTATAATACATAAAGAACTGTGACGTGTACGAATACTTTTTACATTGACTGTATACAAATAAGTGATTGTGCATTGTGCATGGCAACGGCAAGTCGTCATCTATGTTTTTAGGGGAAATATCTGTGTGCAGCGACTTTTACGCGGCTCTTGTTGTTACACCTCATCCGAATATAGGACGTAACAGAGGTCCTATTTATAGAAGCTGCACGTTTATAAATATGGCAGATTCGAAGAGATCGAGAAACTGGATCTAGAGGCGCGGAGCAGGAACTTTCGCAGTGAATACCTGAAGCCGGTTTATTGGCCGAGCTCAAGTCACTTGCGGGCTAAAGCAGTGGCATTTCGAATTAAGTGGGCGGTTGTAATGCTGGCCGTATCCGATGCAAAACTTCTTGCCAACTGAAATTTATTGCTGTCTTGACCGTTCTCTAATAAACCGATCCACGAAAAGTGCTGCGCTCGCCAAGAAAAAATTCCACACCTTCTACATTTCTCGACCCCTTTTTCGTTAAGCAAAAATTTGTTGGAAATCATAAATAAAGTTGGAAACAATTATCTCGTCGGATTTTTATTGTTTAAAGTTAAGAATGAAACTCTGGTTTTACAGTATTTTCGATCATTGATATGAAATAGTTCTGTATAGTATTGTATCTTATACTACATCTTATACATATCTTATGTACTACTTATACAACGTATACAGGGTGTTTGTAACACATGAAGTTATGTATGTATTAACGAAAAACGCGGACCACTCGGATCGCGACTACAGCGGACGGACTCTAACTTTGTCAACGACAAAGCCACGCTCAGCAGGACCTGTCGCCGAGCCGGAATTCGTTCGCTATAGCTGCGCTCTGATTGGTCCGTGTTTTTCGTTAATAACTCCTTAACGAAGCCGAGGCGAAAATTTACTTGAGGAAAATGTTACTCGAAATCACCTCAGCAACCACCCCTTTCAATGTGCTCCGACACTTTTTGGATACTCTTTAGTGCTAGATCAAATGGTTACTGATTTACACAATGAATCGTGTCATACATATATGGATCGCTTATGTAGATTAAACTGTTTACACGTGAATAGTTACTCGAACAATAGGGAATTCAGATATCATTGGTTCGGATAATCGAGATTCCGCCGAATTATTAATTGAACAACAAAAATGTTTTGTCGTTGGAATGGTCATTGTTTCATCGATGTATGTATCTAATCCCACAGCTTCTTCGATCCCTGATCGATAGTGAATCGAATTAACAATCTAAGAAAATGAAAGGTGGCGTGTGTGCTATGTTTCTAATGGAGTTTCCTCGGGAAATGGTTAACGGCCGTGTTGTTCTGACGCGACGCGACGCGACGCGACGCGACGCGACGGAGACATCGATGCGAATGGGGCAAAGGGGCCAAGGAGGCCTTCCGAGAACCGTCTGCGGAGGAGACACGCACTCGTATGATCACTACTAAACCTTGAAACGTGTATCCGGGCGGTTTCTAGAATTTGTATTCTCCCAACAAGTCGAACAAAAATTTTCTGCTCGAGCAAGTCCGTGAGTGTACTTCAAACATTTCGATTTTTTCTATCCCACCGTTCTATCGAGTCATTTGGGAAAGATCGGAGTAAGAGATAAATTGTGCGAATCGTACTCTAACTTGGTCACTCACTCTCATTTACATTTTCTGGTTTGAACTTTGAACATGTTGTTATAATTCAGATGTCTATACTTTCATTTCATAATTGATGATTATTTACTGCTTGAAATTTGAAATCCACCGATACATATTAAGCATCACAGGCCGTATATCTTTATGCAAAATAAAATCTGTTTACATCGACTGCAAAAGACACGAGCCATATACAGGGTGATCTAAAAGTCACTAGACTATTTAAAAGTCATTTTGGACCATCCTGAAGAAAAACTCTTTTCCTTCTTTAATAATTTTGAGTTTAAGTTGAAGACAATATATTCTGAAATTTTTTAACATTTTTACTACTTAGAATTTTGCTTGTCGTACATAAAATCCGATGTACATATATTCACAAAATGTCGAAAACGGACGAAAAATATATCAATATTCAAACTCGTAGTAATCGTGACTCTGATTAAACTAGTCTGCCGATAACTGGTTTTATTTTGAAATTTTCAGAGAATTCAATGCTCCATATATGTACATATACTTTCGTAATTGTGAATGATTACAAGGTGTGACCTTTCGTGTCAAATCGTTAAGAGAGTGGTAGTGACATTGTGCATCGCTGATCGAGGCCTTCGTGCGAATCAAAATGGTGATGACCGCGGATGATCTGATTCTGAGCGCGATTGCGCAAGCGCTGCGTTTAAAATTGGAGAATCTGACTCATTTAATTTTTATCATATTACATACATGCCTAGTAGTTTGCTCTCCAAATAAATAAGTTGTTTGATAGACTAAGCTTAAAGCTTTAAGACTATTGTAAGTATTCAAAAAATAAGACTAAGTAAATTTAAAATTAGAAAAAAATAAAAATAAAAAAAAATATATATAAAAAAAACTCGACTATATACTACAGTAAATTCCGAAGACTGAAGTCGGCGGAAGGATCAATTGTGAACGTAACATACGATCGAAGCGATTGTAAGAGGTAATTAATCAGCAATTACGTATGTCAGATGTCTTTATGTTTGTGTATTGAACGATTGAATCATCTATTATTCCATGACCATTGAAATGTACATCGTGATCTAAAATAGTTATCCTGCATAATTATTAGACAGTTTTACACAAAGTGTTTAGTTTTAATTTTAGGTTTTCGTACACTTTATTGTGCCATTGTTCATTAATGAAACATTCAAATTCGTAGCGACAAATTAATAAGTTAAATACTAAATAGTCGTTTTTTTATGTGAGTCCAAAAATAAACCATATAAAATGTATAACCTAGCATCTCGTATATTTTCCACGCCTTAACTAATTCGTTTTATTTTCGAAGGTAAAATGGGCAACTGAAGCAAAAGAGTTGGCACGAGTTCTTGAAGAACAAACGTGGAAACAATCGCGTGCATGACGGCCATTAGATCTTTCCTCGTACACGGTAAACTTTCTTTCGTAATCTTTTTATAAAAGAAAAATGCATGTAAATTATATATTTAGACAATATTTACTAAGCACAATATTCAAGCAGTAAACATTGTAAATTGTAAATATCAATTATGTAATCACTGTATGTATTATGCAGACAATAGGTATGTGTGGCCAGATCAAAACCTGTGTCCCCACTCTACCGTTCCCCTTCTACGACGCTATTCCCCACGCTTCCGCCGCGGCTCGGTCACGAGACGCGTGTCGTCTCTCTCGTGCATGTGTCCGGTACTAATAGAGAGAGGGTAACTTTTTCCCCTCGATTCGTGCTCCCTGCAATAGGCGATTATGTTGACCATTCATAACGGTATCCATAATATGCACGTACCTGTTTTTTGCATCGAATAGAACCTTTTTTCTTCACAAATAAGAAAAAAGGCGTAAAATAAAAAATAGAAGATCCTTTGTAAAGCACCACGAGAACAGATATTTTCTTAAATAAAACGTATACATATGTCTGAATATATTATTTTAGAAACGAAAGATAACTGTTCATTTCGATCCCTGGTAATAAGTATAACTGGAATAATAAAAGAGAAAATATCGAGGTGATATGTTTCCGTGGACCATCCTCTTGGATGCTGAAATTCTGCTGCTGCGAGAGCATGATCAAAATGATCCTTGACGTGCACCTTACATGGTAAAAAGATTCACGAAGACGGAAAGTAGGGTTCGACCTTCCGTCCATCTACCAAGAACGGTCGTCTGCTCACTGGATTACGTATGCGGCAAAGAACGTGATTGGATCGCGTCTCTCCATCATCTCCCTAATTGACAGTTCGCTCTACATCTACAGCACCACAAATTGAGATCTTAATTAAATAGAATTCGTATGAATCACAGAACTTTCGTCTGCTGTTTCGTTTTTTCTCACAAATTCATCACCTTTCTTAAACAATTTGCCGATGCTTGGAGGATCAAATATTTGATTATTCTTAATCTAAAATTGAATTATTATTTACACAAAAACTTCCGAGTAGCATGAAATTAGATCTTTTGTAAAAATTGTTTTGAATCATTGCGCGTACCCTAAATCTTTGGAGGAAAGAAAAATGATGAGCAGAAACTTCGAAAACAGAGTCTGAGCGCGAAGAAAATAGTCTCTGAGTCACACTCGTAAAATAAACGCGACGCATATTTAACATTCGGGATTTGTGGCGTTCATTTTTGTGCCTGCCCGAATCGAATAGGCCGTTTATTTTGAAACTGGTACGACTGCACCTTTTTTATCCTTCGGTTTAAATTACACAGAAACGTATACGCCGTTGTGCGACAAACAAAAAACACGAGCACAACGTTATAAATATTTTAGACTGTGGATCTTTATGCAAAATAAAATTTTGTTTAAATCAATTGTGAACAGTAGAAATTGAATAAAAATGCACTGTTTCTTTTTTAATAACTCTAACAAGCCAAGAATAGTGTAGCAGTGTTTCTTAAATTCTTCCAAGGCCTTTTTTGTATTTCACATATTCATCTTCCTCATAAATACATAAAATTCGCAGTCTAATTATCAAAATAGTAATAAAATATAGCATATCGGTAACATTTGAAGATATAGGTATCCATAGCTATTTTCATTGTTGTGTTTTTCTTTTAATGTTTCCTAGTATTTACAAAGCATGTAGTACAATATATGTATAATATTAATGTCTAATATCACATATATGTTTGTTAAGAATTTCTCAAGTTTTTAACGATTCAATCCGATATACCCAAAAGTTCTAATTTAAGTAACAATGTAAAGATTCGGTTGAAATGAGAAAAATTGGAAAATCTAGGTCAGCAAGCAGTAGAGTATGCACTAAAATTTGAAATCTAAGCAGACCCATGCTGCACTTAAAATAAGTGGTTGAAACAGGGATTGGTGTCTTAGTGTGTCCGGCGAGATGAGGCGCCTCCGCTAGTGACACATACTTATATACATACCTATGTAACATAACGACTGCTACTGTTCGTGCAGCCTCTTAGAAACGATGAGAGTTTTTTAATGCAGCGAAATTAATTGCTGCACCGCTGGCATGTTGACCACTGCATTCGCAGTAATTCAACGTTAGCGGTCTTCTGCTAGGATCGGCGAATATTTAATGCTCTTCCCTACTCATTTTCATATTTACATTATGATATACATTGTGACTCTTTTTCTAACAATTTTCTATATGCACTTTTAAATAATTAATTTCGTAATATAGCGAATTTTTAGGTAATAGCTAGTATAATACAGAGTGTCCGGAAAATGTCGGAGAACTTAGACAGGGGTGAAAATTTCCACATAGGCTTTGTTAAATGGCTCTTCCATTTTCCTTACCCTCGGTTCGTTCAATAAAACTGCAAACAAAACGTACAATAAATCGCGTTCTTAATCGCGACTGAACTACCTTCGCAGACATTGAAAAATTAATTTTAGAAGAATCGAGTTCATTTAAGTTGGATACTTGAACGAATTAGGATTAATATTGGAAGATCCGAGAGAGCGAGAGGGAGAGAGAGAGAGAGATTTTGAGAAAGGCGAAGATTATATGCGTTTATGCTAATATTTTTCAAGTTCTCGGGTACTCACCTCGCGAGAAAGGGTAATCCGATATTCACGACCGTACACCGTTCGCCTTTTGGCTTTCGTTTCGTCGGCGATTTTCGCGCGTCGAACGAGTCGTTCGATTAATTACTCGGAAGGATAGCGCACGTGACACCGCACAGTGTCTGTCCAACACTGACTCGATCCACTTGGCGAATCGCTCGCGTCGCCACACTAGCGCGCGCGCATGCGCAAACAGGTTTCCTCGAGTCAGGTGCTCAATTCGTCGATCACGTCAATTTCAAAGGAACTGAGAAACAGTGTGGGCCGAATTTGAATCGAACCAACCATGTCTGCATCTCCTGGCTGGGGGATTTTTATATTTTTCAGTCTAAAATCAATTTCTGATCTCACCGGATCAATTTTCAACTCATGAAGGATCTTAATCGAGTTGAATGTATAAACCGATGTTTGCGCGATGCGAGAGATCGTTCTCGGAAAAATATTGGATACGTAATTGTTTGTTGGCCGTTATCCACGTTGACGGGGTGGTAACAGCCGTCGAAGTTGGGGATTGAAAATTCATTTTACAAGATAGGTATCTAGGAAGCTGAAGGGTGTAGAAAAATATTTAATTTTTTTTATCTACGATGCACTATAATGTATAAAAAATCAAACTTGAATTTACAATTCATTAGAGTTTCGAATCGTATTCATCCTTCCTGTATTAGTACAATTCGCATATTGTTTTAACGATATTGCAGATATTTCAGTAGCAGTTACTGAACATATCTAGAAATGACGACATCGCATATTAATTCAGTACAGTTTTAACGTTGATTACATTTCAATGATCACATACACAAAAACTAAATCACTGATTAATTTATCTTAACCTCGTTACAGTTATATAACCCTTCTATCCGTTACGGTTCGCAAGAAATCATACACAGAGACGTATTTTTATCTAAAACTTATTGTTTGCGTAAATATACACACAGTTTTGTTGATAATTTCGAGACAGAATATTGAAATTCCTGATCTGAATACATTCCTGCCTACGTCATACTTATTTTCCACCGCCCACGACATCCCTTCCATTCGTTTCCGTTGTAAGAATCGTTATTTATGGCAATAACGATACCTATATATCCTCAGGTAATTAAATATACTAATATGGTTACCCTGAATTTCAATGAATTACGGAAGCTGTAAACGTTACATTCCTTCAGGAAGAAATCATACAGTAAAGTAAACAAACAGTATTTCAAATTATGCATACTGTCTACATAAATAATTGTTTCAGTCTAATATATGTATAAATGGTATTATTTCATCCATGTTAGTTGTAAAACATAAATAACGAAATATAAACTACATATAAACTACATATGACTGCCCCTGATGATCCGTAGCCGGTGTGGCTGCCCCTAAGTACTCGCAGTCGGTGTAGCTGTCCCTGAATACTCGCCGCCATTGCTTTCCCTTTAGAATTGCGTAAATGAAATTAAAGTGTGCGGGAGTTCTATATCGAATTTAATAAATTAACATCGCGACAAATAATGCACTGCTCGCATTTTTTTCAAGATATTTACTGGTTACTGATTTATTCTTCTCTTTATGTACTGTACATAAAGATGGCGTAACTGATGGCGTAAACTGATATCTATTTATACAATAGAAATTCACTTTACCGACATAATAATCTACATGATCGACATCTGCTACATCAGTCCGACCGACCTGCCCTCTATAACGACGCCACGGCACCGACGAGTTACTATCTCGTCGGTGGCCACGGTGTGCCTTCCATCTGCCCTCGACTTGTGCCGCCACACCGCGCCAGCAGATACTAATTACTAATGCGGAAATAGAAGTATACGGTTCTGACTTCTGACGGCAGATGTGCTGTCCAATTCGAAGCAGAATCAAAGCATTTTGCTTACTGGGCAACTACACATTTGAATGTATTACGATAAGACACAAGGAAATTTTTTTTATAATTCATAACGTTTCTGTAACATTCACGTCGGTTCTCGATTTAACGCTTTCATAGATTTTGCATATATATATATATATATATATATATATATATATATATATATATATATGTAATATGTAATATGTATATGTACGCATGCACATTTATGTATACATGCTCCGAGGAAGATGATGAGATAATGTATTGCAAAGAAACACCGCGTAAGCTATTTACGTATGCGAAGACTTTCTAAAGGAACATAGTTCGTTTAACCTTACAATTTCGTGTATAGCATTATAATTAACCATTTGAACAGCACATTAAATTAAACACAAAGTTGAAAATTATATTTTAATGATTGTAAATTCCATACGTGATTTTTTAGGAATACCTCAAATGAAATACAAAAATAGAAAGAACTATACATGGGTCGTATAACTTTATTTTCGAATAATGTCATTTTTTATAAGAAAGACAAGTGAAATAGAAATTTGTTTCATCTTCTAATTATTCTAAAAAATTGAAAATACCACATCGGTATTTAAAATTGTTTTTAATAATTAATATTAATATTTTCTATAAATGTATAAAATCCGCAGTCTACATATAACAAAATACATTCAAAAGTAATGTTTATAAATAAGACCCAATCAAAGTTTATCGTTTGAAGTGAAATTAATAAAAAAAATTAAATTTCAAATAATAGTGAGAGCTGAAAATAACAATTGAAGAAATAAAAAATGTCTCCCCAGCAAGGTACAGTTTGTTACGACCCTGGCCCCAGGTCTGTATGCGTAAGTACGTACTGTCAGGTATGTCTGCCTGCCGGATCTGTCCGTGGGTTACATAGACTCTAGCTCGATGAGCAGCGAGGGAGGAAGGAGCGAAGCGAGAAGATCGTAGCAGTGGTAGCAGGCAGCCAGTAGCAGGGAATGCGCGATGGGGTGGGAGTAGTCGTAGCTAGATGATGGTAGGGAAGGCATGGTGGTGGTGGTGGTGGTGGTTCTGGTGGTGGTAGCGGCGCGGCGTGGCGGCTGCGCCGGGTATTCGGCCTGCCTGGGCAGCCGGCAATTCGGTGGATAGAGAAAGAAGGAAGATCAGAATGGAATGGAAAGGCAGTCAGGTTAGCCGAGCAACGGTGGGAGAGGCTAGGGACGAGGCAAGGCAAGCGATTTAGCTGCTGCTGGTTCGGCAAGCCACGAGTTTGAGTGCCGAGGTCCCGTTGCCCGTGCTTGCACCGGGTTAGGCGTCATGAACGCGCGCCAGTCGATCGAGTGCACCTCTCGCCGGACGAAACATCGGATTTCCCATTGTTGATTCTAAGTACGTGTTTGTACCTCGTTCTCCGTTTTCGTTGGCGAACTGTTTTATTCGCGCGTGTCTCTCTGCCAGTCGCTGTTAGATTCCGTTCAAAGAAGAGAACGGGGATTAGGATATACCAATCCGTGGACGTGGATGTGGACGTGGACGTGAACGTGGACAAAGGATAACCGTTCCCCGTGTGTTTTCCATGCGTTTTCCCGTTCAGTGATGTACATGTCCCTGTTTCCGAAATGGTATCTCCGCCGCTAAACTAGGACAATGTGCGTGCGCTAACAAGCAGATTCGAGTCGATCGAAATTTAAAGCTCTCTCGGTGATTGTGCCTCGCCTTCTGTGATTCAGTGATTTTCTTCGGATTCCGTGATCATGCTCCGGATGGTATCTTGACATATTGATCCCGCAGGTGTGGCCTCCATGGCAAAACGAAAGAGTGATCGAAACAATGAGAACTCGTCCCTGTCGATCGGCCAGTTGCTTTTGCCTGCTTTTTAACTGATATGCTCGGTTTTTGCGGCTGGTGTTTCACCTTGACGATGGAGCATCGAGTGTGCCAGTTACGTTTCGGTTGATAGTTTGACAGCGAGGAGACAGAGCTAGCTCGGTGCGGATCTTCGGATCCCCCAGGGACCGAAACGCGAATGGAACTGATTCTAATGCTTCTCACGTTCCGTACTATTTTCTATTCGCATCGTCGACGACGTCGTTAACGCAGGCCGTTTACATTCCAGAAAATAGTTGACAGTATTTATCGAATTCTAAGGGATCGGATTCTATAACGCACATACGCATACACGTACACGCATAGGCACAGCCGTGCACAGGTGTTATTTACAAGTTACATATCGTTCGGTTCGTTAGCTTGCCGTTGTCTGGTCTGCGTCTGGAGGGTGGCATCCCTCCCGGTCATTATCCCATTCCAAGTGTTACGAGTAGTACGTTCCGCGAGGAGGAAAGTGTGTGTCTCTTTATCCAAGGCGGCGAGAGCATTTCGTTTCGTTCTCAGATTCGAAATTAACAGACAAACCAAAACGTCCCCGTCGGACATGCCTGTTGCCGATAAACAACCCGGTCGTTCCTGGTAAATCGAATTCGACGGTTGATCGACGGTATGTCGACCGTATCAGCGTGTCCGCGTGTCCGCGTCCAGTAACTTTCTAGTCTGTAAACTAGGAGGCACGAATTAAAAGTTGTCAACGAAAGTACCCGTGCCGAACCAGCTTTCGCAGTCATGACGGAAGGAGGAACCAGACGAACGAGAAAAAAGAAGGCCACGTGATCACCGTTCAGTTACCGAACCGCTCGATTAGGAGTAACGCGAAAGACTCGGCCGGAGATCAAAGGTGGACTGGCAGTTGGTTTGTGACACGACGCGACGCAGAGAAGGCGCAAAACAAGAGGAAGAAGAAGAAGAAGAAGAAGAAGAAGAAGAAGAAGAAGAAGCGTGTGTTCCAGAACCAACCAGCCGAATTAACAGTCGTCAGGGTTGCCGATGGATATGGCAGCCGTCGTTCCTACTGCCATACTTCGAACTGGCTGCTGCTGCTGGTGGTGTTATCGACAGCGTGCTACCTGTCAGTCGGGCGAACAGGTGTTGTCGCAAGGTGTCCAGGGCGGGATACATGATTTCTCGTGATAACAGATAACAGGCAACACCGAGGGAACTTCAGTGTCGTCGATCGATCGAGGGACTGCGAAACTGCGTTCTTGCCCACGGAAAAGTGTTGCTCGGGCCGCCAGGTCTTAGGCCGAGCAAGTAGACTAGAACAGAAGAGAAAGGGGGAGAAGATATTGGGGAAGGAGGCTGCGGTGGATAAAATTCGTTGCGTATCCGTTGCTTCATGACTTCGTTAAGGATGAAGAGCACCACGGCTGTCGATCACCCGAAGCCGAATTTCACCTTTTACGGCACTCTGCTTCTTTTTTTGACGCTGCTCGCTGAGGTGAGTGGAATGGCGACGGATAATCGTATGAATCTAGGACGTGTTAGTCGAATGCCTTTCTGGCAATGATTCCGTGCATGCACGAGAGTGTCACGCTCGAGACACGGTGGTGGCGGTGATCACATTCACTCCGATCTGGAACGGTCTGTTTACCTGTCGATTCTTTGCTTAGGTTTAACCCTTTTCAGCTCAAGGCAACGGTCCGTCGCTACCGCCGCGCCGCGCCGCGCCGCGCCGTATAACGATTCATCTTTACCGTCTTGTATGCTTCCGGAGGATTCTTTTGATATTGTTTGTCCCCGATGGAATCGGGTGTGGAATGTTTTTTCTACTGTCATGTCGCATGTCGCATGTCGTCGCGAGAAACAAATTTTTCATGGAATTTTACGGATATCTTTTCAAATTTCATTTGAATTTTACCACTATCGAGTCTACTAACAACTTTTGCTATTAATTTTTCCACTATCTAGTCTACTAGGAGTCACGGTCCTTTCGATTAATATACAATTTTATGCGTTCATTATGCGTTGTATAATAGAATTCGCACTTTGACCCTGTCCTTATCTTCATAGTTGAATAACAGAATCAATCGCTCCATGTTTATGAATCTACAAACATGCAAGTTTCGTAGAAAATCAATTGGGAAGAATATGATTTATGGATACTGTTCTCAGAACTATTGCTTTTAAGTGTTAGCAGTGTCACACTAATTTTGTTAGAAAAGTAAAGGTAATTTGACCGTTATTATAAACTGGTAAGACAAGTACTGACAACTCTTTTGAATTCGTCTATGTATCTACATTTTATTGCTTCAGTATTTTATGAATTGCCGTAAATGCAAAACATGTTTTTGTCTAACAGCAACGGAAGTCTACAAAATCTCTTGTATATACATATGTACTATAAAACTAATGTAAGCAAATTTCTGTTAAATATACTGATACATCAGTTTTCAATACCGTCCGATTACATCTTCAATTTAGAAACATGTTATATAAACAAAGGATCGTTATAATATTTCGCATAACAACAGTGTTGTGACGAGTGTTCGAATCGCCGAATAATTGATCGGCAATTGAAATAATAATACACGGAAACGTAGAAGAATATTAATGTGCAATCTTGCTGGCTTGCTCAGATTGACAGATGTATTATTGATTGTTTGCTGATAATCGAAGATGAATCTTCCTTATAATTCACGATCGTATACTGGGTGTCCGAGAAATGTTGTTCTTCCTTTAAAAGGGACGATGCCTAAGGTCATTTGAAGTAATTTTTTCATTTGCGAAAATGTTCGCCGCTGCTTTGTTTAAGAGTTATTAATGAAAAACACGGACCAATCGCAGCGCGGCTACAGCAGACGGATTCCGGATCGACCAATGCCAACGCCACGTTCAGCGAGACTTGTCGCCGAGCCGGAATCCGTCTTCTGATCAATGTCCAGTAGTTAAAAACAAATTTCTCAAAGTTGACAGCACATATGTATATCATTAACGCATAAAAATTGCTAGAAATTACACTGTGTAACATGGTTTGTTATGCTTTGTCGCGTGTAACATGAACATTTGCAGTATGTATAATGATTGGCACATCTAAAGCGACACTATGAAAAACAGTGAAATTTAATTTTGGAGGGAAAATGACTTGTCATGTTTATTACATGGTTGCCATATACTACAATACATTATGTAGATGTATACCTACGGTTCAAGGGACAGTTTCTCGCTACATATTACATATGTAGTCCGTCACCTATGTACATATATATCAAACATATACTTACAATTGCAGTTATAAAACGGGACATTCTGTTGATGAAAATCAGTACGAATTCGTGGACTTAATTATTTCTACACATAGTACTATAGTCTCGACAATTTGAATTTCAAGAGAAGAGCGAAAATTTTCGGATTACAGAGATTACGATCTTTCGACTTACCGAGATTTTTTAAATCTAAACATAGGTACATCAGGGTACTGAATTTTCTCGAATTAATTCGTTTCGTTAGACGAAAACCCAAGGTATCATTGTCGGATCCCTGCTCTGCTCGGGTAAGCATACTGGGCTCTCGTTGGATCACAAAATCACAGAGGTCAATGGGCATCAGCGTACGAGGCATCGTTCTCGACAGTTGGGAAAGTCAGGCGAGTTTCGTAATTCAGAGACAGAGATTGGCCAAGCAAAAAAAGCTATAAAGAAATTGTTTTCACCGAGTTCCCCTTCACTGGACGCTAACAAATTCAATTTTATTTCATTACTATCTTCCCCCGCGTTCATTAAAACGGGAGCGTTAGAATGACGCTCTGCTGAAATATTCAGAAAATTGAGAAACTTTTAAAAAGCTCTTTTTTTACTCTGAAACGTGTTTTATTCTGACTTAAAAGGGCAAAACATTTTCTACGACACTTGAATAAACATAGCTTAACAAAGAGTAAGTAAACGATGATTAATGTCTGATCAAATTTCCTCGAGTGATTAAAACGGGACGAATGTCAGTGACTAAAATATTTTGAACAATGCTAGTAATTAGTTAATAATTATGGCTGATCACCAGTGCGAAAAATATACGACTACATTATTTAATTTGTCGTCGTTAAAGTTTGGAGTTTTTGCATTTATGGGAAAAATTAATAGGAGAAATTTGAAACAGTGGAAAGTTAGAAGAATTAGAAGATATCGACATCTAATTTCCAACTTTTAAAAATTCATTAAAAAAGTTTTCTATTTGGCTTCCATGTCTTGCAATTTGCAATCGATGGAGACAATTATTATTTTGCAAAAAGTTCTGCAGTTTAATCATCAGTGAGAATCGCAGAATTGAAGTGGGCGTCAACGCGTTAATAATTAAAAAATAGTCGAGGATAGTTTATCATGAATATAAAAACTGCTGTATGAATTAAGTTCGAAATTATTTTGTAACTCGCGTAACTTATGTAATACATATACGCCTGTTATTCTTCTGCATTTTTTTATACCGTGACAGAATAAAGTGAAATGAGGGATCTTTATGACGGAAGATCTTACACCAGCAGGTACCATAGTTATAGTAATTAAATTTTCTCAAGTGTATCGTACAACACTTTCATCTTCCGTACGCGTCAATTCTCTACCGATACGAGTCACCCTTTTCAAGGAAGTACAACATTTTTGGGACACCCTGTACGTGTAAGAATATCAAGTTTGGTGTAACCCAGACCTCGCCCGGACCATTTTTAACAATATGTAATTCAAAACGGAGCGAAGGAATCTGAAATAGCATATTATTTAAAATTGGTCGATTAATTTTACGACTATGAGCACAAAGTCGTTCGAGCAACTTAAAATATGTTCGTTCAAACATGCTCGAACGGCTTGAGTACCCATTATTATACACGGTACGCCCATTTTCCAGCAATCATAAAACGAGAAGGAGACGTTCGGATTGGACAAGTATCGCGCATAACATCATAGTAATCAACAACTTGTAGCGTACCGACAGAAACTTATAGTAGAAGGCTCCGAAGTTTAGTTTGGACGTCACTATTTTACACCATTATATCTATTAATGGAAAACAATTAATTTATTTGTAGTCGTAACGTTGTAAATTATTATCCAGTTTTCAGCTGAATGCAAACAAATCTGGACGGCAAAGTACGAACGATTTAGTACAGACTACAGACTATGTTGCTTTACGTCCTCTTCA
Source organism: Lasioglossum lativentre (assembly GCA_916610255.1). Lineage (NCBI taxonomy): Eukaryota > Metazoa > Arthropoda > Insecta > Hymenoptera > Halictidae > Lasioglossum > Lasioglossum lativentre. The sequence goes on from OU744359.1 coordinate 244,947, forward strand.
TTCGTCATCCATTGCTCCTGTATCAATATCACTAATAATGAGATAGTGGACGATTATGTAATATAATATGTTCGTATGCTTATTTTGAGAAGTGAAAGTAAACTCTTGATTTCATTTCTAGTAGATATGTAGAAATGTAGAACTGTAGAAACGTAACAATGAATCTATAATTTTAATTTCAAATCTGATAGGTTTTTCTAAATCTGATGAAACAAATGCTCATAAGTATTGATAATGTACAATTTCACTGCATGCTACACACATCGTGACATGTGATCCAAGTCAATAATTAATTGGTTACTTTAGACAGCATACAAACAATTGGACAAAAATTGCAAAAGATTGAAAAAGATTGAAACTTATTTTACACGCATCTTATAATTCTGTTAATGTTTTTTTTTTTCAAATTTGTATTTGGTCCGTTTATTTTGGTCAGAAACGCATAAAATTCGCAGACTACTTATAACTTATAACAAAAAATAATGTAACTTTCCGAAGAATTTGTTGGAGCAAATGAAACTCGAAGCACGATGAAGGATAGAATATGTATAGTTTAACGACTCGAGGAAAGTTTCTTCGGCGAAAGTCAGCCGCTTTGTATCCAATGAGGTTTGCAAGAAATGAAATTGTTTTACGTTCGACCAATGGCCCACGCCCATTTCGATTGTCTTCAGCGTTCCCTTGAAATAATCGTGTATCAAGAATTGCCGACTGTGGTACAATATTACGGGAAACTATATGTATACATAATAGGTCATTCACGTATGCCAACGAACAGTAAGTAGGCTAGGTGAAAGTGAATAATGCATTGATCGACGGAAAAATAATACAATGGCGAATCTTCTGTGCAGACTGCTTGGAAATTCAGTAAAATACAATAAAACTATACAAATCATATCTGTACTTTGATGTTATACTTTACAGTAAATCGAAATACATAATAACGAACATTCGGAAGACAATCCTAATAAGATTATAGACACATTATTTGTTTGAAAATAGTAATATAATATTTAAATGCCTATACATCTTGGTTGATTATTATGTCTTTCTCTTTCTATGTTGTTTTTCTTTGTTACTACTGAAAAATACGCAGGTGAAATATAAAAGAATAAAAGGATCGAAAGAAGATTTATGAGTTTATTAAAATTAATTTGGAATTATTGTACGAAGATAAACTATCAATATGCTTTTCATAGACAATGTCCACTCTGATTATTTGAGCAGAGATAGAAACTTTATCCGATTTGTTTGTAAATCGAATATTTTCGTTGGATACTAGGAAAATGGGAAGCAACCGTGACATTATTGGCCTAGAATTCGGGACTCATGACCGCTTGCTAAATTAAGCGCTTACTCTACGAGGAACCCGTTCACCGAATACAAGCGTACTTACGCGTATTACAAATAACTGAGATTGTCGACTTTGAAGCGCCGCTGAAGCTGCATATTACGGATGCACTAAATCTCGCCCGTTCTGCCTTGGTTTTCTTTAACCGTCAGCAGATTTTCAAGCGGTCCCGGCTTTTTCTAGCGGCTTTTCAACCCGTACAGGAGAAAGCCGAGCTGGTGAAGATGCGGCTTAACGCATAAACTCGCCGTTTCACTCGTTAATTCCCTACGACACCCCTATCGCAACGATCAAAGGTTTTCCACTAATGTGGCACGAACCCTTTCCGACAGATTGTAGGCAGATTATCCCTCCATGGGGTTAGGTAAAAATAAGCTGTAAGTATCGTTGGAAAGATTACGCTGGTCGTATGTCATCCAATTAAAATTTCCACGAGCCATTTTTCAATTTATTATACTAATTGATCTTTCTATTGTTGATGTTGAAAACCGCATTCCTTCGTGAACATCTTAAAATATTTATAGTTGTAGAACTGAGCATAACTAAAAGCAATATATGTATTGTATATGTAGACTATTGTCCAGTTGTTAATCGAAAAGTTATGGACTATTGTCCAGAACACTCGCGATAACGTATTGTGTACAACTAAAATTGTTTCATCTTGAAACTAGATTTTGTATTGTATTAAACTCTTAAATAATGGGAAGAATAAACAACAATATGTACTGATCTTTTGACGTGTAAGTACATAGTTATATTATATGTATATTTGTAACTTTGTGTTGTTTAGTTTGTACAGTCAATAAATCACAGTGCAGCGGGTTAAGGGTTGACGCGATCTTTATACGTATATGTACATAGTAACGAAATAATGGTGAAAAGACAGATTGCACGCGTCGTTAATATTTGCTACATTGTGAGAAATGCAAACGGAAAAAAGTGAATATTGTTAACTCGCTGAATGAGAATATCCTATTAAAAATTGAGCGGACAGACTAATAAAACAGGCGTCGCGTCGCAAGGGCAAGAGCGGGGCTCACGCGTGGTTGTCTGTCGCTTGTCACGTCACTCGACCGCGGTACGTTTGCGCATCCGGATGTGGGCTTGGAGTACATCCTGGCGTATCCAGGGAGCATGCGGTCGTTTGCAACGAAAATAGAGCAGACGGGAAAAATAAATCAGCCCGGTACAATATCTCTCAATGACACGCGTTGTATCGTGGTTGGCCCGTGTTTGCGAACCAATACACCTACATATGTATGTACATATGTATACACTACGCGTCGGTACGTATAGTATACATATGTATAAGACACTGTACGAGTCGTTTAAAATTACAAATATGTATCATATTAAAAACTAGGATTACAATTACAATTACAATTATAAATTACAATTACAATTACAATTACAATTACAATTACAATTACAATTACAATTACAATTACAATTATAAATTACAATTACAATTACAATTACAATTACAATTACAATTACAATTACAATTACAATTACAATTATGATTACAGTTACAATTACTTCATTTAATGGCGATTAAATCCTTCAGATATAATATTAATCTACACAGACAAAGATTGACTTTCACTACTTTTGCATTTCATCACATGTTTTCAAATAATTCACTTTGTTTCGATGTAAAATAAAACGATCCTGCCTAAACCAGTTCGTAGGTGCTTCATAGTACCCAAACTACTTGGACTGAAAAATGTAATGTAAAACCATTAAAGAAAATCTGCGGGTCGAGGTTGACGTATCTGTTACCCAACAAAGGCGAATTAACACACCTGGTTCTCTTTTTACACGGTGGAGGACGTGTAAAAAGCTGCGTGAAAGTACATACATACAACGTGCTTTATAAAACTGCTGCGTAAAAGTCAATGAAACGTACTTCAAAAATTATATAAAAGCAAATAAACCGTGTTGAAAGACCGTGGAAAATTTATTTATGTATAAACGTGACGTACAAAAACAGAACCAGGAGCACTGTGCTAAAATTCTTAAATCCTTAAAAGTGCTTGAATTCAGAATAAAATTCTATTTTTCTATTCTATGTATAATACTTGGCCATTGGAAAAAATACATATAGTCATACAGTAGACACGAATCTTCTTTTTATTATGTATGTGCAATTATAAACAATAAAGAAGTTCTAATGCAAATATAAATTATAAGACAAATGTTGAAAAAAAGTCGTATTAATGCTTCCAGAATGTTAATAAAAAGTCGAAAAAGTATTCTAACATTTTTTGGTAATAAAGAGCAAATTAATGATAAACCGAAAATCGTATCGAGACATTGGCAGTGACCCAATATGTAGAATGAATACATAGAATGATGTTCGCGCGAGAGTTTACGATTGAAAAGTCCATCACCGGGCAACAATTCCAGCCAAGCTCTTGGGATCCTTAGGAAGTATTACGGCAAACGTTATTATCCTCGTCATCGATTGCATTAGCCACGCGTTTGTACTTATTGCACATACATATACATATGTACATAGAAACAGAAACCTACGCGAACATGCGTCTACGTTTCAGAGTTGGACGCACATGATTATGTCCGACGTAGGTACTTACGACCTAACGGAACTCCGCGGACACTGTTTTCGAGCACAACTGGAGAGAGAGAGCGGAGGCCGTGGAAAACGGTTCTTCGGCGACTGGCCATAAAACGCTTTTAATTTGCACCAACGTTCGTGTACACATCGATCCTACCTGTTTTCTTCACGCGAAAAAATTTCACGCGCGACCGTTCGCTGATCGCGCGAGAGCCCCATTGTGCCCACTTTCACAATGAGCTTGTTATCTACGCGCTGGGCGCACTTCACCGGAACACTGTTTTGTTTTTACACATACATAAATACATACATATAAACAACCTTGCGATCGCCGCGCCGCGACGCGCCGCGACGCGCCGAATAACTTGCATTTTCTTCCCATAAAAGAATTATGTACTCACCGGTTCGACCGTTTCCAGCACTTCCACGGTGTCGCTGTCAATCGTAGCTCCTCGCTAAATGGTTACTCGGACAATTATTAAAGCGGTGGTGTCCTATCAAACAGTTTCGTATGTACTAAAATAATTCTATAAAATCCATCTTATCGTAAGATGTCCAGGATCCCACTGACTGCAGCCTTGCAGAACATCCTGAAGTACATTCTGTTCCGCGATGGGACAGACACAGTTACTATGTACATATATGTATACATACTTGGTAGCAATAAGGAACGCGTTTCTTGCGAACATTGGTAAAAAACTCCGACAATTGAGGGGACAAATGAACCCAGCGATACTTTCTCACACTTCAAAGTCCCACGGTGCCTGCTGTGAACTTGATACATACAGTGGATACGTCAGCAAAACGATAGAAAACATACATACATACAGCATACATATTAGCATTAGCAGACGTTTCGACTACAGCAATTTTGCCCGCTTTACAGTTTATTGCCCGATGTTAACCTGTTGACTGGTGATTTTCTTATCTTAAGTGCCAGCATGGACACTCTTAAAGACTAATAAAATTAAGTTTACAAAGATTCTGCTGCGATAAATAAGAAAATGGAAAGTTGGTAAAAGTTGCGTGCAAACGATCAATTAATTTCGATTCTTTGGTTAACGGATGAACACAACCTCGTACTTCTGAATGAATTACAATGCCCTCGAAATAATAGTTGCCCGAGACTTTCAAGAATTTGTTTATGCGCATATTCAACTGATCGGTATGTCGACGGTATCGTTCTCCGCTCTACCAATCGAGTTATACACACACACGAGTACATATAAATATACGTACATACATATGTATGTATACATATGTATTACATAATTCGTATCTGGTGTCATTGTTCGGATCAATGACTACTTCCTTGATGTTCCAATTCCCTGAGAATATTCCCAACGGCGAAAATTGTCCGACTTCCGGCCTTTTCCACACAAGGGTTTATTAAGATTAAATCGTGTGCGCGATAAAAATACAAATGATGCAGGCTAGCGTAGCACGTGCACTCGACTATCTCGGAATTCTGACGTCATTTGAGCGGGGGGGGGGGGGGGGGAGAGAAAATCATCAGACTGGTTCTTCTACCAAACACTGTGTTTTTACCCTTCTTTTTGCCATGGCTACGCTCATTTAAACGGCCCGCATCCTGTTTTGCGTTTGTTTTATAGTTTTATTTCCTTTTCTTCGGAAATCGCTGTATGTACTTGTTAATTTTGTGAAAGTTTATTCTACAAATTCTTACTGTATTATAGCTGAAAATTGAATCAACATATTGCATTCAAGAAGATAGATGCTTCTAATGTTTTAGTCAGATTTTAGCTCGAAGTTTGTCGTGGGAATTGCTGCATTTCTTCGTAAATTTTCTTTTATGATCATCGATTGCAAAATACGAAAGTCCTAAAAATTTTGGGCAATATATTTCGAAACGACAATCATTCGCAACATTCGGGGGAAGAGCATTGTATAAGTTGTATAATTCTTTGCTAATTCCCAGAATCGGTATTATTGCGTCAACCATTGATGGTACAGATTGTGCAACAAAAATTATGTGACATCACTTTCTCTCCAGGATTCAGTCATTCAAAATTAATTTGCTAAATCACGGTCGGAGTGGACGAGTCGAGTCACACGACGGTTTTTCGATTAAATCACCTTACAGCCTTACAGGATTCAAGAATGGCCGAGAATGTTGTGTAAGTGAGTCACTTCTTCTAGTCAGTCTTGGATCCTACAATAAGGTAATTTAATTGAATATCCCTGTGACTGTGCGTGATATACTGTATAAGGCACGCTATGTATAATAAGGTGGTATTCACAATAGTTCACAATATTTCACAATATTTAACAATATTTCACAATATTATTAGAGGGACATTTGGGAGCAACTGATTCTCTATGCATATCTTTTAGTTGTATCGATAAAATAAACACTTTCAAATCCACATCCGAAAATGTCAAAGTCTCGTATTACATAATTAACTTCGAAAGTAAAATTCACCTAGATCGTGCGGAACCAATAAATGTCGGATTGGAAACCAGATGTATTACGTCTAAAAATCGACTAGTGTAAAACTGCAGTCAACAGGAATAACTTAACTGGGACCATTCCTTAGAAATCGATTAATCAACCACTGTTGAGAATATTTTTAATTTATGCAGTTAAGCGTTGCATCGCCAAACTAGCAGTTACGTAAAACTAAATTACGCAAAGTTTCAAGTTGCGCGACCGTGTGCAGGCCTTCATTGGACTGTCTGGAACGTGTTTCCTCGCCTAAACCCGCTCGAAAACCGTCCAGTTCTGCATCACGCTACTTCTCTTTTGATTAATCGTGTCACGATTTCGACACGGTTTTCGTTTTTCGCTTCTTTGAAACTTTCCAATACGGCACTTTCCTCGTGCTGCTGTAAATGCAAAAAAAAAAAGGAATGATCGCTTTGCTGGTTTTTGCATTCGGTGAAATCGTGTTTAGTCAAAAAAGAATTCTGCTTAGAAGATTCCATCTAAACAAGAAACTAAATCGCTCATAAATAAACGGCGGACTTTTTTTATGCAAAATACAAATTTTCCAAGTCAACGATGAGAAGCGCAGAGATTAAATAAACATGATCTTTTTCTTTTAATAATTTTCATCTACTGAAAATAATCGATTAGATACATATCGTTCAGATATTATTGATAATTGGCAACTTTAATGGAAAACAGAAATGCAGGTTTGTTGAGAAAAACTGTTCACTAATTTTGTTGTTACAGGTTTTTAAGATAACTGGTCGTTAGTCTTCGTCATTCTAGTGTTTAACAATTTATGTGTTAATAACACACGCGGCTAATTAACGATATCTATGCAGAAATTTTCTTTTGCAAAAATCTTTTCAAACGTTTTCCATATTTCTACAACTCTTAGTTAGCTTTGTTATCTTTTTTGAAATTGTGCTACTGGTTACATGTCGTTGTTTAACGATATCATCATTCGTTTAGTATTGGAAATGAGAAACATCCACGAAACTCGGATAATGAATACTAAGAATTGTTTAATCGAACACTTAGTTTACATAGGAAAGAAGGAGAGTGTAGTCGTGTTAATGTAAAGTTATTGCAATAATCAACCTAGAAACTGGTTGTACGAACTCGATAAAGTATTGCTAGATAAACGCAAGCAGAGGACAGTAGTTTCGATCACCTGAAAGCGTCCGCGAAACTTCTAGCAACAATCACTGTTCCTCGAAGCAATCTAATCTGACGGTGCAATATCCTGACAACAGCTGAATCCAACCACTAATCGTTGGATAAGATCTGTATGCGCTTAACGATCCAACTTCTCTCTCTCTTTTTTTTTTTTTTTTTTTTTTTTTTTTTATTTAAACGATCCGACTTCCTGTTTACCAGATGCTTGATACGTTTCCTTGGTCTTGTGTAATCTGACGATTTATGCAATGAACAAATTCTCGTAAAGGAAAATAAGTTTGATTCGCGGCCATTTGAAATTTAATTTCAATCAATCTTACTGTATTGATTATGATTATACCGTGCTGTATCAAGTGGTTTTACACAAGTTGAGCTGCGTATACGTCTCTTGTTATTCAATATGCAATTTTAAATCAGTTAAGTAATAACAGGACTGTGAATTTGAAGCGTGTATTGTTAACTGAAGTTAAAAAAATTATTTATTTCATTGTACATATGTATACTGTTTTACGTTCTGGACAATGCACGAATAATAACGAATACCAATGATAATTGAACTCTTTTTATCTACGTATGGATTGCGCAGTCTTACTATGAATAATTGCTTTTGTTGATATTCTTTCCACACAAGTTAAATAATTCCTTCGATGTAATTTTCTTTATCTTTTTTAATAGCCTTGACATAGTTCACTGTTTAAGGCATAACTCTTGTTGCAATTGCTGCATTAGAAAGGCTTGCCATAATCAACGCGACGATACCTAACACCTCTTCGCTTTGCGTCCATTTAATAATATTGCTGAAACTAAATTACTGAATTCCCTGTTGTTACGATATTGCATTTACCCATATATCTTACCAAAAGAATACATGGGTCACGTCACGCGTTCCGTCTAAATAAGTCCTATGTCGTGCATGTGTCACAATGTCACGTGACTAATCCGGTACTAGCGTTAGTACGTTACATTAAAATATTGTAAAATAATTGTGTCGCCCCGCACAACCTTTTTGTTATAAATTTTGTTAATCAAGCAAGTTTGCGATAAAAATGTTTTACTTTTACATATTATTTATGAGTCTAGAAACTTCACTTCCGGTTATATCGAGAATTTTTCGTCCGTTATATTTTTCAAAGATTCATTCACGAAATCAATATATTATTTTCATTACCTACCTCTGTTTGTATTATAAAATTAACAAATTAAAAAATTTAATTGAATAAAATCATTTGATTATTCGTATAATCGAATTAAATGTTGAATGAATTTCTTAAACTAGGGAGGTAATAGAAATTATTCATTTGAACCGGCGTGCATTGACTTCAGCTGCTGTCATCTGTTTTGCATATAAATAATGTTAACGTACTATAAATTTCCACAAACATTGTTCGAAATTGTGAGATGAAATCGAGGTAGCTACGACCTTTCTGCGGACAAAGGATGCATGCAACTTACGTAATCTATTAATGGTACAGAAACGACTACGAATATGTTATATCACGAATTGTTGCCAGGAATGCGTCACTTCCTCTGCTGGTTAGATGAAAATGTGCTTGAAATCACACGTGTTACTCACTTGACATCGAGACGCGGAAGTCGCTTCATCAACGATTCACAGAGCAGACTTTCTTCTTCATTAGTTGGGAATTAACGAAGCGAAAGTGGAAATGAAATTACAATAATTCATATTGTAACGATGCTCAGGAGAAAGGATGCTCAGGACTAATAAGTAGGGTATAGATTTTTAATTTGTCGATGGCAAATTCCCACTTGCATGGATCATTCGAGAGAAAAACATTAACACAAAAATAAAAAAATCCTAAATGTATTCGTTTACCTATAGTGATATACGCATACATACATATGTATTGAAAAGAAATATGAAGGTGCATCTATGTATACTTTCGTAGTTATCAAACATCTCGAAACATACAGAAAATTTGAAAATCGTATAAAAGACTGGCAGAGTGAATGACATTCTTATATGCAGATACGTACTGTAATATTAATTGCCGAGGTTTAAAAAATGTATGCTAAATATTCGTTCTAAATTCAGTACTCGGCTATATCCAGAACAGTTTCATAATGAGTTTTGTCACGATGATTGTCTCTTTACGTTTGCAATTCATAAAAAGTGATGACTGTACAGAACACATTTCAATATGTAGAAATAAATATTCATAACGGTGAAAAAACAGTTTTACATTCATATTTTTGGCAGTAAGAATACCAAATGGTAATACACAGGGTGTCCCAAAAATGTTGTACTTCTTTAAAAGGGGTGATTCCCGAAGTCATTCGAAATAACTTATTCCTTTACGAAAATGTTCTCCGTGGGTTTGTCAAGGAGTTATCAAAAAAAAAAAAAAAACACAGACCAATCAGAGCGCGGCTACAATGGCTCGTGCTGAGCCTGATCTTGGCATTGGCCGAACCGGAATCTGTTCGCCATAGCCGCGCTATTATTGGTCCGTGATTTTCGTTAATAATACATTAACAAAGCCGCGGAGAACATTTTCAAAACGGAAAAAGTTGCTACGAATTATGTCAGGAATCGCCCCTTCCAAGGAAGTACAACATTTTTGAGGCACACTGTAGAAAAGAGTATTGGGTGACTAGAAACATTTTCCATTTACATTATCAATTATAACGATTTTGACGTCTTTTGATAGTCTGTAACAAATAGATTACGGATCTTTATGTAAAATAGGAAGTGGAAGGTCAGATAAAAATGTATTTCTTTTTCCAATAATCTTAGTAAGTCTAAAAGAAGGTAACAATTGTATACTGAAATTCTTCAAGTGTCTTTACAGTTTTCTTTTCCATTGATCTACGGTGTAAATCTCCGCGATATTTTTATTATGCGTCGACTGGAAGCAGTGTATAACGAATGGATTGGACGTATCCCCAGTTCTACATAATAATGATTTATCTCGTTAAACGGTGCGTTGAACGCGGCTTCATTCGCGTCGCGCGTTTCAATTCGGAACAATACGCCTTGCGACGCGCGACGTCGCGGTTCGCGCGAGCGGAAGAATGACGCGTTCGCGTTCACGTTCGCGTTCGCGTTCGCGTTCGCGTTCGCGTTCACGTTCACGAGCGCGTATACATATACATATGTACTCTACAGTCTACAGCGCTTTGGAATTTCGCGAGACGCCTCGAATAAGCATGCCGCGACGCGCGACGTGCAATAATCGCATTCGCACGGCTATGTAACCGCGTGTCTATCCTTCTTTTTGAAACAGCAGCGACGTTCTGCATTTTCACATGACTGATACGAGCGGAATGTGGTACAGTCAAACGGCCGATATACACAGGGAAATTTCAAACTGGAACGATCATTTTCCATGTTTCATGTTCGCTCCGAGAAGATAAGCTCCGTTATAAGTTTTTTTTTTCATTTGGTAAAATGCGATCGATAGACTGCGGATCTTTATGGAAAATAAAAATGTGCTACTTGAATTGTAGTAACAAACAGCAGTGAAATAGAAAATTATTTAAATATGTTTAATACGATACAAAAAATTAGAAGTGCAATATTCACTTCCGAATAAAAATTCAGTTGTGGAAATGTTGGAAAAGGTAGTTCTGTTATGGAGAAAATTGTCGAACTTGAAATGTTGAAGTGTTGCGCAGGTCATTTGCTGGAATTGTAAACATTGAAACAACTGCCGGAGTACAAGTGTTACAGGCATGCGTTACATGAAGTGGAAATGTCGCATTTTTATGTATACTGCGATATTGCGTATCTAGATCACAATACATATAGTGTCACGCGATCAGACGAGGCCGCAATCAATGGCGGAGAGGTATAAACCTTTCTGGTATATGTATACATATATATATAGTACGCGGTTAGAATGGACATTAATCCGTGGAATTTAATCAATTATACCGATGAATTCTGCCTTATCAGAGTCTACAAATGGTATGATTGTTCAGGCAGAGGATGGAATTACATATTAATTTGTCTCACTGCTAGTTAACTAGATAACTATGTATTTAACACAATACAATACATTAATTGTATGTATACTGGTATAAACATTTATTCGATCAATCACAGCCATATTTTTTAACGATCCTTCGTGCAAATTCACTTCGTACATTTTTGTTCACTCATTATGTTACTTTCTCATTATCACCACACATATCCACACAATGATAACGTTATGCCTATGAATTTTAAGCTATTGTGGTGCGTTTAGACTTTAGACTTTAGACCAAACGCAGTGTCGCCAGATCAAGTTTCGTCTCCCATTCGACCCAACTGTCTAAGGAGTTATTAAAAAAAACACACACACACACACACACCAATCATAGCGCGACTACAATGGCTAGCGCTGAGCCGGGCGGTTGGCATTGGCCGAGCTGGAATTCGTCCGCAGTAGCCACGCTCTGATTGGTCATTTGGTGTTGTCTTTCGTTAATAACTCCTGAACGAAGCCTCGGGAAACATTTTCGCAAAGGAAAAATCTACTCGAAATTACCTCAGTAATTAGCCCTCCAAAGGAAGTAAAATATTTTTGGGACACCCTGTATACACGGTGAAAAAAGGAGCGTGCTAGCTCCGATTCTGCGGAAGGGCTACGACGACGAAGGGAAGAGGGATCGATATGCACCTCAGCGTCGCGACCGGATGCAGGAAGAGCAGAGGAGAGCAGAGGAGAGGAGAGCAGAGCAAAACAGAGCAGAGCAGAGCAGAGCAGAGCAGAGCAGAGCACTGGGAAGGGTAATCATAAGAAATCTTTCGAAATGGAAAAATTTTGGGATGTTGTCGCCTTAAGACGCGACACAACGCGACGGAGGGCGTGATGGCTGATGCTCGTGCAATCAGAAGGGATTCAACGAGGGAGCCATGAAATTGGAATTAGAGCATTCATACACCGCCAGCCTAAGCGATAAGGCACCATGAAAATGGGATAAGTGCTTGCCATCAAGTACGGGGAGGACTTCGTAACTTGATCACGTCCATTATCTCCGACACCGTTCAACTAATTCGAATTAATTTGCGTTTGGCGCATTATGGTTGTAGCATGACGACGCACCCACGCGACAGATTCTCTTCAATTCTAAACAGGGAAGCGTTCTTATTTTTTTATTATTAAAATTTGACACAATTTGGTAAAATTGAAGATGTGGCACTATGTTTCTCTGTTAAATTTAATGGATTCGTCTAGTTACAGTAACTTTCCGTGTTTATTCGAAAATATTCAAAAGTACTGTATCGATTGATCGAAGTACACTGTATTGTTAGTTTTCGAAAAAATGTGCTGTCACTCACCGACTGACCGAATGATGGAGACGCGAGTGACAAACGGTAAAATTGTGATCGTTTTTAATATGTTCGAAGCAAGCTGTTGTGTTACTGCTGGATAACGGCATTATAGATTTGCGGCGCGCCTCTTTCCCACGTCCGTCTCACCGCTTCCGGCATACCGTGCACATACCAGCAATGGTACTTCATCAGTATTTATCGCTATAAATATCATCGGCCATGATATTGTCGTGAGACGATATTCAAATGCGATAGAAAAATTGCATTCCTCCGTTTGACCTTTATTGAGAGGAACGATCTGTGAAAAGGGTATAGTTACAGCACGATGTCACCACAACATCGCTTGATCTTCAATTGAAAAGAGTTTTTTCTTTTACAAGTTGGTACTTACTTATCGCTAGATCTACAGGATCCATCAAAATGATGGATTCCAGATTTCTCATTTGCGACTGTCGAGCTTGTCAAAATGTATTTATGAATATGTATGAACTAATGAAATTCATTTCTTTGGATATATGTTATGATAAATCTCGCTAAAAATCAGAATAATTACATGTTTGTGTACTGTCATAGTCGCTCGGTAGATTTAGTATTAAAAATACTATCGCCTGTCACCATGTATTTCATTCACGCAGTCTTCATAATTTCCATATTTTATTGGACACTACGTATATCTCCTTTGTGAAATGTATATTTTATAACAGGATAATCATACATATCCTGAATATTACGCTATAGCTTCGTGTATTAAAAAAAAATTTAATCTTGAGATTCAAGGTCAAGGACAAAGATCTTCATCGATTCGAATACGCCCTATGACAGTCAAAACCAAACATTTCTTTACATCCTGCACATTTTACATTACACAGTTACTTAATTGTACAAACGTGCAATGGATAATTTGAAACTATTGGTATCTTATTGTAAGAATAATTTGACAAGTGTAAGAAAGCGTTTTAACGGAGTTATTTCTAATTTTGTTTTAGGTAACGTATTCGGCCGATCTGGCAATTGAGATACCAGGGGAGATACCAGGGAACTTGAGCCAAGGAGGCTCTTGGTATCGTTTAGATTACAGCCCTGCTGTCGGTGATCCACCGCCAAACACCACCATACCCGCCACCGACATAGGCGATGATATCAAGTTCAAGGATGGTCTTCCGGGGACAAGATACGAATTTTGGTTGTATTATAGTAATGGTACTCTTAACGACTGGCGAACATGGACGGCCTCCATCACGACAGGTACATACTATAGCGTGGACACACTGCAGAACTGTAAAATGTATTAAATTAGTCCATTTATTTCAAGCTCTATGCCATTATTATACTTTGCCTAGTCATTTTTTATAGCAATATATTGAAAATTAACTTGTTTCTTTGATAGATAATTAAACCTTATATTATATTCTCATTACCACAGAATACAACTACTACTACTACTACATACTACCACTTCAAGTTCCTCAAATTCAGTTTACATTACTTTAGAGAGGGCTAACGTTAAAATGTTTCCGTCAACTATTCATTGATTTTCCAGCACCGGATCCTCCTTCGAATTTGACTGTTTCCGTTCGAAATGGCAAGACTGCGATGGTATATTGGTCGCCACCAGCCCAGGGCAATTATTCCGGCTTCCGGTTGAGGGTACAAAGTTTCAGCGACACCGGAAATCCAAAAACAAGCGTGATCCCTGCGAATGTAGTTCCCTATATGCTTCGAGATCTTATCCCTGGAGCAACGTACTCTCTTCAGCTCTTCACGGTGTTAGACACCAAAGAAAGCGTGGCTTACACTAGTAGAAATTTTACCACAAGTGAGTAGAGAATTTATTTTGTATGTAATATGTATTAGGACAGTGATGGGCACGGCAGGGGCCCCTTGAAGCGCAAAGGCGAAGCTCGTTCTTCCTTCGTCGTAACACTCGTAACAGCGGATGCTGGTGGGGGACAGTGGGCGCCACGGTGGGGACGCGACGGTTATTTATCTCAATTGAGACAAAAATGCCCATCCCTCTATTAAGACTTGTTACATACTAGACTTTTTAACGATTCAACAATTCTTATCTTAATTCATTAAGATAAATATATTTTACATAGCTATGACCCTTTGTTTCATTAAAGAAATTACATTGTAACATTTATTGTTTACGGACAATAATAAGTAAGAAAATAATTTATATAACAGAATTGTTTCTTGAATTTTATGTACACGTATGTATACATATGCATGTAAATACGAAATTATTAAATAATAGGACACTATATGTATAAACAAGAATCGATTAAGTAATTGTTAATCTGTGTACACATCTAACGCATGCTTCTTATCTTGACTTTACCAGAACCCAACACACCTGGGAAGTTCATTGTGTGGTTCAGAAATGAAACGACCTTACTGGTCCTTTGGCAGCCACCCTATCCTGCTGGGATTTACACTCACTACAAAGTTAGCATAGATCCTGCTGATGCCATAGAATCTGTCCTTTACGTGGAAAAGGAAGGAGAACCCCCTGGGCCAGCGCAGGCCGCCTTCAAAGGACTCGTACCTGGTAAGACACTTAAATACTTGAACTTTTAACCGAAATAAATTAACAAGAACATAATGTAACACGTTCACTACTGACTCCACGATTACAAAAATTGGCTAACATGAAATTATTTTATTTAATAAAACAGCAACTGAGAAGTGTTGGGATTTATGGTTTTCATTACTTTTTCAATCCTTTTGTATTGCACAGACCACAAGTAGTGTAGGGTGTAAAGAAATATTCGGTCTTTGGCTGTCGTAGGCGTGGGCGTATTCTACATCTTCGAATCGATAAAGATCTGTAAAAACAAAGTTGCCACAAAATTCTCCTTGACCTTGAATTTTACGGTCAAATTTGTTTGTATCGCATTGTGTTCTAACCATCATGGGGATAAAAATAGCATACAGATATTTATTCAATAACATAATTTCTATTCTGTTCTATTACTTTATGCCATTTTTGAGGTAACCTCTCATGTTATCGAACGAATAATGGTGAAACTTTCGTTCCAACTGAATATTTTGAACTTTCCGAATTTATTTCGCATTTATTGATTATTATTAACAATTATTTCAATGAACGATTGTCCTACACGGATCCAATCATTTTTACTGCTGACTGTTACAGGTAGAGCTTACAATATTTCCGTGCAAACGGTATCGGAGGACGAGACTTCAGCCCCCACAACAGCCCAGTATCGAACGGTACCATTGCGTCCATTGAACGTTACCTTCGATAAATCTTCAATAACGTCCACCTCTTTCCGCGTCTTTTGGAATCCTCCCGATGGAATCTCCGAATTCGATAAGTATCAAATATCATTAGGGGGCAACCGGAGACTTGCACCGGTTACTAGAAATCGAGACGACGAGAGTAAATGGGAATTCAAGGATCTGGAACCGGGGAAAACGTACCAAGTTGTTGTGAAAACGGTGTCGGGCAAGGTTACCAGCTGGCCAGCTAGTGGAGACGTAACTTTAAGTGAGTCTACCTATTTTCCTGATTTAGCTAATTTAACCCTTCTGAATAAGAATAAATAAGTTAACATATTGTTATTATATATATTCAGATATAGAATTTGTGGTCTAATGGTCGACGTTATATATGTTAGCGAATTAATACACAAATTTAATTATGATCTCGTTTGTTCGCGTTGTCAGAACCACTGCCAGTACGGGACTTGCGCGCCGTGATCGACGAAAAAACTGGAATGGTAGAGGTCTCCTGGCTTCCCGACAATTCCAGTACTCAGGATAATTACAAGCTGCAGTATCACGAGGTGGAGACAGCGATAGGTGGCGACAGTAATACCCTAACTACAGATAAAACAAAAGTAAATAGTCGAACATTCGATTTACTATGTAACAATAAATCCACACGCTCTACGACTCTTCGGATCGAAATCTCACGAAAATGCTCGAACTGCGCTCTCGCTGAACAGTGGCTTTCTGTTGGTAATTTAACATGTGTCGTCACAGCCGCAATCATCGCATCGCAAGTCAGCTGTAATTGCTTCGCTTTGGACCAGAAATGCGATTAGAGAGAGAGAGAGAGAGAGAGAAAGAGAGAAAGAGAGAGAGAGAGAGAGAGAAAGAGAGAGAGAGAGAGAGAGAGAGAGAGAGAGAGAGAGAGAGAGAGAGAGAGAGAGAGAGAGAGAGAGAGAGAGAGAGAGAGAGAGAGAGTTGCGAACACGATTCTGCAATCGTTTCATTGGACCGTACCACGCTCATGTTCTTTTTTTCATTTTACTCGTTCGTCACTTTCTCTTTAGATTATCTTCTACCAAACTGAAGCGAAACTGCCTTTTGCTGTTAATTAATCCGATTATTCGAAAAAAATTCGAAAAAATGATTATTCGAAAGAAAAAAAAAAAAGAAACGTGGAAAGAGGATACCATAACAATGAATAAATGACGATACTTTTAATGAGGTGAAAGCTTATCAGGTTGTCGAGGAATGATCGATTTTATAATTAACTTCATTTCATAATATCTATTCTTTATACTTTATATTTTAAGTGGTTGTTCGCTGTAATATGGACAAATATGTATAACATCACAAGGATAAAGCATTTAAAGTTTTTACGAATTCGAAATTTTTTTAAATCGAACTCTTAGTTAGTTTTTAAAATGCCACGATCGCCCTACGAACCGAGTAGTTTCAAAGAGAACGCGGTTAAAATGTTTGGTAGTTTGTTGTCGTGAGAATAAAAAAATTAGTCGTAATCCTAAATCACGATAAAGCATTTAGAAAATATATGACGAAGATTTCTAATTTTCATGATACTTTTTCAGGTTACATTAGAAGCTCTGTTACCTGGCCGGAATTACTCGATAATCGTACAAGCAATTAGTAACAAGGTCGAGTCGAACGAGACCGTGTTGTATCAAGTTACTCGGCCGTCGAGTCCTATTATCGAGGACCTAAAACCGATCGAGAAGGGACTGAACATTTCGTGGAAAAGCGATGTCAATTCGAGACAAGAGAAATTCGAGGTGACGCATAACAGGAATGATACTGGGGAAAGTGCAACGACGTTAACTACGGAATCCCACATTGTCTTGGAAGATCTCTATCCGGGCGCGGCTTACGAAGTTAAAGTCTTCGCCATTAGTCATTCCCTGAGGAGTGAACCGCACGACTATTTTCAAGCAGTTTGTAAGTAACCCGCAATAAAAAGGTCGTTAAAGTATAATTTCGGAGTAAACCTTGATTTTAGTGCCGAAACCGCCGAAAAACTTGAGTTTCGAAAGGATAAAGAGCAACACCGTCGTCGTGCAATGGGAAGCACCGACAAACTCATTGTACACCGAATTCTCGATTAGATATCGAACAGAAGACGATCCGAGATGGGTCAAGTTGCCCAGTGTCCGAGAAACGGAAGCGGAAGTGGCGGATATGACACCCGGCGAAAAATACACGATTCAAGTCAACACCGTCAGCTACGGAGTCGAGAGCCTTTATCCGCTTCAATTGAACCACACAGTTCGTAAGTAAACGAAACAATCGTGAAATAAAATATTTACACCAAAAACTCTATTATTACAGAAAAGTGAGCTGAAAACACGTCCGGCCGTCAAGAAAACGAATCATGTACCTTCTTCACGTAGATTTACATCGCAGTGATTCCTATAAAAAAATTCATGATTAATCACACCATTTCGTCGTTCTTATATTTCTATTTATAAAACGGAGAACTACTGCGGTTCGAAAAGTATTTGTACACTCAGCATTCTTTATTTTAAAAAATAGCACATTCACTGGATTTAGACTGTTTAGTACATCACTATATGTATGTACACGAAAGCAATGTGCTCGTTTAGAAATGTTGACCATTTTGCATTAAAAAAATAACGAGTATGTCGTGATTACAGAAGTATTAGCGAAAGTTCCCCGACAGTTCGGTTATAATTAAAAACTACGAGCCCTATTTCATCTTGTTTATCCTTGTCACGAAGAAACTGCACTTATACCTTATTGTTAGTTGAATGATACAAATAACTAGCACTTGCAAGCTGTAAATATGAATGTTGAAGTTTGAAAAATTATACGTGACCAGCCATGTTTATTCTTAGAATTATCCGAGCAATTTTGTCTTTCGGCACTACAATATTTTTTAAAGTCAAATACAGGATGATCCTTTTCTCTTGCACTCCTTAAAAACTCTGTCATTTTTAGGTTTGATTTCCAAGCAAGTATTTCAAGATTTCTAAATGTTTGCGATTTATTTCAGGTCCGAATCCTGTGGTGAACATCACGCCGATCATCGACTCGACCAACGTGACCCTCGAATGGCCAAGACCGGAAGGCAGGATCGAGACCTACGTGATAAGATGGTGGCCTTTCGAAAATCTCGAGGACATAAGATCGAAGAATGTGACGGAGAGCAACGACGTATCCAGCGCACTTTTCGACGAGAACGCAGTGCAAAGGGTCCTCGTAAGCGACCTGATGCCAGGCGTTCAATATTCTTTCACGATCTACACGGTGTCCTACGGCCTAGTCAGTGACGTCACCAATTTAACCACCAGGACAAGTACGTTTCGATCATAAATCTTCTCAAAAAGTTCGTACCTATATTATGTATGTATAACCGCTACGTTTAACCGTACGCCTGACCACGAGTGCTAACACACGCTAAGAGTTTTGAGTCATCGTTGTTTTTCGTTACTAATACATAGTGTGTTCATTCAGTGTGCCATTATTCAATCTTATACACAGACTAATTAAATCTTGGCTCGTGAACCAGTAGCTGTTTGTTCAGAGTATTAATATATTCAAGATACGGTCGATAAAAACAGCATCGACAAACTTCTTTAACTTGTTTGATCAGTTGTTCCGAATCAAAAAGATTATATGGTCTATCATAATTGATTGAAACTGTTCAGCTATATTCTTGTTAACGGTAATTATCTATGAAGAATTTTAATATGTAAAGGTCAACAAGATTTTACAGTCTCGGCGGCTCATATCGAACGATGATTGCGATGCATATGTACTCTGATTTTATTTTTGTTTTCATTTATTATCGACTAAGCTATAAAACGTAAGAGAGGGCCCACAGCGCAGCGTTGCCAATGTTTCGAATCTGTCTATTATACAATACTTAAGAATTTTAAAGAAATAAAAGTCTAGAATAATAACCGTTGTGATTGTTAAAAATATTACAAGATTGTCATCATTGTGCATACGGTATATGATGTTGCTGGCGATCGCGTTGAACGAAATGTAAAACAGAAGATGCAAAGCTTGAAAGGAAGATATCGCGACAACTGCAGAATTGTACATTTTCATAAGTTATGGTAGGATCCATATGAACTGTTTGGTTCGAAATCTACTAACTTCGTTGGAGAACTTTGTTGGTGTCTTTCGGGGAGACTCCGTAACGTTGGCATAGTTAGGGGGAAACGCGATATAAAGGTTTACCTAAGGAAAAGATGAGAACGCAACAAACAAGGTCTCTGAAATCCAGTGCCACTAATCCAATCGGAAGTCGTTGTGGTGGTCGATCGAGATCAACCGGACTCCTTGACCTTGAGGTATACACCGACACCTATCCAGTCCTCGATTTTCGATCTCTATCGGTTCCGGATTAGCGACGAGAACAACACGACGAAAGAGCGACTGGTTGACAACACCGACACTAAGGTGACCTTCGGTGGCCTAACACCTGGTAAACTCTACAACGTGACGGTTTGGACTGTCAGCGATAACGTGGAGAGCAGACCTCTGCTTAGGCAGGACAGACTTTGTGAGTATTTCGCGTCAAAGAAGATTTTGTTATTTTGTAAATATAAATATACATACAATATACATAATATATAATATATACGAGGCACCACCACGAACAAGTATTACATTAATTTCACGCGATTGAAATTTTGGGATTTATGTTTCATGCAGTACTCTCTCTCTCTCTCTCTCTCTCTCTCTCTCTCTCTCTCTCTCTCTCTCTCTCTCTCTCTCTCTCTCTCTCTCTCTCTCTCTCTCTCTCTTTCTCTCTCAGAAGAATAGAGTTAGATCTGATTATATACTGTCCTAGATCTCGAGAGAATACTGCATGGAACCAGCACGAAATGCGTGACTCACTTAACATTTTCTTCTACATAAAATTCAGTGTGTTGTGACAAAAGAAAACCAAACAAAACGTACCTACATGTTTTTAAACACTCACCACGCAATCCTATACTATTGCGGCTTCTGTCGAACCTTAAGCGTACATTGAGACAGTACGTGTACTCGTGAAATCCCACTTAAGTACGTGGTATTTCTTAAATTGATGGCTGCAGCTTGTAGTGTCGAATATTACGTATGGTGATGTAATTAACAAATAAACAAATAAGTTCCAGAGAATACTATTACGAAGAAGTGAAAATTTAATATTTCGAGATCGATTCGATTAAGAACTAAGCTAACTTCCATGAGACCTGGTCGATGCTAAACCTCGAGCATGATTTCAGATCCCGAACCAATCACATCGATCCAAGCAATAAACATCAACGACACCAGGATCACATTAACATGGGACATTCCTCGTGGTCAATACGACGGATTCGAGGTCCAGTACATCAATACGGAAGGAAACTATATTCAGAACATCACTTCGGTGAACGTAATCACCATCTCCGATCTAAAACCCCATAGAAACTATACTTTCACGCTGATCGTTCGTTCAGGCACGGCGTCCTCTAACCTCAGAGTTTCGAATCCGCTGAGTGCTAGCTTCACTACCAGCGAATCTTATCCTGGAAAGGTGGAGAAGTTCCATCCCACGGACATCCAGCCAAGCGACATCAGCTTCGAGTGGTCTCTCCCTAGTCAGGAACAAAATGGCATCATCAGGAAATACACTATCACCTACGGACTGGACGTAAGTCTTGACGTTGCTGTCGCTGTTGGCTGTGTAGCTAGCTTTCTAAATTACGAGGATCGGTCAAAAAGTGAACTTCCCTTGCTTGAAACATTTTCGGTATTTAACGATATCTCGATGAGACCCGATGGAAATGTTTAATACCACCTGAACTGGTGCTACCTCAACAGGGTTGAATCAACCAGGTCAACTTCCCAACGATGAGATGTAGAGCCACCGTGAAGGTGTATCAATTGCTTCGACTTTGCAGTCGCTTTCCATTCGTTACCAATCAATCGTGTCTTATGATTGATAAGACAAAGGGTGTCCGCTGGAAGTTGCGTTTAAATTGGAGGTTCTTGCCGCGATTCGTTTTCTATGGTCAAAGAATTGCTCACCTACTTTTATTATTTAAGAATTTTCAAATTGGAAGGAATGAATACACATTTCCATATAACTTTTATTATACATATAATAATTAGACTACGGATCTTTATGCACTTATGGCACGTGCAAATTTGTGAAATGCATGCAAGAAACCGAGCATATAAATAAAACTGAATTGTATGTATTATTATTTTATGTTTACCACAAGGAATCCCCTAGTAGATGCATTAGACGTTCACTTCCTTCAGATTTTTATCAAATAATTAATAATCGTAAAAGATAGAATATGCATCAAGACCCACAGTCTAATAATAATTATCTTGATATGTTTTTATTTCACATAAAGATTCCCGGTATAGTCGTGACTAACAAGTAAATGTACATAATTGTGGTTGAAAAGAAGCCGCTTGCAGTCAGGAATTATACTATTGATTGAATATGTACAATTCTGTACTTTACAACCGAGCATAACCGATCGTATTTGCGATGGTTACGACCTAACACAGACCCGATACTTCATCATTTTTAACGGGTGAATCTAACTTTATGACCGAGGTTCGTATTATAAATCCGTCGAATGATTAATAAATAATTTGATCGATGCGTTGTCGCCAGGGTTCGGCGCACACTCAGATGCAGGACTTCAGGCCAAGCGAGTACCGTGGCATCATCAAGTCCCTTATACCGGGGAAAACGTACATCTTCCGGATCCAAGCTCAGACGAAGATCGGCTTCGGACCTGAAGCGGTTTGGAAGCAGAAGATGCCGATCCTGGCACCACCGAAGCCACCGACCCAAGTGGTGCCAACGGAGGTCTGCAGGAGCAGCATGACCATCCAAATACGCTTCAGAAAGAACTACTTCAGCGAGCAGAACGGTGCAGTCACTTCTTACACGATCATCGTGGCTGAGGATGACAGCAAAAACGCGTCAGGCTTGGAAATGCCCAGCTGGAGGGACGTCCAGGCCTACAGTATTTGGCCTCCGTATCAGGTGAGATATCCTCTAGCATTTCTTGATACGAAGTCCATTCGTATGAGCCTGTCGGTAGACAAGTTGGTTCACATAATCGTGTGGTTTCTATATCAGCACACCGCCACTGACTATGATTTTTGGTTCATTTAATTTAATAGTATGCAGTCCACATTAGTGTAAGAGGATTTCCCTCTTTCCAGCTAGAGTTGAGTTAACCAGACCCTACCGAAGGTGAATTCATATAAACGGGGTTCATAGAAACGAAGCGATCACGCGCTATGCGTCATCGGCGAATATCGCAATAGAAATGTGAAATAATTAATTCAACGATTACACGGAGTGACTCGTTAACTTGCAAGATCACGGGCGTGGAACGCAAACAGCGAACGAACACATGCATTCGAGTCCACGCATAAGCAATGATTATGTTACGTGTGCTCTAGGACGCAATAGTCGGTTGTAGACCGCGCGTGATACAAGTCGGCAGAACGAGTTCACGAGGCGCGTAGAAACTGAATCATCTATACCCGAACCAAATAAAAGGATTCTAAGCTGTAGTGTTAATAGTGTCACGAATAATGTAACAAATTACACGAGAAGTATGATTGATAATATCGGGGACAATGATTATTATCAAGTGGTTAGCATTGGTATGTCGGTGAAAGCGTTTATTATACCGAGTGAATTATTTTGACTTCGTCCTCAAATTTTCTGTTCCTATTTTTCTGAATATGATCATTAAATTGGACCATGAACATCCTACAGAACATGGTCGAAAAAGCTAGCAAGTTGTTCACGCAGGTAACGGAGAGTTTTTACGTTAGAACAGGTTTACGCTTGTTGTTATTCGAATCTAACATCAGGATATTTACGTTATTTGATATACATATGTTATTTGCATTTACATAGTCGAGACACACACAGGGAAATGGTAACATGCACGGAATACTGATATTTTTAATTATGTTGTCTGTGCAGGTGATGGAACCTTACTATCCGTTTAAAAATGGCTCCGTGGAGGACTTCACGATCGGCGGCGAGAATTGCGATAACAAAATTGGATATTGCAATGGACCACTCAAGTCTGGTTCGACTTATCGAGTGAAAGTTCGTGCGTTTACCGCACCTGATAAATTCACGGATACGAGTTACAGCTTTCCGATTCAAACAGGTGAGGACAGTCATGTAACGTCGATTGTTGGAGAGTTCGTTCACTGAAAGTTCTCTCAAGATATTTTCATACTGTCACAGTTCAAATCTGGTTTTCAAATCTTCCATCGATCTTGGATCTTATTTGTAAATTTTCAAATGCAGATGAAAACAGCTCGTTCGATAGGTTACCAAGAAAAAATACTTTCTATCAAGATTCACCCTTACACCTTGCTTCTAAGTATAGTTTCAGGAAAAAAACGAATAATCAGTTTCCATCGCAATCTCCCCATTTAATAAATAGTATCTAAGAATTCTGAAAAAAATCCACTTTCACTTGTAATTACGTTTTAAAATAAGTAATAATATTGTACATGTACATAAGAACTTTGTTAAATTCGTATTATTTCGTGTACATGTCTGTTCAAGGATTGCTACTGGCAGGTAAGACACTCGCTTGCCTAAATAGTAACGTTGTATCTTTTTGACACACAGTATTTCCAAATCGGTCAGTTCCGTTAATTTAAATTGAAAATATTTAAAACATTACATTTAAACTTCGCTGCATTTGTTTGCACAGATAAGGATAACACAGCCATCATAGTTGGAGTCATAGTTCCAATAGTACTGCTGCTGACTTTATTGGGTATTGGGTTGCTGGTGAGAAGACGAAGAAGTCAAGGTCGCAAAACGACCGAAACTAGAACAACCGACAACCTCTCTTTGCCAGACAGCGTCATCGAGACTAGGTAAGTATTCGATACCAGAGAGGATACGAGAGTGTTTACGTCCGGGGTTATTATCATGTTAATGTTTAACATGTTAAAAGTGGATACGATCTATTTCTGTCTACCTATACCGACAGAAGTGGAGGCAGAAACACCCCGGGCGGGCGTGAGTACTCTCGTATCCTCTCTGTCAATACTATCAACATAGTTGAAATGCGTAAAACAAGATAAATAAAAAGAAAAAGAAAAACATAATCATTTCGATATTCTCTTCGAAACAGTCGACCGATAAAAATCGAGGACTTCGCCGAGCATTATCGCACGATGTCCGCGGATTCCGATTTCCGTTTCTCGGAGGAATTTGAAGAGTTGAAGCATGTTGGAAGGGACCAGCCTTGCACAGCGGCGGATCTACCGTGCAACAGACCAAAGAATCGTTTTACAAACATTTTGCCCTACGATCACAGTAGATTTAAGCTCCAGCCTGTAGATGACGAGGAGGGTTCGGATTATATCAACGCCAATTACGTTCCCGTAAGCTCTTATACATAGTTGAATGCAATAAACTTGGCCTTCGAAAACATTGTAAATAGCGAAATAGTAAAAAGTTTTTCGTAGAATCGTTTTTATGACAATAATTATTACCTTTCGTGACAGGGCCATAATTCTCCAAGGGAATTCATCGTTACACAAGGTCCATTACACTCAACCCGCGATGATTTCTGGAGAATGGTGTGGGAAAG
This sequence comes from Lasioglossum lativentre, assembly GCA_916610255.1. Classification (NCBI taxonomy): domain Eukaryota; kingdom Metazoa; phylum Arthropoda; class Insecta; order Hymenoptera; family Halictidae; genus Lasioglossum; species Lasioglossum lativentre. The sequence continues at coordinate 270,642 of OU744359.1, forward strand.
TAATAGCAGAGCGATTGTAATGTTGACAAGGTGCATCGAGAAGGGTAGGGAGAAATGTGATCACTACTGGCCTATGGACACCTTGCCGGTTTATTACGGAGATATTTGTGTCACGATATTGAACGAGACGCATTATCCAGACTGGAGTATCACGGAGTTCATGTTGTGCAGAGTAAGTACTGTATTAAATAAACAAAAAAATAACGCTTGAAAAGGTCTAAAAATTCTGAAATTGAGTACTGTTATTGACAAGAACTAGGAATTATTATCGAGGCATATATTAACGTATCCTCATTTTTCTGTACAGGGTGACGTGAATAGGGTAATACAACACTTTCATTTTACAACGTGGCCCGACTTTGGTGTTCCGAGCCCACCTCAGACGCTGGCCAGATTTGTGCGAGCGTTTAGAGAAAAAGTTCGGTCCGATCAGCGACCAATAGTTGTGCATTGTAGCGCCGGTGTCGGTCGCAGCGGTACTTTCATCACGTTAGACAGAATCCTCCAGCAGATCCTGGTGTCCAAGCACGTCGACATTTTCGGGATTGTCTGGGCAATGAGGAAAGAACGTGTTTGGATGGTCCAAACCGAGCAACAGTACATCTGTATACACCAATGTCTTCTAGCGGTTTTGGAGGGGCAAGACATGACTGGACCTCCTCGGGAGATTCATGACAATCAGGGATTCGAAGGTCGGTTCTGCCTCCTGCGATTACTATTTCAACTATTTACTATTATTCTTTAACGTCGTTGTTCGATCCAAGGGGTTAGATCTACGGGTTGGGGCAGATGAAGTGTTACAAGCAGGGATCGAAATACAACAGTTTTGTTTCTATAGAAGGCGAAGGCTCGGGATCGGCTTTCGCCGTACTTTGCTTTTTATAATTTTTTATCATTACACTTTACATCTTCCATTTTTATTTTCCTCTTTGTATTTCTAATAGTATTCGCTATAATCCCACTTTATATTTTATATAACAAAACGGTGAACTTATTCAGTCTTTCTTTTTAAATAAATATATGAATAATTTAATCACATTTCTATTGTATTATTTTAAGGAGTGTGTTTCATCCGTGATAATTATTAAGTTATCGTCCAAAAATTCAAAGTGTAGTGCATGAATTGGACGGTACAATATTTAGATACATAATTTTCACGAATATAAACAACTTGGAAGTGTTATAATTTGAATAATTCGGTGCAGTGTTCGTCTAAAATTTTACAAATTTTTCGTGTTAAGCTAATACCGAATACAAATATTAGTAGTGGTTATTCTAATTAAGAAATACAAAGTACATATGTGGTGATGGTAGTGGTTAACACTTGGGCAATGGTTACTGTTTCGCTGACTATAGCATCTCCTATAACAAATGACTGCAGTATTCCTTCTCGATAATTGCACCTAATTATCTTCTATCTCGTGTCTTCATCATTGGTGAGATGGAAGTAAGGTATAATTACCGTCAATATACTCCACTGTATTGTGAGGGCGGTAATGGGACTATACTATCCATATCTAAAAAAAATATTATTCATCATTAAAATTGTTTGAACTCCAATTAGGATTTACATAATTTTCTTTTTTGAAAAAATTTGGTGATGGTCCTTAGTAGTGTTAAATTTACCGATGGTCTTGGCCCCACAAGGGCAATTTAAGAGTTTGCTATACCATTCTCAAGACTATAATTATTCTTAAGACATTCTTAAGACAATCAAAATTTTAATACGTGTATTTTGTCATTTACCGCAACGACATAACGAAAAATAAGAGAAAACAAACACGGAAGTTGATTTTATCGAAGAAAGTAGGACCTTGTAATTTAGACCTGATTAGTTACATTGATAGATTTGCGAACCTCTGTAGTCGAATAGAGATAGACTTTAAGAGAAATGGATACAGTAATTTGAAACAATGATTAAGCTGGGTTTTGTATCCCATTGCAAAGGTGTTTCTACTAAATTGTCTCACATCCATACATATTGTAGAAATCACTTCCCTCTTTGCAACCTTGTACTCCCTTTGAATCCAGGCAAGAATCGAAGCTCGGTCGAAAACACAAAGAGTCCTGCTGAGGATGAGAAGGAAAGGTGACCTTCGAACTGTGAATCCTGTGGCGATGGTAATTTCGATCCTCGCTTTTTTTCTGTACTGCATGAAGCATGTAATCCGCGACGATCATCGATGCACAGTAGCATGGAATCTGTGACTTTCAATTATAATTTACTTTAATCATGGCCGCGAATATACTGATTTTTACTTTAAAATCTCAGATTAGTAAAAAATATTTATTCATTTATGTCCAATAGACTTATTTACTTAAAATTGTTACATTTTTTTGAAAAACAATATTCTTTTAAGAAGGTATTCGTTTTTTACCTTTGCGGTATTCGTATAATTTTTTAATATAATAGTAAAGTGAATACTTAATAATAGATACGTCTGAAACTATGCTAATTGCGATTACTTGTCTAGTAACAATCAAAGAAACTCCATGTTTACTAACAATACGTAATTACGATACTAACATCAACAGCTTATTGTCATTTTATGTACTTACAGCTATGTATTTACTATTTACCTCATAATCACATAATTTACCTATTTGCGTTATATTTCATTCAAGTTTCAATCAACCCGTACAGTTAAATCAAAGAGCATGAATTCTAATTTTATATTTACTGTTCTCCGGTTATGTATGCCACACGTATGGCCAAATTTAGGTTTCAAAACCAGGTAAGACTTGGTTTACGATCTAAAAATTGGTCAGAGTAATGCACGGAACCGGAGAAGACTGTGTTTCACATTTCTGTCTGTAGCTCTAACCTCTTCTTCTATATTTTTGCAGATGATGAAGGAATAGCAGAATCGGGCATGTGATGTTCAAGTCTCTCGTTGTATTCGGGGATCAACGAAGACAAGGACCTTTAAGAGGTGCCTCGACAAGGGTGGCGAAAAACAGCGAAAAATAGTATTACAGTGATATTATGAGTGATACCTTGGACGATGTAGAATCATCCGTGAAAATGTTCGATTTTGAAAGGACAACATGTTGTTGTTAAAACCAACCATGCATTCAAGTGATACAGTTTTAATTTCGCGAAGCTCTAAGCTAGAGTGACGAGTAGCCTAAGCGACAAACGAAGACGAGAAGTGACTGAATACTCGTTTAATATGTCTCGTATGAATCATCGGGAACAGTGTTCAACAACGGATGATACAGTTCTTGACAATAATTATTTATTTCTCCCGAAACTTCGCCATGAAAATATGTCACGCGAATCCGAGGAATCACGACCACCGTTTACTCGAACGAGCCGCTTATAGTTTCCAATTTTGTGAGGAAGAGGCACAGTCGGTGAGCGGGAGAGAGAAAGAGAGAGAGAGAGAGAGAGAGAGAGAGAGAGAGAGAGAGAGAGAGAGAGAGAGAGAGAGAGAGAGAGAGAGAGAGAGAGAGAGAGAGAGAGAGAGAGAGAGAGAGAGAGAGCGAGCGAGAGCGAGAGAGTAGCAAAAAGGTTATTCCTATCTTTTCTACGATAGCTAGATTGAATTCACTGATCGAATCGTACTCGAGATGTATTTAGGACAAATTTTCCGAGAACGTGAGGTACGGTTGTTGATAAAAATCGAACAAACACAAAGAACAATGATCAAGTTTTCGTAAAGAGAGGAGATCACGATCAAAACAGAGAACTGTTTACCTTGACGGACACGAACGATGATTTTCCTATTTTTTTTACGGTTGTTTACATATCGAAAAGACGCAGACGACGTTTTCGAACGAAGTCGACAAGTACCTACGAACAGGAGAATGTGGGTCTGGACTGGTTCGTCACCATTTTGTAAATACGAATTGACCACTGTCGACAATTTTGAGCGAATTAGACGGCTTCGAATGCGTTGAACGAGTCCTGAACACTTCGATTTCAATGTTTCCAACTTTGAAGCTCGCATTTAGGCGTCCGTCGTGATATAGATAACTCAAAGTTGCATATCTTAAGGAATGTAACAGTGGGTTGCCACGTTTCGATCGAGAGAATTCGGTATGCGACGAAAAGACGCAACGATAACTATGAAATTAGAGAAATTCCAGAGATACATACCAAAATAAGTATCTTACTATTTAAACTTAAAATAGGAAACATTTGATGAAAGACGTACAAAAAGTATAAAAGTAAATAAACGTCACATCATATCCCATTCATGTATATTATATTATTGTACATCATAAATAGTCTGCAGATTTTATGCATTTATGGTAAAAATGGGTACGTGCAATTTAAAGCAGGAGTTAGATTAAAAGAATTAAATGTATTAGATTAAATATGGATGTTAGATTAAAAGCTTGAATGTCTTAGTCCTAGCTCTAGCTTATCGAGATCATCAAAGGAAGTAACAAATGTCTGTTTGAATCTTGTTCAGTCTAAGTCTAAACGATGCAAATCATTTTTATTTTGCATAAAAATCTGCAGTCTAATCATCAATTATGTTATCGTATAAATGTTCTCATCAAATGTTTATATATATATATATATATATATATATATATATATATATATTCTTCTTTATTTTCATTCACGTATACACTGGCTTCGAAAGTTTAATTTTACAGTACATATACGCCATGCGTATGGTTTATTTTTCTTTCGAAGAGCTGTTACTGTGCTAAAGTGTATTCATCGAAGAATAAATCGATAGTTATCGTTGCGAATCAAATTGTCCTCGCGTGTGGCAACCATCCGTCCAAGGGCTGTAGTAGACACTTCATTTACTAAAACATAACATAGAATGAGGAAAAAATAGAAGAAAGAAAAGACGGAAGGCTTTCGTCAAACCCTCCCTTTTCACGATAGGAGAATCATGACAGTGGGAACAAGAAACTCGCATATTCGTAGAAGCCATATCACTTTTCACGAGAATCATTCGACGATCCGTATTATACGTATTTACTTATCTACATTCTGATCGAAATGACGATTGTTAAGCTGTTTGGGGGTCATTGATTCGTAAGGATCGTTCACTTGTTATGGTCGTCGACGGCACTCAGCATCCAACAATTGCTTCTATCATAGCTAGTGAATTAAAAGTCTCACGTTTCATTCTATTTAATCTTCGAACTTCATGAACTACGAATGCCTAACGCTTGAAAAACTGATTTTGCCCAGCAGCTAATCAACAGTTGATTGATCTCTGATTTTTTTATCGCCACAAATTTTATTATACATACAGTATATTATTTCGACCGAAATAGTTCGATCGAGGTCTTGTTATGCATGTAGTTGATGCTCAGGATGTTACAATTTTGTAAAATATCGCTACACCCTATACATATACATATGTATGTATTAAAAGTTGATTTTTCTTTGCAAAAGGAAAATTAAGATTCTGCAACAAATATTAAGGTATTTTAATCAAGAGTTTTACAGTGTATTTAAGTATGGTATTATTTTTGAAAATTCTATGCCAAGAAGTTTAAATTAGATATCTATACGATAAAACCTTCGATTGCATTATGAATTAACGATATAGTATTTATCGTGTTTTGGTAATAATATTTCGAATAGATTTGTTTACCTGAATAAAACATACGTGTTTAAGACAGTAGTCGTTGAATAGATGATTAAATTGAATTCCGTGTAACTTCGAATGCTAAATATTTCTGAAAACCTGTGAACAGTAAATCTTTTCGTTTTGATTGTTAATGGTTCTCAATTTCAAAATGTTCTTATTTCGAAACGAAGCTGATTGTCTAGTGATATATATATATATATATTTATGGAATTTCGATTAAATGAATCCGTCAGAATATTTCTATGAAAACGAGACTATAACACCGACATTATTAATATTACAATGTTTCCCAATGCAACTGAAAGTTGTTAAAACACCATGATTGATCTCGTTTTTATTGAAATCATCTCACGTGATCGTTGATAAAAATTTTATGAAAAATGTACTGCAGTGAATTTGTCTATCGCAATAATAATAATTGACCGATGGATTTATGAAAACCACCGACAAGCGATGCAATCGAACGTGCCAGAGAATCCGATCGTCACTTCCGGTACTTAGTGTCAGGTTTTCTCGATGCAAGGACGCGTACTTAATTTTGTAATTGCGAAGAGATATAAAATTTCATCTGTTTAAGAACGACCAGGGCAACCGATCAATCTCAGCAGGGTCAAACGAATTCTCTCTATCGGGTTTCCTGGAAGGAAATAATAACAGAAAGCCCCTGTACGAGGCATTGAAAATTCAACCATACACTGTATTTTTGGAAGAATGTTTGTATATCGCTTAAATACATGTAACGAGTCCGCAGATTTTTCAATGTTCCGCATGTATCGCGACAACTCTATCGTATTTGTATTAGAGACAAACACGTCTAGCTGATTCAATTTCTTTATCGATTCGGTTTGTGTTCGATGCTACTCCATAGTTGGTCCGCCTAAATCATTCAATTTGCATAAGATTATCACCGTAGGTACATAACAACCTTCCCTAGAATCTTCTATGCGAATAATTGTCTGATTGTACTGTAACAATAACGGAAAGTTTTATTGTTTAAATTAAGAAAGAGACATTTGTTCCTTCTGAAGATATTCAGATGAAGACGTAAATACTTTTTTGATATTAAGTGGTTACATATCTTTGAACGATTGATGATAGCATGAAATTATGTTCATCTTATTTTATGGTATTTAAATAGCATTCGCTGACAATTTCAACAAAATATCTGAAAATTTAAGGACATGGCGGCCATTCTCTTAGAGCCATTTCATTGAAACTTTTAATCTTACAGGATTCAACTTGACAAGAAATGTAGTATTTGTTGAAACCCGATTATTAAAAAATTAATTTTTTTACAAAAAGGCGGCTATGTCGAGTACCTACACTTATGTTAGTAGGTCCTACTAGATATAATAGTCTTAAGAATATTATTGCAATATTTTATCCAAATTGGTCCAGTGGATTTTGAAACCCTCATCTCGAGAAAGCAATACAATTTAAATGATTTTTAATACCTATTTACAATCCCAAAGACAAATAATCTTTATTGTTATATATTGATGTGTTGTCGAGTGGTCTATTTACTTGTGCGTCTGCGAATTTGCAAAAATAGAATTTTAGGAAAGTATTTTAAAAATTTGTACTAACCGAATAGACAGTTATATAAAATCGAGTTTTTTGACTTTATCAAAGGTACGTAACCCGTTGATTGCGCTGATTTACTCAGGTATACATACATGCATACATACATACATACATACATACATACATACATACATACATACATACATACATACATACATACATACATACACATATCATCTGATTTTTGTCTCATAATCAGAATTTAAAGTTCTTCTTTAAGAATCTGAAACTTTATCTAATATCTAAGATTTTTTATTGGTTTAAGAATGTTAATAAAAATATTTTTGATACGATTAGTTGTACTTTTTATACTTTCCATTAAATAAATGTTTCGCTGAGATAAAAATGAAGAAATTCTCAGTTACCTTATACACTTGCAACGACAGAATTATTCGGCTTTTAATTCTAAATGCACGGTATTAGAAATGATTTTATTAAAAATTGTGGCGGACCGTTATACATTAAAGATAAAAATATACATATAAGAAGTCGTATGTGTCTGATATTATTAACAATAAATATTTTTATAACGCTTCGCGGTAATTCGTATGGATGACATGCTAGCTACGGGAAATTCCAATCGACTGCCAAACGCAATAGAGTATTATAGAGGGATAAGGTTCGTGTAATGATATTCAAGAATTTTTCTTCTTCTAACCATTTTAACGCTATTGACAAATATGATAGAAGTCTGTAGATGTAGTTAATAATTTTAGGAAACGAGAAGTGATATCGAACACCAACGATCGATAAACAAATTGACTAGACAACTGCAGTTTCCAATCCATCGAATTCCTTTGCTATACATACATATACATATACTATAACTATGCTACACGACACTTAACAGTGCCGCCATGTACCTTAATCATGAGCGAAATGTTAGGTCAATTTTTCCAGAGTATCGTGAAAGCATCAACAATGAAAGCTGTATCGTCAATGTAAGTGTACTTCTACATATACATAGATACTACGTAGGCGTACGAAATGGCATGATAAATAGTGAAAACCATAAATAACTTACGAGAACATTTAAAGACATGGAAAGACACTGTACAAGATTTGTAACAGACTAAGCATTTTGATTTATAATACGCTCGATTTTCGTCATAATTTATCAAATATTGTCATGTTTCTGTTAAAGACACAACATGTTTGTGTACATATTATGTATTAAGAAAACGGGGCACGGCAACACGAGACAAGAGCAGACTCGCCAGATTAAGACTTGTCTCCCCACTCCAACCCACTCTATACCGTTCCCCTTCTACAATGCTATTCCCCGTGGCCCGGTCACGTAGCGGCTTTCGTCTCTGTCGTGCATGTGTCCGGTATTCGTAGAGAGGGGGTAATTTTTTCCCCTCAATTTGTGCTCCCTTCCCTAATCTGGAAACTCTGGACACGAGCATTGTGGTTTTGTTAGTACCTACCTATAATATGTATAATACGTTACTCTGTGATAGATCACCGTTCTCGGACGGTGATACGAAATTCAATGAAACGTGACATTTACGAGATCCTTGGTACATATGTGTGAACGTTCAATTAATTTCCATCGCTGAACGGTTCGTGCAAATTATTTTTAGTCGATTAATTAAATACAAATAAGCAATGCCAGGATAAAGATGTATCGTTGTATCGATATCTCGCAATCTTGTACATACATTACCAATTACGACACATAGAATAGAAAGATTTGTACGTTTATATTTTTTAAACGGTGTGCCCAAATCACTGACATTCTATCGCGCGGAGTGTGCTCGATGGTAACGACTGCGATTGACATAAATTAGCAACGTACACGCAATAATTTCGTATAAAAATCGAAATTCCTCATCTGCAGAAACATTCATCTTTGTCTATGTTTCGAAAGAATACATTGTAATTTTTGTACAATTATCCTTACTATTATATAAATTGTTATATTATATTTCTACAGTATGTCATTTTTAATAGCTGCCACAATTTATGTTGTTACGTACATCTGAAAAAATAAGTCATGAACTTTTATCGGCGATAAAAATCAGTACTGATACTGATAGTCCATTTAGAGGAGATGGGAATGAGAAACTTGTAGGGACCACGTGATATCCCTACTCCGCGGTACACGTCTTGGCCCCAAATTGGCCGAATCGCTTGACGTCAGGCCGCGCTGAGAGTGACGTTGGTGTTGGCATTGGCATTGGCATTGGCAGAGTCGGAATCCGTCTGCTGTATCCACACTCTGATTGGTCGGCGTTTATCGTTAATAACTCCTTAACGAAGCCACGGAGAGCATTTTCGTAAAGGAAAAAGTTACTTCAAACGACCTTAGGAATCACCCTTTTCAAGGAAGTACAACATTTTTGGGACAACCTTATAAGTTGATAGTGGAGTTAGTATTTGCTTCCTAACATATTTGTAATGTAAAAATTTAGCCGAGCATGTGGGTGCATCGTAATAGTTTTATTCGGTATCTTTCTAACGACATGCACTGGGTTTCTACTTCGAAGATTTTTTGTCGATTTACAGAATATTTTCAAAACGTTACATACTCCAAGAAAGTAAAAAGGAATAAAACTTCTTACATAAATACTTGATTGTTATAATTAAATACCAGATTAAGGATTTTTTAATATTTTCATCGTACTAAACGAGTTGGGATGTAAATGCGTAGCGTTCCGTTTGAGCAGGCTCCGTAGTAATTCCGTGAAAAACAGTAATGTTGAGATTTGCATGCGCAAGGAGATCACATAGAACACGTAAATGAGTCTACATTTTCGTTTGTACATAAATATACACTTTTATACCAGCTGCGAGGACGGCCGATCGCGCGATGATTTCGCGAATTCAAAATCTGTATAATCGTTTGCCGTAATACGGGAAACCATCCGCCCTGTAATTGTCGTAACAATACCATATGTATACATATATTATGAAGTATACCGATGTATGGCAGCAGGCCTGGGCAACGTGCGGCTCGCGAGCCGCGGACGACTCCTTCCCCTACTCCTGGGTCCTCCCCACGAAACTTCTGTCGAATGTAGGTGACGGTTGGGTAGAGTAGGAGTGTATAAATACATATGTATACATACTTACATAGTATAGGAGGCCGTATCTTCGCTCGCAGTTACGCGAGGCAAAGCACGGTAGGGGAAATATGAAATAGTTGATAGTGGGGGGGGGGGGACCGGTACACTGGTAGTGGGAGTTGTGAAGCGACAGTGGGCAACAACAAGTTGTTCGGGCCTGATGTATGGTAACAACCATGATATAGCGAGATCCTGAAGTGAAGCATCGATTGATGTTTAATGCGTAACTTCGTGCGGCCCTAGCCGAGATTTCTAGGCCCTATTCCCTTGTATTTTGTTAACTCGCTGACGTCAACATTCTACGTGCTTGTTTTGCTCCGTCGATTTTATGATCATGTTATATCGTGGCTGGTACTGTATCCGAAGAATTGTGCAGCGTGCAAAGTACGGAGAGACACGGGTTGTCTCTCAAAACAAACAAAAACAAACAAAAACCAAGAAAAAGAAAATTAAATATATATATATGCATAATAAAAACGGTTCTTCCAAGAAAATAGCATTGATTTCTTCCCATGTTTTCTATGATAATGGTGCATTCCACTTTTTAACTTGTGAAAAATCAAGCGAATTATTTATTCGCATGTACATACTACTGTTACATTAATATTTGGACGCAATATTATTTCTGTATTTGTATAAGACTGCACAATGTAAATATTATATTGCTGACTGCGCAAAAAGATGAACCATTTCTGGTTGATTGAAAATGTAGAAACACTTTCTAAAAAAATTGATACTTTTATACAAATGCAAATATTTCTGTTGAATATTGATTAAAGTACATTGAGAAAAGAAATGGTATCATAACGGTACGAGTGCGATGAATAATTTAAATATATTAAGAAAATCTTGAGATTCGCGGGAGGACTAGATTGTTTTTCTATGTGAGTCAGTCTAATGAAAAATTGACGAACACAATTTATGCAATAACCTTTTAGTAACTAAACCAGGGTACGGTGTCAATGATTCTATTTCGAAATAAAGTTGCATCGAGAGTGATACGTACTTCAAGTTTTTGTAGCATGCGGGCTATAAATAAACAAAACTCATAACGTATGTCATATTTGTTTTCATTACAAAAGCGTCGATTTTGTGCGATCGAAGGTCACTTCAAGGTCATGGTGCGCAGGTCATTGAACTCATCTTGACACGGACTACCACGTCGCGTTATAAAAGATCCATGTTAATATGCAAAAAAATGCGATAACCTTGAAAAAACCGTTGAAATAACCTTCGCAGAATTTTTTTATCAACATCAAATGTACACCTAACCCAGGCCTAACCCGGACCATGTACATCCTATTTAGTAATTGTTTCTTACTTTCAATAGTAGCGGAAATAATTTTTGTGCTCGAGTTACAATTAACAATAAAAATCTTTGAAATGGGCATGTTTAGCTTTCTGAATAAATAATTGACTATTTCAAAAGTTTCGCGAGACGATTCAAATGTGAAAACAATATTTCCACGCTGCACAGTGGAGTATTTGACCGCAAAAGCTGGCCAAAAGTCATTAAAAAATTTTGTCTAAAATATAAAATTTTTGCTTTTTGTGATAGTTGAATATATGTATAGAAAATGATATTCCAATACCTTTTCTTTTATTTTATTCACTCATGAAGTATTATGCTTTATCGAAGTTGAAGAGTTTTCCTAATACTGTTTCTCTCAACTAGTCTCTGAATTACTGTTCACTCATTAATGATTTTTCTACATAGTAAAGAAATGATGCCAACTTTTTCCTTTACAGATGTTTTTTAGGTAAGTATGTAGTTTACTTTCTGTTAAATATTATACTCTTTATTACTTGTGTTTTTGCGATTAGTGGCGTTAAAAATGACCAATAATCCAGTGAAGCACATTACAATTCAAACAATTCATATAGAATTTTATTATGCTTCCGAGCGAGTCCCGATGCTTGTTAAAATGTAAATGTAGGTGTTGATTTAAGGAAGAAAAAAAATGAAGGAGGGTAGCATTTCGACAACAAATGATAAAAATAGATATATTTGAGTATCAGGAATGCACTGATGGAATAGAAGACAAGAAGGTGGTGACCCTAAACTTTGGCATGGTGGTGTACGTGACCCGTAACATTGGCTAATGAATTAACATGTGTGCTAAGTACCTTATTGCCCTCTGTGGTAACTACTGATTACAATTGTTGCTTGCCAAAAATCCCCCCCTACGTTAGCGTTCGTAGAGAGAAGGGGCACCGTTTTACTTAAGGGGAAGACCGGAGGGTAGCCAAGGAAAATCTTATAAGCTAAAATAAAAGCGAAACAAAGCAAGGTTCGGCCGAGTATTTTTTTGCAGTCTGAGGTAGTGGCTAGACGCGTGGCCATCGTATTACAGGTACCATGTTGCTACGTCCAGATGGTTAACGGGCGATTTAATCCGAAAGATGTCATCGAGTGTAACTCTGAATAACAATTAGTGTGTATTAACAGTGACAGTGAGAGAACACGTCGTTCTTGGTGATTGTTTCAAAGTGAAATTGGACATTTTTGTTTCTTTAATTCAATATTACTCCGTTGACAACTAAACATGACATACAGTTGATTATGTTCTTTTTGTTCTTTAAATCATAAGTAACACGGTTGCTTAAATTATTTGTATGATTAATCTATTGAAAGTGACATAAAAAGGGTAGGTGGGGTAGGACGTGTAGCTATTCTAATCGTTATTAGGAATACTCCAGTAAAACGACTGTAAAATATTTTAGGTTCAGCTAAAAATCTAAACAATGTGTATGCAGCCTAATATGATAGTGCTTAACTCAGAAAAAATATAATAATATTTTTCATCCGGCTGACTCTCCCCCTGGCAAATATTGTCATTTAAGCACGCTGTAGTTTTATAAAAAAAAATTTTTTTTTTTTTTAACAATTCGATCACTGTATATATTTTATTTTTCGTTCAAAAATTTGGTATTTTCACGAACTCGATGATCACTTCGCTTCAACTCGTAAATAACTGACTGAAACAGACAACCGATTACTGCGATGACAATTATGAAGTGCGAATAAACAAAATTCAAATGTATCAAACTATTGGCCTTCAAAGAATGCATTCATGTAATGTCGACTATACACGTATTTGACAAAAACACGGAGAGGGTTAATGGAAGAACTATGTATATGACTAAAAAGTTATAGTATGAAAGCAGAGAAAGGTTGAATATGCCGCGATCAATTTGGACGCCATTACGAATTCATTTATGAAATGGTTCTTCTACGCCTGTAGAACTAATTCGATCAAGCTACAAATACTAATTGATGTCACAATCAAACAGTTTGTTGTGTCTTAAGGTGACCCGTTTCTCTTTGTTAAATATATCTCATTAGCTAAATATATCGACTGAGTGTAATAGCTATGAGTTCCGCGTGAAACAAATGTTTTTCAACATCGATGTTCCTTGCAATTAGGAACATTGGATAAATGAATTGGACACATTGTATTTCAGTACCAGTGAAGTTTTTCCGGTTAAGATTCACTTAACAATATACGACTAAATATGTATGAATGAATATATTGTTGTATTTTTAGTTGAATTGCATTGCATCCTGAATATGAGATTGACTTTAAATTACACTAACAAATTACAAATATAAAGTATATATTCAATAATCGAGTTTAAATGTCATTGTTTAAATTTAGACTTGTATATAATTTGAAACGATTTAATGCACTTCCAAATGTACTCGGATTATATGGTGTAAATTATTTCCAATAGATTTTAAAGTTTAGACCAGTTGTTTAGTTCAGTTATATTCCTATTAACTGGACAAACGAATAAAGTTGAATGAAAACTTTAATAGCTTTGTATTTACGAGAATTGATAAGTGGAATAATTCAAATTCTTTCAATACGAATTATGAAAATGAAATATGATCATAATATACTTTAATAACGAACTTTTATGCGACACACACCAGTATTAGTATGAGTTTTAATCTGGATTTTAGGATCGACATTGGAATTGAAATACGTAATCGGTTAATTCTCAGACGACTAAAAGCGTGACCCTAATTCTTTAAAGAAAGCGTGCAGTGATCAAAATACCAGACCTCTTTTATTTCGTAGAATTAACATACTTAAATTTAACAAGAATATAATATGAAAATAAATACATATAATGTGTTTCTAATCTGTTTACTCGCACAATTGTTTGGATTAAAAATTATTGTTGACTGGAACAAGTTCAAAACAAAACATAACAATCATTTGTTCTGTAACTAATTATGAATTAATTACGGAATATCAATTGACAATCCTAAAGTTTCAAAATGTACCACGATCACCAAGGACATCATAGTTAATACATATTTTTAGTCACCACAACCCGCAAAACTAAATTGTCTGTTCAGAAATGAAAATTAAGAAAATAAGCAATTCTATAGCTATATACATATACATATGTATAAATACAAATACATTTCTAAATAGTTAATTTCTGTTTCTGATACTTGTCTGAAAAAAATGTCTACTTTCTGTAAAAATTCGCTGTCCAATGGTAATTTCACATACATACGATACATGTGCATTTTAGGCCCTTTTACCTTTCGATCCGTGAAGCAAGATGTGGGCAGACGAAGATGAAGCAGCGCCATGGGATATGGACGAAACCCCCGCAGAAGGGGCGGCTGGAGGGGAAGCAGCTGCTGAGGGTACTGCAGAAGGTGGTGCCGCTGCTGCCCCCGCAGAAAAAGTTAAATTGCTAAAACTTGAACCACCACATTACAATCATCATTGGGTTCGTCCTCTCTTTCTAAATTACAATTACCTTTACCTGTACCGGTAAGTTTTCGAAACTCATTTAAATATTAATAAAATCACTTACAGTGGATCCAAAAAAGTATTTAGATTTTGACACTAAATTTCCCATTCTCGTGAAATTGTAGATATTTCAACTATGATAATTTGGTTAAAAAAAAAAAAAAAAAAAAAAAAAATAGTACTTTACTAATTTATATTATTTTTTTAACAAAACCATCATTGGTCGAATGTTGACAATTTCTTGATAATCGGAAACTTAGTTTTCGAATACTTTTTGGATCGAGTGCGTATATGCAGAATGTTATTAAGCGTTAACTGTTTGGTTCCAGGCAAAATTACTATAACGACGTAATCGACTATCTAAACCGAAGGCAAAAAGGGTTATTCCGTGAACCTCCGCGGGCCCAAGAATGGTCTGAACGTGCAATGAGAACTTACGACGAAAGGAATACCGATAAGAGCTTCAAACGATCGGCAGACATGAAGGAGATCATTAATATGCGACACGAGCCTAGATATTATAGTTACCACACGAGAGCGTACTATAGCTTGAAATACCAAAAGATTCTGTAAATATATTTTTGATAAGGGAAATACACAACCGATGTAAAAACGTCATCCGCGGCATAGATCTAGAGGTCGTTGTAGTACACTTCAACTTATAATTACTAACCGTCATTACTTCGTCAGTCGTTCTTCTTACAAATTTCTAAATAAAAACGGAGCAACTAAATAGTTTATCTTAACTATAATTACATATAATTTTCATTCAATTTCACTAATTCCTTGTCATGGCAAAGGGATTTTATTTGTAATGTAACGAACATAAATTTTGTAATTGCTTCTCCTTTGACGATGATCTGAAATGTATTTCAAAACGCATTGAATGTGTGTGGGTATTGTGTACCGCCGCTGTAAAAATATACTTCCATTTTTGACCATTTGGTTAGGCTTTTTTGTTAATTCCACCCCTTTGTTTGCTTACTCTTTATTCCAGGAGAAAATTATATTTTTTGAGTGAAAGGTTTTTGTTACGAGGTCATATGAAAGAGATTGTTTATATTTACTACACCCCCAAGAGATTTAAACGACTTACAAACTAATTGTAAGATAGAAAATGTATGTGCATCTATATCCAGTGCAACATTAGCACAAATTACCAGAAATATAAACGACAGAGTTCAGAAATGCATACTTTCTAATCGAAGTCTCATTAATTTGTGGTCGCAACATGCATACATGCATACATGCATACATGCATACATCCATACATACATACAAACATACATACATACATACATACATACATACATACATACATACATACATACATACATACATATCCCTCTTATTTCTGACATTGTACGACCTGGAAACCATTGCGTTATACATATACGAGCGAATTCGTCTTGAATTGAAAAAGCTGAAGGTCACCTTCCTTTTTCAAAAAATAATGCAAATTAAAAATACGTAGACTGCGAATTCTATGTATTTACAACAAAAATTAGTGGGAATATAAAATTTAAAACAGCACAACCCCCTGCTAGTGCGGGAATTAATGCCAAAATGAGACATACAGTAAAAATAACAGAATTTCATATTGGCTCCGATTGCAAGATATACATAAACAATTCAAAAGCTTCCTTAAGCATGGCAACCCGCCAACCGCGGTGCATGTGAGTCAGATACCTCGAGGCACCGACATGTGCTATTGAGCGGCGCAAAAAAGTGGGCACAGGCGGGCGCGGGGATAAATCGAAGTTACAGTGATCTGAAATACCACGTCACTAAAAGTTACAACCACAGAGGCTGGCAGTCTTTAATAGTATCTCGTCGGTGCATTCGTGCTCTAAATATTTAGAATATAAGTTATGTACATGTACAATACACACATTTTATGTATGAATCTACAATTAATAAATAAAGACAATCTAGTAAAAAAGTATATCTGCGTATACATTTATTAAAACTACCAATTTTTCCATCCAGTAATTTTACCAATTACTGACTTACGCAAAAATTTACACCGGTCTAACTTGTTATTCAGTAACTGTACTGATCTGGAATTGCAAAAATAGTGAAACAATGAAAAATCCTCGGTGCAGACGCCGAGCTTTAGGACCGATTCATAGTGGAGTGTCCGCGCGGTCACTGTACGCGCGGTATTTCCCATAAATTTCGAGCGGGTTGACAAGTGCCGCCGTGCCCCTGCCTGCTAAGCGTGCCAGAAAAAAGGTCACCAAGTGGCAGGAACGGTTCCTATTTCCATGATGTCTTAATCAATTATTTTCTAACTCTGCAAACATAATTTGTGAACATTTATGAATAAAGAAGCTAGAATACACCTACAGCAACAATCCAGTAGCACTTTTGTATGGATCAGTCTTGTATTTAATTAGTTATTAACAATTTTTGCAAAGGGTACTCGTTTCTCCTATGCCCGTAATGTGTAAGACAAGGAGAGTCGACTCTGCGACAAGGATAGATAGATAAACGGTGGCGCGACAGTGTCGCCATCTATGGTGGCGGGATTGTGAACTAATTTTCCTATCTTCCAAATGTGTAAGACAAGGACAGAGATAGTGTGCGACAAGGACAGGAAATTTCTCGCTCGTGCCACCTCCTTTTTCCGTACATTTCGAATCTCCTGGTAAGTAATAGGCATTCAGAAAAGCAAGGAGGTATCCGACAAGGACAGACTTATGCGATTTATGGAGAGCGACAAGAACAGACAAGGAACGCTCTCACTCATCTATCAAATCAATCGATAATTTATTAATTACTTGCTTAGCAGCAACAATTTATAAACATTACCGATTGGAGAATACGAGGTGGACCCTCTGCTACTTTCACGTATAGGTTTTGATGGGATTCTGTTTTTTATTAAATAGTTATTAACAATTTTTCGAACCTCCGTCCAGAAATGAGTTCAAAAATATTGACACCATCTCATCAATAAATTATTATCTAACTCTCCAGACATAATTTGTGAACATTTATGAATGAAGAAACTAGAATAGACCTATAGCAACAATCCAGTAGCAATTTTGTATAGATCAGGCTCGTATTTAATTAGTTATTAACAATTTTTGCATAGGATACTCGTTTCTCCCATGTCCCTAATGTGTAAGACAAGGCGAATCGATTGTGCGACAAGGGTAGATAGATAGAAACAAGTACTCTATGCAAAAATTGTTAATAACTAATTAAATACGAGCCTGATTTATACAAAATTGCTACTGGATTGTTGCTATAGGTCTATTCTAGTTTCTTCATTCATAAATGTTCACAAATTATGTCTGGATAATTAGATAATAATTTATTGATGAGATGGTGTCAATATTTTTGAACTCATTTCTGGACGGAGGTTCGAAAAATTGTTAATAACTATTTAACAAAAAACAGAATCCCATCAAAACCTATACGTGAAAGTAGCAGAAGGTCCACCTCGTATTCTCCAATCGGTAATGTTTATAAATTGTTGCTGCTAAGCAAGTAATTAATAAATTATCGATTGATTTGATAGATGAGTGAGAGCGTGCCTTGTCTTTTCTTGTCGCTCTCCATAAATCGCATAAGTCTGTCCTTGTCGGATACCTCCTTGCTTTTCTGAATGCTTATTACTTACCAGGAGATTCGAAGTGTACGGAAAAAGGAGGTGGCACGAACAAGAAATTTCCTGTTCGTGTCGCACACTATCTCCGTCCTTGTCTTACACATTTGGAAGATAGGAAACTTAGTTCACAACCCCGCCACCATAGATGGCGACACTGTCGCGCCACCGTTTATCTGTCCTTGTCGCAGAGTCGACTCTCCTTGTCTTACACATTAGGGACATGGGAGAAACGAGTATCCTATGCAAAAATTGTTAATAACTAATTAAATACGAGCCTGATCTATACAAAATTGCTACTGGATTGTTGCTATAGGTCTATTCTAGTTTCTTCATTCATAAATGTTCACAAATTATGTCTGGAGAGTTAGATAATAATTTATTGATGAGATGGTGTCAATATTTTTGAACTCATTTCTGGACGGAGGTTCGAAAAATTGTTAATAACTATTTAACAAAAAACAGAATCCCATCAAAACCTATACGTGAAAGTAGCAGAGGGTCCACCTCGTATTCTCCAATCGGTAATGTTTATAAATTGTTGCTGCTAAGCAAGTAATTAATAAATTATCGATTGATTTGATAGATGAGTGAGAGCGTTCCTTGTCTGTTCTTGTCGCTCTCCATAAATCGCATAAGTCTGTCCTTGTCGGATACCTCCTTGCTTTTCTGAGCGCCTATTACTTACCAGGAGATTCGAAGTGTACGGAAAAAGGAGGTGGCACGAGCGAGAAATTTCCTGTCCTTGTCGGACACTATCTCCGTCCTTGTCTTACACATTTGGAAGATAGGAAAATTAGTTCACAATCCCGCCACCATAGATGGCGACACTGTCGCGCCACCGTTTATCTATCTATCCTTGTCGCAGAGTCGACTCTCCTTGTCTTACACATTACGGGCATAGGAGAAACGAGTACCCTTTGCAAAAATTGTTAATAACTAATTAAATACAAGACTGATCCATACAAAAGTGCTACTGGATTGTTGCTGTAGGTGTATTCTAGCTTCTTTATTCTTAAATGTTCACAAATTATGTTTGCAGAGTTAGAAAATAATTGATTAAGACATCATGGAAATAGGAACCGTTCCTGCCACTTGGTGACCTTTTTTTTCTGGCACGCTTAGCAGGCAGGGGCACGGCGGCACTTGTCAACCCGCTCGAAATTTATGGGAAAGACCGCGCGGACACTCCACTATGAATCGGTCCTAAAGCTCGGCGTCTGCGCCGAGGATTACACGTCAACATAATTCTGCAAACCTTTCAATTGGATGGAATTGTTTGTTGAACGTAGTGGAAAATAAATTTTACGGATTCGAGGTATTCTAGAGGATTCGTCGAATTGTGTTACGTGACATTACTTATATTTTATATAATTATCTCACAGAATAAATGTTTTTGAGAAAGATGCAAAGTCTAACAATTACTCGGAATAATTATTCAAGCCAATCTCGTTGTTCCAAACTTTATTGCATTTATTTAATCAATTAATAATTAGTTTATCTATTTTTGCTAAAATCCAGTCAATTTAATTACCCAGTGCTTATAGCACAGACGAGATACTGCTGCCAGCTGCCAGCCTTACAGGACACGAGAGTCTCATTGTCAGTACGTCTGAGTACGAGACATCCTAATCAATCGTAAAAGACAGACATATGTATATCTGGGTAATAACAAATTAAAACTTGCATAAATTTACCAAAAAAACATACAATACAAAATATTGACATTAAATTACAAAATCAGTAGAATTTATTGAATTATGTCATATATCATAGTACATTACGTAAATATAAATTTTTTCTTTAAATGTGCCAGAGTTCAATTAGATTTGTTTAATTAAAACACACTGTATAACTATCGTCTGTCTCTTCCTCTACCACGTCCACCTCGGCCACCTCGTCCTCTGCCACGTGCAGCTCCTAGGAGAAATAATATGTAGTACTTACATCGATGAAAAGCTTGTTTATTATAGTTTATTTGTAAACACGAACCTCTTGCAGCTTCCTTTTTCTTAACCTTGGCTTTTGGTGTGTCGTCTATATATATGTACATATAGTATAAGTAACGTTTCCAGTGGTAATGAATCTGGCAGTATATATGTATAATACCTTTATATTATATTTATATCCTCGTAAACTTAAGGTATTCAACTGTACAGGATCCCTATTTTTTATAGTCATCTTCACAGTTTTTAAATGTGTATTCATTGCCACATCCACCCGTTTAGGAAAGTATTTATTAAAAACATATACTTTATTTATAATTATTGCCCCCGTGCCGTCACGGGGCTAATCTTCACATCACCACAAAACATATACAATATACATAGAACAAAATAGAATCTTAGACAACATAGAATATTCACTTTAGTACCGAAAGAAATCCTAGATGGCGCTAGTGTTCTTTTCACAAATTGTCGATAAGGTTTGACTACCAGCTCGAACATGCCACCACCAGATGCGCTAGCGTCGTTCTGGATGATCGCCTCTGTCGGTAACATTTAGTGAACAGTTTGAGCGTTTTGCCGCTGCGTCAATTGGCGCTGTACGGACCCCTTAGCAGAGCTTCGAATATTCGCCACTGGCGGCGCTACTTTTAAATTTTATGAATCGTATTGTTAACGATTTTTGAGAAAAGATAGACATATCTTGGTAATAACAAATTAAAACTTGCATAAATTTACCAAAAAAACATACAATACAAAATGTTGACATTAAATTACAAAATCAGTAGAATTTATTGAATTATGTCATATAATATCATTATAGTACATTACGTAAATATAAATTTTTTCTTTAAATGTGCCAGAGTTCAATTAGATTTGTTTAATTAAAACACACTGTATAACTATTGTCTGCCTCTTCCTCTACCACGTCCACCTCGGCCACCTCGTCCTCTGCCACGTGCAACTTCTAGGAGAAATAATATGTAATAGTATACTTACATCGATGAAAAGCTTGTTTATTATAGTTTATTTGTAAACACGAACCTCTTGCAGCTTCCTTTCTCTTGGCCTTGGCTTTTGGTATGTCGTCTATATATATATATATATATATATATATATATAAGTAACGTTTCCAGTGGTAATGAATCTGACAGTATATAATACCTTATATATTATTTCCTCGTAAACTTAAGGTATCCAACTGTACAGGATCCCTATTTTTTATAGTCATCTTCACCGTTTTTAAATGTGTGTTCATATTGCCACATCCACCCGTTCAGGAAAGTATTTATTAAAAACATATACTTTATTTATAATTATTGCCCCTGTGCCGTCGCGGGGCTAATCTTCTCATCACCACAAAACATGTACCTACAATATAGAACAAAATAGAATTATATTAGACAACACAGAATATTCAGTTCTTGCTGATACGCCTAAATCCACGGCGAACTATCGGTAAGATGGGGCGCGACACCGAAACAGTACGGGGGCTCTTAAAGGTAGATACGGTAGGATGTGAGATAGAAATATAGCACGGGAAGCGAATCCAGTGAGAGCTCGGAGAGCGAAGCGAACCCCTAAATAAATAATGAGAAGGTGTAAGGTTAATTACTATTAATATTATTAAGATACCGTTAGTAGTAAGTACACTGCCCATTGTAACACGAACACGATAGCCATAAGAATCTCGTTATATTAAGATCCACGCATCGTCACACTATTCTTTATCGATAACCAACATGGTTCCGTGATGATTCACCTTTCTACTTCTACCGACGAGAATCTCCTCAGTAGTCTTCTACACCGACGAGATGCCGTCGGTGGCTTTCTGTTTCTTACTCTGGCGACAATATATCCTGGAGGGCGTAAGAGAACGGCAAAATTTGTTTGACGACGCGATGTCCCATATAAGGCTGGCAGTCTTTAACAGTATCTCGTCGGTGCTCGAGGTCTTGATCTGACAATGAGACCGAGGCACGTAATATTTTCCTTTAAACTTTAAACGATGCATAAATTGTTGCGTACCATTCAATTTGTTTACTCAGGGAAATCAAGTCGATGCCAATGTCTGTCATGTTCCACCGAAGCTATTCACTCTACGACTCTATGAAATTATCGAGTAGAAGGGGTCAATACCCTTTCACTTTACACTCGCAGATATGACACTTGGACATACCTATAGTTTTGAGAGAAAAGCTCTTGAATACATATAATTAGATGTACTGGTAACTTATAACCGCAGAATAAATTCAAAAAATAAGTAATAATGATTTATTAAAGTTACATCTTTATTTACTTATTTATTTATTTATTTATTTATTTATTTATTTATTTAGCTTAAAACACAAGTAACATTCAGATGGATATAAAACACTCAGGTTTAGCATGGAACAGAACCTATACCCTAAACTTGGGTATGCTCTGTCACTGCCTACATACATAAATATATATGTACATATGTATACTGACAAAAGTGATGGCAGAAAACACGCCGCGCCGGGCGTGAGCAGTCTCATTTCCTCTCTGGTATTAGTTAATCCAAATATATCCATGCACTTGTTATATATTTTCACATTCATCCTAAAGTGTTTTTCATTACGATTCCTGACATACGCGAAACCTTCCCATAAAAGACTATATGTTTACGTACTACATACATATGTATATGAATAAGGTATACATTTTAGGAAAACATTTAATTAATGAAGAAAAGAGAACGACACAACTATGGATTAAAACGTATTCATAATATTGTTTGATTTTCTTGCCTGAAAATTAATGAAAAATCATTTGCTTTTTTGCGTTTTGCTGTGATGCAATTTTCTCAGATCGGCTCAATTTAGAAATGTATTTTTGTTGAACCTTTGGTATTGAATAACAAATTCTATACGTCTTTCTTAGTCGATAACCGCACTGATTGTCGCCAGAATCGAGCATTTTATACGTGCATAGATATACATATTAATTATTTTACAATTACATATGAATAAAATGTAATATTTCTTGGATTAGTTTAGAAAAATGTAATTCTTTACATAAATGATCCATTTTTCATGCGTGTCGGACATTTCTAAAGACACTAAAAACTGATTGCGAAAATGTCCGCATCGCAATCGAAAGATATTGTGGATGGTGAATCACTCATCTTGACTGCAGACATTATTTTCGCTGTCATGAACAATTCGGATGGATTACATCTTCGCAGAAATGTTCTTATTATTAGAAGTGAAAGGCCCGTGTGATACTTGAATGAGTGTTACCTGTGTATTTCATAATGGAATTTAGTCAAAACAAAAGACTTCAATTCCACTCAATATATAAATATATATATATATATATATATATATATATATCAGTAAATTATATATAAAACGAATATATTTACTGTAATTAATAAAACTATTAGTAAAACCGTGTGCTTTATTCAATAAATTATTATGCGAAGGCGTGAGCGAGGGTGACAGATTTAATGTCGCTAATAGTATATATGTTGGCGAACAAAGTAGATTTGTTAATTAAATTTAATTAAATGAATTCTAATCGTATTGGTTCAGTATGAAAATCTACGCAGTGACTTAAAATGTATCATTATACGTACAGGGTGTCGAAAAAATGTTTCGCTTCCTCGAAAGTGGTGATTTCAGAGATTATTTGAGTTCTAGGAGCGCTGTGTGTTTTGTGTACACTACAGTCCATTCCATAAGAACTGGACATCGCGTATGAATAAATCGGTAGGAATTACACCTTACGTGCGAACAACCACAAAGGGGAAGGGGTAGACCACGAAAGGAGTGGGAAATAACCTGCGTTGCAACGCCTGTGGGAGTCGTGCCGCTACTTCCGAGGAAATAGCATCTAAAAGAAAATCTTGTAAGTTCAGGTACATACATTTCAATTTTTCTATCTTCCACACTAACTCTTCCTCACCCCTATTATCTAATCCATTACATTTTCTATAACAATCCAATTTGAAATTACGTATATTATTTTGATTCGCTAAAATCTTGAATTTTCTACGGTAATACGAATGAAAAATAATGCAAGAACACACACATCGCTTCGGTGCACATATTTTATTAACCATGATAATTATATTAATACCAGTGAAAATAACCAATGTATTTCCGGTATCGTTTTTCATGTTCGAGTCTTTGATCGTGCAGAAAGCCATCGTTCTAATGAACACTTTGATCGCGCTGTGCACGTTTTGACAACAGAAGAGAGTTCTTGCAAGTTCTTGTGTCTCTTTTAAGAGTACTTTCGATCGGTTAAGCTAATCAAAGAATTTTGTAACATTCGACTGTGAATTAAAGAGGAGCACCGCAAATATTTTCAGCACGCGACGATTAACAGACTTTTTTGTCGAAACTTTGGGAACCTGTCAAGTATAGAGTAATACACTAACATTTCATTGAAATTTGAGATTCTTTCGCATCGTTGTAAAAATAGGAAGTACTTTGGCCTAAGTAACTCTATAACCGATATCAACAGTTCGAAGCTATGTCGTCTGCCAGTTAAATTTGGTGTGTCTTACGCAACGAGTTAACGACGTCCTCTGACAGTGTGCTCATATTTATTGTTGCTTTGAAATTGGGCTTCAAATAATCATTCACGATTAATAATAAATCCTTTGTTGGCTATATTTTCTATCTATTTCGAAGATTCTTCACGAAAATGAATACAGCTTGCCTAAGTGTAATATGTATAATTAACGAGTAATCAAATTATATGCTATAATAGGCGCTAAAAATTGTTTATATATATATGTATATTCGCACGTATGCGGTGAAACTTAAAATGGCGGTGTTCATAGTAACGAAGTAGCAACGGCGGGCAAAGCTGTACAATAATTACTTGAAACTTAAATGTATTCCATTGCATTAATAAATTAACTCGCTGTTTCTCTTGATAAATTAATGTTCGGTCGAAGCAAGAATTTCGCAGTCTTCGATAATTGCAGACTGTATTGCTAAACGAAATGTTGATGAAACGTTTTAAATTTAACCCGATGATTTCAACTTTCACGCGAAAGCACAAATGGTGTGAGCTATCTATCGATGCACGAAATATGCATGCTGCGCCCTTAAATGGTCAAGCAGAATTTCAAAACACTAAGCACATACATAATCCGTATTCCTTAGACATAGTAAATAGTTTATTTTGATATCGTTTCTCGCTTGCGAATAAAAGATTTGTTTGCCTCTACTGTTGTATCTATCGACTGCTTATTTCCATTTGATACAAGTAACACTTTATTTATATTCATATTCAGATTTTTTTAATACTCTTTTAATCTAGCGAAGACGCGAGAGGATCATAATTTATAACAGTTTACTCAAAGTTACAAAGGTCTTCACTTTTAGATATTTATGATTAGCCTGCAGATTTCACGTATTTGTAACATATACAAACTGTAATTAACTTTAATAATGTATTTAGAGAAGAAATAAGTTTAAGTATGGCCTGTATGAACTACTAAAAAATTACTGCACAATAATCTATTTATTCCAATCGATAGATTATTATTTGCTTATTAACCAATTAATTAATTTAATTCACTAAATAACAAAAGTTCATTCTGAACAATATTTTTATGAATGGAATATACAAAAATGAGAGTGAAATGAAAAAATTTATTGTCAAAGTATTCTGTTCATAGATTACTGAATAAAATTTTAAAATCTATTTTAATCAAACCATTTTATGTTATTCAAATTTAGACTTCGATGCAATCTGAAGTGTGAACATTTTCTCCCTGTACTTACTTTTGATATATCGAGCATCTCTTGTCCTCATCATTATCTATTTTATATTATATTCTTGCCAGAAGGAGAATAGATACTTCATAAAGATCATACAGAGCCGTTATCGTTAAATAAATATCACACTTCATTTTACATAAACCAAATGATGCATCAAACTGTTAAATTCGTTCTGAAACAATCACAATCGTTTAGCCGCACTTTTGCAAGACAAATTGAATTTACGAAGCCAAGAATAGCACGCGACACAAATGCTACTTATTATTAGATATTAGATGAAAGAGGAACGATTTCAAGTTCCGGGTAATTAGTAAAGAGGAAATTGATAAGACGCGATTCTGAGAAGATCACAATAGGCTACGACGTACATAGATGTAGCTCGTAATCGGAGGCGGTTGTCCGGGACTCGAGTGTGGTGTGTGCCAGTTCAGTTCACGGACACCAAATTAGACATAGTCTATTTTTGAGTAACATGTAGTTGCTCGTTCCAGTTTGCTGGTTACTCATAGTAGAGTCCCCAAAGCGAGACCAGATGGAGGTATCTGGGGCTCTCTATTAATTTTAATTTATAATTTATATCCTTTTGAAGGTTTCGCGATATAAGGACATGGACATTTTAAACAAACCAATATGGCTTAATTTATTAAAATTTCAAACTGAATTGAAATCAAATTTGAAATTTGAAATTAAAAATTCAGAAGAATCAGTTCGTGAGAAATAAGCAGAGACGCTTATTATAATGTTTACATGCTTATTGTTATACCCGGGGATAGTAAAACGAGAATAACATACTGGAAAATTAAATGTACGGTTTGATTTACTATTTTCATCTACTATCCAAACTATACAATATTGTACTTACTACATAGATAAACCATCTGGTTTGGAGCATTGAACAAATAATCAAATGATCAATGAACATTATTCAATATATTCGAAAATGCAGAGGTTGTATACATATTTATTAAAATGTGAAATTCAATATTTCCGATATAATTGATTAAGAGTGATTAAGATATTTTCATTCTGCGTGGATAGGTAAATTGTGTACATAAAAAAATATACATATAGTATTTCTATGTATAATTATAGAGTTATAGATTTGAAAATACTTTATTAGAAATATGTATCGAAATTATTGTAGAATTATTATACAGTTCAGCGTACAGTAATACCATCGTCAGACATGTGTAATCTAGACAGAGCAATTTTCACAATTTCAGAGAGTAAATATAGCTAAAATAAACGAATCATCGATCTTCTTGTGTGACGCAATGTAGCAAGCTTGCTATTATGTTCGCGTGTCATCTATTTTTGTTAAAATAAGCCTATCAGCTTTTACGCATTTATAGTATACGTAAAATCTTGAAAATAAATGAACAAGCTGTAGCAAGGCTTTATTTTACGAAACGTTATTATTTTTTTATTATTGTTATTAGACTTTGCAATCCCATCAACCCCTAAATTTATTGGCAACTAAAACCAGTATGGCTCTAAATGTTAGAATTTTAACACGCATTTTTTTCATATTATAAAATGATAACTTTTAGATAGTCATTTTTTATTTTGCTAAAATATTAATTCACTATTTTTTATTTTCATGTATGGCTCAATTTAATTTCATTCGTAACGATTTTTACTTCACGATTTTAGTATAACACATAATCAATTTCACAATATACGAAATTTGAAATGCACATATAAACGTAATTTTATATTAATGAACAGTTGTATGTGCAAAATTTCAATTTGATTTACTAAAAAAAATCTTGAAAACTGCTGTAGAGAAACAGTGCCAAATTGGAGAAGTTATTTAAATGAATTTATTGTTTGTTAAATTACGATGCAAATCTACTTGTGTATATTTCATCGATAAAATCGTAGAAAATGTGTTGGAACTTTGGCCAAGATCATTCAGTCAAATTTAAGGCACAATAATTATCTGAAAAGCTGAGTTTCTGTGTACGGCACGTGTGATGCGGAAAACCTAGAAATAGATTTTTACAGACTATACATATACATAGAAAATAAATTGCCGGCAAGCTAATATTATCACTATATGTATGTATCTGGAGTGGATATACATATTGGTATTTCATAACGAACAGATTGTTCGAATAAAATCAAAATCGAAATACTTAAATAAAGAAAGATGCTTCGACAAACGTATAATCGAACCAATAGAGTGGCACAATACAAAGACACGTTTTAAAATTTTAAATAAAAATTGAGACTGCAAAGATGCATTATATTAGAGGAATAAATTATTCACAATAAATCTACTTCTTTGCATATGTATACATAAAGATTTACGGTCATTCTGCGCATCATCTCCCACTCCATACGCATGCGCACAGCGTAACTGACATAAGTTAGAAGAGTGTTGACGGGCTCGCTGCGCTACCTACCAGTTACCAGCTTCCGATCTGCGCGAAACGACTCTATTCTCTCGTGGAACGTACTTTAGGATGATCGGTAACTGGTATACATACATTGTATAGTACAACCGAAATAGGTATACATAAAACAGCGGTAGAAAAGGTGTTGAAATTGTATTACATACCATGCGTTTCGCAAGTATTGCAATTTGCAACTACATACCATACATATATACATATACATATACATATACATATAGAGCCACATCGGAGGTGAAGTAACATACGAAATCCTGAAATATCTCTGGTGTTTTCGAGCTCACTTATATAGGATTAGGCAGCTCCATAATATTTCCGACGAATTGTTGACGTTTCAGGTGGCAGCCAATCACTTCGATCAAGATGTCAAGACCAATTCTGAGCAGGCCGCGTACGCGTGTCTATGGTTGCAACTACGATAAAGGAGAATCGTATTATAAACCGATGGTTGATCACCTAGACCGGAAGTACAGCGGACGCCCTCTCTTCTCTGAACCCAGAACTTCGTTAGCCGACGAGATCGCGGCCAGCCGAAGCGACATCGGTAACATCTTCAGTCGTTTTCCAAAATGGTTTTAAGCGGTGAACGTCTTTATCCCAATCTATTTATCCCTTGAAAACTAAACGTAGTTGAGTTAACTTTTTCGAAAATCCGAGGACACTGAAGTATTTTCGAATTCTTTGACATCTCGTGAGTGGCATGTTCGATCCAGATCGTGATGTGAAAGGAATTGAATGTATTGTTTCTTTGAATCTACTGTCACATACAGCCAGCAGAATACTTTATTTCCGCAAACAACCGTCATATACAAAGAACTTCAAATACGTAACGAGACAAAATAAAACCGCAACATGAAACAGAACCGTCTAATAATTTATTGTATCCCGTGACATGAATATGATAACGTTTGTGTGGTGTAGACCCGTCATTTCATTTATTCACGTCATCTATGATTTCATTACATATTATTGTATCACCTTTTGTCGGGCAAATTTTCTTGCGACAATTCATTGTAGAAAATGCATACGTATATACATATAGATATGTATGTAGCCACGTTTCACTTTCATTGTCAGTCGATCCAACTTTGGACACTCTGTCTTTTCATATACATATGCATGTACACGTACATTCACATGTACATGTACATGTACATGTACATGTAAGTACATTATATGTTAAGGGCACTCGTATATAAAAAGCTTTTCAGCATTTCATGCTATTTTGTTTAATTTATTTGTATTTCATACTCTCCACAAAGTATCAGCAGAATATGCATTATAATATGATTTATTGTCTTTAAATTATTGTTGATAGTCGTATAGTATATGCTACTGCTAAACTATTCATACTTACCGATGGATACAATATTTATCATTTTCATTACATTTAATAGCCTAAATTAGTTATACATATATAGTATGAAAGTGCGAATTTATTCTATTATATGTATTATACAATTAGATATACAATATATTGTATATATGGACATTATCGTATTTAGGAGCATATTTACAGCGTATTACCATCATTGAAGTTCCTTGAAAAAATCATTACTAGAGTCACTATTATAGTTTTATAACAAAAACTATGGTGGAGTGGTCACTATAACGAGAATATATTCGAAAACGGTGTTTATAGAGACGTCGTATACGGTACATACTATAATAAGTGAGGTTACGTATCAAGAAATCATTTTACGAAAAGCTGATACATATAATTAATGATACATAGTAGATAAATGTTTACTTGCATATCAGTTATAGAGAGTATATACGACAAAATATAGAGAATATAAGAAAGAAGCTGATAGAAAAAATAAAAAATGTTTTATAACTAGAGAAGAAAAGGAAAAGACAAAATAATTCAGACGTTGTAGAAATGATAAACAAAGAGATAATGTAATCGGATAAAAAAGAGCAAGCCGTCAAATTCATTTATGAAAATAATCACTCCTGTATAATATTTCGAGGCACTCGATCGATGGAATATAGTATAGACTTGAATTTGGCACAAACCATGGCCGTCTCTAGTACAGGCCGGAACATGTGACGTGGCAACACCGCATACAGACAGAACATCGGTATCAGTCCGATCCAGCTACTGCATATGCGCAGTAGCATACTTATAATATATGTAAAGACGGCCGCGATATACATAATGCGAACGACTTCAAATCACTTCAAATCGGACTGAGACAGCGTTGCCAAATTACCATGTTCCGGCCTGTACTAGAGACGGCCGTGCACAAACACATCAAAGTGAACGTATCATAGATATCACAAGCAAACCATTATACATATGTATAACCATATGAAATAAGTGTTATAAAATGAACAGTCCAATTCTAAATATACATAGATGAATAAATTCAACTTTCAATTGCATAAAAGGAACTTAACTCTGTTTACGTACAAGTGCCCTTAAATGTAGATAGTGTATTATACATACATATAGCAATACATATATATATATATACATATAATATCCTAATACTTCATTCATCGCTCGAAATGCAACATTGGTGCGAAAGAAAGTGCTTACACCACTGCTAATCCCGCAGATAAGAGTTTTTACGTATCATTTAGAGCCCAAACGCAATCCATTGATATTGTAAACATCTTGAGGTGTCGGTTTTTACAGGCTCGCGTGACCTTGGTCCTCGGTCCAATCCCCTCAGCCGTGACCTTGACCTTGAGCTAGACCCTCTGATCCGCAATCCACAGTTACCGCTCTCCTCCAGCGACTCCCTGTTCCCTGAAAATGAGGAGATCGTCTACGACAGCCGTGGACAACGAAGTCGGCGTCGACTCGCTGAAAATTTCGTCAACGACGTAACCGCGACCACGCAACACCTCAAAGCGAAATTAGCCACGATCGGGATAGACGAAGAAGTCGACGCTGCGTTGGGCAAACCGTCGCGACGTCTACGTCAGGACCAGGATCTTCTGGAGAACGGTCTGTTCGCCAAGAGAGACCTGAAATCGGAGATGCGATCAGCGATCGAGGACGCGGAAGCGAACTTTAAAAGGCGCTCGAAGATTCTCGATGACATCGATCTCGCGGCCGATGCCAAACCGGTGCTCTTGAAATGGTCCAAGCTAAACAACGAAGAGGACTCGTTGGCCAGCGGTGCTGCGGTCAGAGCCAAACAGACCAAAGCTCGTTTGAACGACTTGGAGTCCGAAATGGAAGAGCTCTCCGAAAGACAAGCGAAAAGAGAGCGCAGGGCAGCAGCACTTAGAGCAATGATCAACGAAACCGCCGCTGAAAATGAAAGTCATCAAGAGCAGTCTTCTTCTATCCTTAGTAAGAAGGTCTCGATTCGCGAGCGTTCGGAAAAACACGTTGCCTTTTAAACGGCCCCGCAATACCGGAAAAATACTCTTTTAATATTATTGATACTTTATGGGAACCGAATCCTATTTAGTTTATTGCTGGAAGTTGCATTGCAATCGAGAAATGTACAAATATGGTTTTGGATAAGGTGAGTCACCTGATTATGTGAAAAATATACGGTATACGGTATGTGTACTCGGGTATACGAATGGGTATGTGAACAATTATACATACACACGTATTTTGAAATTCTTACAACGTCCACTATAGTATTCGGTTTGTTAAAAGTAACAATAATATTAAACTACACCAACAAGTCGGTATTCTTTGGTACTGTTCTTATTGTTAGCTTGAAAAATGTTTATGATACCGATGAAGCTGAGATTTCATTTAACTTATCTTAATGTTTCGAGAAGTTCGTGATCCCATATTTGTACGTTATATCATTTCAATATTCGATCACTTAACTTTTTTTATCATTGACAATCGATATGTTGTCAGAAGCAAATAGTTCGATTATGTGCGTGACACAAACATTTGTATAAGATTGTTTCATGTGACAGAAATACATCAGTAATGTGATAAAAAGTATGATTTCACACGATTGTTGCTCATTTTATACCCAGAAAGTGTTTTCAAATGATTTCTAGTCGTATATTTTTCCACTCGTGCACACTCGTAAGTGCTGTTCAGATATGAAAAAGTATTATTAAAACAAAGATAAATATTAATTGCATAATTACTATTCAGGATGGTCATTGTGTTATATGACCGTAGACTTATCATTTAAAATTAGGAACTTATTATTATTAATATCTATAACATACTATACATTTTAAACAGAGTTGGATCTATTTTGTTATGTTTTGTTTTGTTTTGTTTTATTGGACTATGGTCCTCCACGATATTTATAGACAATCATCGCACAACATATTTTGTACACATACGAGACTAGGCTATCAAATCAGAGAGAGACACGAAATTAGACAATTTTACAGATAAGGATGTAAAAGTAAACGAGAATGTCTTATACATTACCGTAGTTCTGCAAACAGTTCCCAATTTACGAAAGATACAAAATGTAAGTTCCACTTAATACATCGTTAAGTATATGTATACATAACTGTTTTCATTGATTACATATCAAATAAATATGTATACATATATGTATATACTAATTACATTAAAATTACATAGACAATTACTCTACAATATACCCACTATCCCTTTTATCGACTGGATTCGTGATCAGCAATGGTTTTCCCGACATTGTATGTATCTCTATTTCTCTCTTCTCTACGACTAAACAATTTCGCTTTAACCCCTTAACTTACAATATCTAGTGAGACTCGTGGTAAGAAATTCGGGTAAAAAATAAGAAACACGACCCTGACTCGTGCTAGTTCGATCCAGAGTCGCAGCAGATTAAGACTTGTGTCCCCACTCTACCTTCCCCTTCTACGACGCGATTTCCCACGCTTCCGCCGCGGCCCGATCACGTGACGCGTTCCGTCTCTGTCGTACATGTGTCACAATGTCACGTGACTAATCTGGTACTGGTAAAGAGAGGGTAACTTCGATCGGAATAAACGTAAACAACGCGAGTCAGGCTCGTAGTTCAACTGTGCTTGTTTTTGATTGTGGCCCAGGACAAGGGGTTAAATGTAATTTAAGTATACATCATATTTTCGCAAACTAATTACTTAAAACACTTTGCCCTGGTGCCAGACACCCGCCTACCACGTATGCAAGTTTAGTGCATGCATTATGCAAATCTTTTCTATTTTCTTTTCCTTGTTTATGTGGTTGAAATAGTAGATTTACGTAATTACTGGTATAATAATAATCGCAAGTTCTGGATCATTTATTTAACAGGAAGTGGACTCGACTCTATACGGAGAAAATATATTCTTTTAGATTTCGGTAGATTCTCTGTACATAATAACAAAATTGTTTAACAATTGCTTCTATGTTCGATGGCAACGTTATGATTATTATCTATTCATAACTTCCTACACAAAATGAGAAAATGATAAATGATCCAAAACTTCGGGATAAACAGGAGAAAGTTTCTAAATATGTATTCAGAAACTTGAATGTTTAAGTGACTTTTACGACTACAATTAACTCAACTCTAACACATGTCACTTCGAATCACTAATTCTACGATTTATTAGCTAATGCATTTATATTTTAGGTTCCCGCGATATAGGAGGAAATCGTAATGGTTTTTACGATGGTGTGGACTACACATATGATCGAGGATACGACGACGACTTCGAGAATGATTTTGTCGTTTCTCAACGGCGTTACAAGGAACGTGCTGCCGCTGCTTTTCTCGATGACTTGGCCGACATAAGACGCAAGCGAAGAGACATGCAGGTTACATTCCAATTATGACACTTGTGTAATAGCGATAAAGTGGTGATATAACTGTGAACAAGGACTAAAAAATCTATATGCCTGAAGTTACTTTAATAAAAATATAATATGAATAAGAAATAAAAACACTTTCTTGTAGGATCGCATCTTCGATGTAATTGACTTGAATGCCGAGATCGAGAAAGCTAAAACCACTTTGGAAGCAGCTGATATTGCTTTCCAAAAACACGCAAATAAATTTGACAATACCGAGAACTGCGAAGACACGCCAGAAAAAAGAGCACCGAAAACCATAAAATTTATCAAGGTTCCAAATGTAGACATAGAAACATGTGTACCGTATTCGAGAAAGTCAAAGCAAGAGAGACAAAACAACTCGTTACCAGAACCGGACTCCATCGAAGACCCACTAAACAAGCTTGCTTTGCTACCGATAAAAAGGAGATTCTTAAAAAGGAAAAAAAGTGTCTCGTTTTAAAAATATTCAGTGAATAATGTAAGTTGTTCCAACAAAATTTGACATGTAAGTCTGTCCGCATCGTGTGATGTTACTCTATCAACAGAACTTTCTCAGAGGAAATTATTTTATATATTTCAATCGCTATTATCATTAAAAGATCGTACACACATCATACTAATATCAGCAATGCACACAAACTGTTTAGTCGCTTCAATATCTTACACTTCGATATTTTATTATTATATAATACTGCACTGTATATATCTTGCTTGAAATACAAATATATTTATGAGAAAATCCAGTGTGTAATTATTTATTGTACTGTTTCAAACAGGACCGTTTCCACCCTTGAAATATGTTTTATATAAATTGCTTCATAAAATGGATTCACAAAAAAATTTGAAATAAAAGTCGAAAGGGTTGGGGGATTTGTATTCCCGGTGAAGCTCGACACGAATTTAAGTTGATCGTCACAACACAAGAGTAAATTATTGCGAAAGGCAAATAATTCGAGATTGAACACAGAATTAATTTTAATAAATAAAATTAAGGTATAAGTAATCTTGATTTCTATTGAATGATGAAACAAGAAAACGGTAAGTACTCACCACGTAACAGACTCCGTACAGTGTACATAGTCGTACCTTTGTATTTACACTGCTGCGTCTCAATAACAAATGCCGAATGGCACGGTCACAGAGTGTCGCAGGCACTCGCAGGGAGATAACACAACTCGCATATATGTATTCTAAATACTAGTTCAAAAATACGCGCCATATCACAGCCAACTTTAGTACTAGCCGTGCTGACCAACGTGGCAACCAAGTGGCAACATCGCTTGTGTGGGGATCATCTGTTCTACACCATTCTACACTCTATTTACACTCTACCTCTACCTCTGCCTCTACCCGACAGAACTCTCAGTTTCCCGTATATTTTTCGAATGTTTAGACATCAATGTGTACTTATAGGTAATTTTCAAAAATATGAAAGTGCAATAATGCAGCTAAGTTTTATTTATTAACTAAATACGTGTCTTTTTTATCTTTGTGAGTACCACATTTATTTAATAGAATATATTGTTCTTTCAATACATTTCAATTTAGTATTAATAACATTTTAATAGCATCATATATAAATTTTTACAACATTTACAACAATTACACAATTATCCTTTAAGGCGATTTTATAATTACATACCTGCAAAACACTTTCCTTCGGTAACTAATTATCCAACCTCTTTCCAATGTGTTCACTTTAACCTCTTTGACTACGTAACAATAATTTTATCTATTTCAGGTTTCTGTTAACTTATATATGCCTTTATAAATTTTTAAATGTTGCATTATACTCCAAAGATGATTCTATTTTGCTTCATACTTATATTTTCTTAAAACCACTGTAAATATTTCAAATATTATGTATTTATTTAGGTATCACAACATCAAACTATTACGAGAGTCCACAAAATGTATAAATATAAACAATGCTGTTCATGTTGAAAGTGTAAGGTGCAAGGTGCAATAGCAATTTTAGTTGATGGTTATCCCTATTGATCCCTATGCACACGTAAATGTCATATTCAAGGGAGAAAATCAGTTTACATTGACACCTGATCTTGAAAGTATTAATTACGTGTGACAAGAAAAAAGCAATCACCTAACATGACTTCACCTGCAGCCCCAAAGGTACTTAAAATTATAAAGTTAAAAATTGATTAAACTAATTATATTACATATTTCATTTTCAGGCTGCAGTTGCGCAATCTATACAAGAATATAGTATACGAGTACCAAAGTATGTAATACCGTTTATTAAAATATTCTCTTACAGTCGTTGAATAACATGATGTTTTTGTAGAAATAACAAAAAGAAGCACAATGTCATGCGTTTTAATGCTACGTTAAATGTTGACTTTTCGAAATGGTCACAAGTGAAGATGGAACGTGAGAATAATATGAAAGAATATAAAGGAGTAGAAGAGGAAATGCCAAAATTTGGAGCAGGATCTGAATTTGGGCGAGATGCGAGAGAAGAGGCAAGAAGAAAAAAGTTTGGTATCACTAGTAGGAAATACAAGCCGGAAGATCAACCATGGATCCTTAAATCTGGTGGAAAAACTGGAAAAAAATTTAAAGGCATAAGAGAGGGAGGTGTAAGTGAAAATGCTGCTTACTATGTTTTTACGCATGCAGCCGATGGAGCCATAGAAGCTTTTCCATTGCACGAGTGGTAAGATCATTTTAATTTTGCAACGGTAGTTGTTCGGTAATGCAATATGTAGAATGAAAAATTCCTTTATTTAGGTATAACTTCCAACCTATTCAGAG
Organism: Lasioglossum lativentre; assembly: GCA_916610255.1. NCBI lineage: Eukaryota > Metazoa > Arthropoda > Insecta > Hymenoptera > Halictidae > Lasioglossum > Lasioglossum lativentre. The sequence continues at coordinate 307,898 of OU744359.1, forward strand.
GTATAAGGCATTGAGCGCAGAAGAAGCAGAACAAGAATTTAGTCGTAGAAATAAAGTAATGAATTATTTTCAACTAATGTTGCGAAAGAGACTTAGAAATGATGAAGAAGGTGCAGACGATGATGAAATAATGGAAGGTGGTAAGGGTAAGAAACCAAATAAGAAGGAGAAAGATTTGAAAATATCTGAGATGGATGAATGGATGGACACCGATGACGATGACTCTCTTAGCGACGATGAAGAAACTAAGAAAAAGTCTGATGAAGAAGATGATGGTAAGAAGAAGAAGAAAGGCAAGGGTAAGGGTAAGTGTCGATACATACTTTCTAAATATCCACATAAAAATCGTGTACAGGGTGTTCACACTATTACGTACAATGTTATTCGGAGAGTTATAACTGTAATTTAAGACAAATTATTTGTAATGCTGGTGTCTATTACTATAAACAAATTATTAACATTATACATTTCAGGTTGACCAAGTTATTGTAATGCTATATAATTGTGTATTTTAGTTGTGTCTCAGAAAAAGAAACGAAAACAAAAAGCATCAGATTCAGAAGCGTTCGAAGAAAGTGATGATGGCGACGAAGAAGGCAGAGAGTGTGATTACATTTCTGATTCCTCGGATTCTGGGTCAGAATTGGAACAGCAAAAAGAAATTAAGTCTGTCGCAGAAGAAGATGCATTAAGGAAATTACTTGCATCCGACGAAGAAGAAGACGACGAAGAGCAGGCAGACAAAAAAGAGGGCGACGAAGATAAAGATGAGGACGATGAACACAAAGAAAAAGAGGATAAGGTAAAAGAAAGAAATATTATTTGTATTATTAATTATAACATAAAACTTTTTTTTTCGTTCTTTTTAATCTTTTAGGATAAGGATAAGAATAGTAAAGATTCCGAGAAGAAAAAGGATAAGAAGAAGAAGAAAAAGCTTTCTAAGAAAAAAGATCTGAAGAAGGCATCGGGAAAGGATTCGTCTAGTGACTTTTCCAGTGATTCTGGTTCAGAATCAGATACAGTTAAAGAGAAAGATAATAAGAAATCGAATAGTGCACACAGCTCGAGGTCCGCTACACCTACTCCTGTAGTGGCAGGAATGTCTGACCCCTTAAAGAGAAAGCAATCTGGTTCTCCTGATTTGTCGCAATCGAAAAAATTGAAATTAGATAATTTCAATCTGGTACCAGCGAGTTCTTATATACCAGGAGCTAGGTATGCGTTTTATTTATTTTACTACTAACGAGTATTAAATTTGTGTAAATTAGACGTTAATCTAATTTTTTACATAATGGACAATATTTAGATATAAGTAAAAATTTAATTTCTTTGTTTACAGCGAATCTGGAATAACAGAAGATGCTGTCAGACGTTATCTTATGCGTAAACCAATGACAACAACAGAACTTTTGCAGAAGTTCAAATCGAAAAAGACTGGTCTCACATCAGAACAATTAGTTAATGTAATGACTCAAATACTGAAGAAAATTAATCCTACCAAACAGACAATAAAGAACAAAATGTATTTATCTATCAAAACACAGTCGAATTGATATTAGTGGAATTGTTTTAGTATCTTACTTCAATAGTTATTTTATCATATACAAAATAAATATTATACGATAAAAAACTTTGTAACTTGTAAAATAATAAAATAATTTGTTTAAAAATACAACTGTATTCATTTTATTGTTACCTTACGGCGGATTTAATAAAATTATACAATACTTTCGTGTATTATGTTTTGTTAAGTTAATGAAAATCTATGAATTCAAATACCATTAAATACAATAATAAGAATACTAATTTTTTTCTCGAAAAGATGAATGTAAATAAAAAAATTGTTACTTAGATTTGAATTTATATTTAGAAAGAATTGTCATGTGTTTCTCTCTCTCTCTCTCTCTCTCTCTCTCGCTCTCTCTCTCTCTATTAAATATAGGTACATTTCTTCTTCTTTTCTTTCATCTGTAATACAACTTATTTTGATAATAACAGAATAAAACATCTGTAGCAGGACGAATTACTGAAATGTAATCCACTGCATAAGATTAATTAAATGTGTGTTATTGTGCAAGTTATTTGTAATGTTTGAACTCTTTTTAACTTATCTATTGAAGTTCCACAAAAATATACGGAAATTAATAGTTGTCATATATATTTATATGTAGATAAATTGTTCAGTGTCACTTTGAATTCTTGGAAACCTTGCTATGAATGATAGTTAGCATTCTATCTTATTCATCCTGTATGTATAGTTTCTTATCATTCTCTGACACATGTACATAAGACGTGCGATGGGGGAAGAAATAAAAAAAATAATCATCATCCGATGAAAAACGTTTTTAAACCTTAAAAGTCTCTATTAATACGAATAAATTTTTCGAGTTTCAAAGCAATTCTACATGTAGTATTTATAATAAACTCCATTTTATTGTAAAACGATCGATATTCAATGAATTGTTTATTCTGTAGTTTCGCAATATGAGATTTGAATATGAATCAGAGCAATTGTATCTGTAGTCGCGTGTCTTAGGAAAGTTGGAGCCTGTAGATAATTAAATGGCTACGAGTTTATCAGTGATGTAGTAATACTTTTGCATTGACCCCTTTGACCTGTGTAACATCAAAACAGCAATATAGGAGCGTCACATTCAAAGTAAAAGTCAACGCGCTGCATCATCGGAAGCCAGTTTCTTGCTACGTTACTGTGTATTTTCTATAAAATCGTGAACACAACAAATTTTACACCACCACAATACCCTTTAAAACATTGTTTATTCAACTTAATGAAGATACTATGAGGATTTTGCGATTACGCAAGTGTGAATTTAGTACACGCGCTTTGTCAACAGTATGTTCAACTACGTTCGTTAATATAAATTTTTCGAACGAATTTCAATGTTCATATATCAGAATTGAAATTGCATGTATGCGAATCTATAGTTAAAATAAAAATTATACAAAGAATTTAAAGTTCCATCAATCATATTTAAGTTTGAATTTTTAATAAACAGTGACTGTAATTCACTTTAATCTTGTCCTAATACATATTGTGTTTCTAATATCGAATGTCGATCGTGCTTATTTCGTTCGTTTCTGTTACATTACAAAATATGCTACTTTCTATAGAAATTCTATAGAAGTAAATGTCAGTAATAATCAGCTTGTAAAGCGTTACAGTATTTAAATTAATTTGAAATTATTCTTGCAGGACCTTAAGGGTAAAATAATCGCGATCAGAAGGGAGGATCAGTCGGTATGGGAAAGAAGAGCACCCTTAGCCCCTGCGAATGTTCGTCGATTAATTAGAGCAGGAGTGAAAGTGATCGTGCAGCCAAGTAACAGAAGGGCCTATCCTGCGCAATCGTATCAAGCAGCAGGTGCTATATTACAAGAAGACATTAGCTCCGCCTCTGTGATATTCGGAGTGAAACAAGTCCCTGTGGATCAGCTTATATCGAACAAAACTTATTGCTTCTTTTCCCACACGATCAAAGCGCAGGAGAGTAACATGCCTCTCCTGGACGCTATCTTGGAAAAAAATATTCGTTTGTTGGATTATGAAAAATTAACGGATGTCAATGGACAAAGGGTGGTCGCTTTCGGAAAGTATGCCGGCGTGGCCGGCATGGTGAACATATTACATGGACTTGGATTGAGATTGCTGGCCCTTGGACACCACACACCTTTCATGGTATGTTGAATGTTTTTTCGAGAACATCTAATTTAATTTACAACATTAATTGGATAATAATCAATAGCTTTGACTAAATCCCTATAAATGTTTTATATGCTGTGTAACAAATCATTATAAGATAAGATTCATTGAGAAATACATATACATACATACACACATGTAGAATAGTATGAAACTTTTACAATTAAAATCGAATTAGAATTACAAATTTCATAGGAAAAATTAAAATTCCAATTTCAAGGTGTCCATCTTAAATTCAATTACAAAAGTTAATACTTATTTAGCACATTGGACCAGCACATAACTATAGGGATTCGGCAATGGCACGACAGTCGATACGAGATGCAGGCTATGAAATAGCATTAGGTGCTATGCCCAGATCAATTGGACCCCTGACTTTTATTTTCACTGGTAGCGGTAATGTTAGTCAAGGTGGGCAGGAGGTTTTCCAGGAACTTCCACACGAATACGTACCACCAGAAATGTTGAAGAAAGTCGCCGAACATGGCGGTAAATAAATTTCCAAAGATTATAAGCTCCCGCGTGTAAATTGTATATTTTTAAGGAACTACATATCTTTGGACAGTTGAAAATAAGAGAAATTCAACCATCGTTTTTTCTATCTATACATATATGTAAAATAATGTTTCGTAGCAGCCATTTTTCCAAAGTTAGTTTTGAAAAATACCGTTCGTGCGGTATCAATAAAGATACATATGTATATCTTTTATCGAAGATATAATACTACATATATTCTTCACTAAAAATTTGTCGAAATTGTACCTATTAAATATTTGAAATATAACTAATGTTCTATTGCAATAAGTATATCTGTCATTGTGTCATTTTTGATTCCTCGTACAGAGATAAAAAATATGACTGAAAAGACGATGGACGATCAGTACTCAATAGGAAGTGTACCGAACGAATAATTTCAATTTGATTTGTTTTCAAATGGTACTTTGTGGGAAAAGTTCCATTGCGAATTTCGACTTGTTTCTGCACGAGGAATCACCACTTTTTGGCTGTACCACGAGTTTTAATACACCTTATGTACATATCATAATCGAAATTCTGTTTACAATACTCTTGAATGTATCCACCATTTTAGATACAACAAAGATATATGGGTGCGAGGTAAGACGAAGACATCATCTAGAAAGGAAAGATGGAGGTGGTTTTGATTCCGATGAATATGATAAGCACCCTGAGAGATATATTTCCACTTTCAGCAAAAAGATTGCACCATATGCGTCGGTCATTATTAACGGTATATATTGGGCAATTGATTCACCAAAGTTACTCACTTTACCAGATGCTAAATATTTACTTAGGCCAGCTTGTACTCCTTGGTTACCCACGAGTGTTGGCGCACCTGCCTTACCTCATAGAATGTTAGGCATCTGTGATATATCTGCCGATCCAGGAGGCAGTATTGAGTAAGATTAATACTTATTATTAATTAGATTATTATTAGAATGCGGATTTTATACATTTTTCATTTTTACAAAAATTAGTACATACATTATAGTGTTCCTATTATACTCTCAGCCCATTAAAATTCTTGAAATAAGAAATAAATGTTTATAGAGCTCTTTTGTCTCGCAATTATTATTATTATTATTATTATTATTATTATTATTATTATTATTAACTATACCGTTACAAGTCAATAATGATTGTGAATCGACATCGTTTAAAGAATATTTTCTAAAGTAATTTGGAATGTTAATAGATTTATGAACGAGTGTACAACAATCGACACGCCATTTTGTTTATATGATGCCGATCGCAACAAGGACACGAAATCATTCAAAGGTCCAGGAGTCTTAGTGTGTTCCATAGACAATATGCCAACTCAGCTTCCAAAAGAGTCCACAGATTTCTTTGGTAATCTTTTGTATCCGTACATATTGGATATTATCCAATCGGATGCAAAAGTGCCATTGGAAGAACATAACTTTAGTCCAGCCGTGCACGACGCAATAATTGCATCTAATGGACGTCTGACACCTAATTTTGAATATATTCAAGACCTGAGGCTACTGAATCAACGTAGCAAGCACAAAGCGGACAACAAAGAAGCACAGAACAAAACGGTATGATAATATTTTCCATTTATAGCTGTACGTGAAAACTTCTATGTACACATATGTATTGATAAAATTAGATTTGCCCTCATTCTTATATCAATAACATAATATTTGCATGGACTCTAGTCTTCCATTTTGATTAAAAACAATGTAAAAATTATTGTTTATCACGTCGGGATAACATGAATCTTTGCATAATTGTATCGTAATTTTAAAATAACATGTGCTTGGCAATAATAACATTACCAACAACATTAATAAAAATATTAAACTACCCATTGCTTTTAATTAGTACATAAGCAATAAATATCACACTGAAATAATATGAAATGTGATTAATAATAAAGTATTGTCGAATAATGAATTGACGTAAACAAACAGGTGGTTGTACTGGGTGCAGGATTTGTTTCCGGACCATTAGTCGAATATTTACATAGACTTAGCAACATACGCTTAATTGTTGCATCTCAGCTGAAGGAAGAGGCCGATGTATTAGCGAATAAATTCCCGGGGGTGGAACCAGTGTTTCTGAACGTGTTAGAACGACCAGACACTTTGAGAGACATTGTAGAGTCCGCGGATGTTGTGGTTTCATTACTGCCTTACTCTTTGCACCATGTTATTGCAAAAGCATGTATAAGTGCCAAAACTCATTTGGTAACAGCGAGTTATATGAACGACGAAGTAAAAGCTTTACACGATGAGTAAGTACGCATTTGTCTCATTATACAGGGTATCCCAAAAATGTTCGAGTTCCTTGTAAGGGGCGGTTCCCCCGAGTTCACATACGAAGCGACATTTTCATTTGCACAAATATCCGCCTCGGCTTTGTTGAGCAGTTATTAACGAAAAACACGCGCACCAATTGGAGCGCGGCCTCGGAGCGCGATGGTGGGGAGTTTATTACAAAAAATGTACATTTCTTACGTAATTTGTAATAATCGGCAGAATACTTTTTGTCACAAGTCAGCGCTGCCGATTATTGCAAATTACTCTTCAACAACGCAAAAATATGAAATTTGAGCTCTAAACCACCCTGGCCAGGACTCTTAGGAAACATAATCGACCGGGTCTGAACTTCTAATTGCAATATTGAGGCGTCAGTTTCTTTTGCCGTAAACCCTTGCATTTCGTATACGTATATGTATGTATGCGGATCTATCGATGCGTGAGTGGTAAGGGTGGTGGTGGTAGTTGGCTGCGCGCAGCTCCTTAATGGTTCTCAAAATTGTTGATATTGTTGATAGAATACTAGATGTTTAAAAAAAAATTAGACCAGTTACGATTGTAACGTAATTTAATCATTATTAAACATATAAATGAAATAAGAAAATGTAAAAGAAAGTATAAAAGATAAATGAAAATAAAAGGAAATTATTGTATATAAAACTTCACCATTGTTAGTTCGTTATACTTCACGCGTATTCCTAATAATTATAACAGTACAATCGATAATCGTTTATCCTTGTACATATATTAATAATTCTAGGGCTGTGGCAGCAGACGTAACGATACTTAACGAGGTAGGGTTAGATCCTGGAATCGATCACCTATTGGCTTTAGAGTGTTTTGACAATGTAAAACAAGCTGGTGGAAAAATCGAGTCTTTCGTTTCTTGGTGCGGTGGTTTACCTGCTCCAGAGTGTTCTGACAATCCATTACGTTACAAATTTAGTTGGTCACCGCGGGGAGTATTATTAAACACTTTGGGAGCAGCGAAATATTATTATGATAAAAAGGTGAGTATACATTCTGTACGTTCGCGGTCGACGAGGTCACATAAAGAAATAGTAGAACCACATGATCTAAGAAACAGTACGGAGCCGAGGGTTTCTCTTATTGGTGAGATCAAGGCGTTATTGCATCAATTGTTCACGTGACGCGATGGCTAAATACTAAATACACATAATATATACATTGATAATATTAATTATTCCGAAGGTGATTGAAATACCAGCCGGCGGAGATTTAATGTCTGCTGCCGAAGAACTAGACTTTTTGCCAGGATTCGCTTTAGAGGGCTATCCAAATCGAGACAGCACAATGTATAAAGGACTGTATGGAATAAATACGGCTAACAAAGTGTTACGGGGCACGTTGAGGTTTAAAGGTTTTTGCGACACAGTACGAGCATTGCAATACCTTGGACTGATCGATCCCAATCCTCATCCATGTTTACATCCAAATGGACCAGATATAACATGGGTATGCGAATAACATGGCTTGCTACATTTATTTTTTTCTTCGTTTATGTATAATGTATACTCGTATGCACGAACTTTATCAGACCATACTTAAAATGATACTTATGTAATGATAGCATTTTCTTTTTTTCATGCAAGATAGTTTTTGGAGAAATTAATGTAAAATATTTTTTTTTCTTGTTCCCAGAGAGTACTAATTTGTAATTTATTAGGTTTGGCGAATGATAACATCTTTTACGAAAATCTCAAAAGAAAATTGGGAGACGTATTGAATTCAGATGCCGCTGTACATGCTGTTGAGGATTTGGGGCTTCTTAAAGAGGATTTGGTTTTGAAATTAAATACTCCACTCGATACACTAACACATTATTTATCGAAAAAATTATGCTTCGAGCAGAACGAAAGAGACCTTGTCATTTTGAGGCACGATATTGGTATACTCTGGCCAGATAACAGACGAGAAACTAAGGGAATTAATTTAGTGTTGTATGGAGACGTGAACGGACATTCTGCAATGGCGCGCACCGTTGGATATCCGACCGCCATTGCTGCCAAAATGGTTCTTGATGGTAGGTACAATCTTCCCTTACAAACAAAAAATTACACAAAAAGATGGAAGATTATAACCATTACAATTATAAGTCATTATGTATGAACGATTGAAAGAGACTAAAACTTTTGCTTACACCTAATCTAACAATAGGTGTATTTATTCGAATGTGTATTTCAGGTGAAATTCAACAAAGAGGCGTAGTACTTCCATTCACAGCAGATATTTATCGACCTATATTGAATCGCCTAAAAGCAGAAGGAATGGAGTTTTTGGAAACATCAAGATGGCACTAATTCTTTTCGATCGACGATCTATCTATGTATAACGTGTCTTGATCTAAATAAATCTTATGCAAAAAATTTTATGGAAGGGAACAGGTTTGAAATAATCATGGAATTTTTTGTCCTTGATATTAGTTTCGCTTATTATATGTATTTTAAACCTTAAAAACCAACACCAAAACATTATTTGAAACAGTATCTCGTAGGTGGTATTGTTACCGATTTTTGAGAAAAAACGTAAATACCGATAGTTGGAGCGGCACGATCGTTAATTGCATAATATCACCACAGATGGCAGCAATAAGCTTTTTACAATGGTTAAAACTGCAAATAAAACAAGTGTATAAAGTATAAGTTCAAGGGTCTTTCCATAAGTTATACATGCAACCGAATTTAGTTTATAATAGTTACCATTATTGACAAAAGAAACTTTTATCTCAATCTTCCTGTTAAAACTCACTATAAACATTTTTATTTAATTATTTTAGATTTTTAAATTAATGTTAATTCTTTTTTGTTTTAATTTATTCATTTATTAAGGTAGCAATAAGATCGGGGCCATTAGCGGACCACATTTGGTTTAGATAATATTTACAAAAGTTTACATGAAATTTATATAAGTAATAAGTACAGCAGTGTTAACATTGTTATATTAAGAGAACAAGTTTTCTAAAAAAACAAGTATACGCGAATTACATTTTCTTGGGCGAATTTATGAAAATTTTTGAAAAAATTAAATGAATGAATGTATTTACAGTAAATTCTTGTTAGAATAGCTTATGGAGTTAATTGGAATTGTACACATTTTATACATATACGTATTTGTGTAGATTATATGTATTGTGTAGATTGTTCGTCTGTTAAAATTCGTTGATGTAAAATCGATGTAAATTAACGATGTGCGTTTATTATTCTGTTTTCTACTTCCTGAATTGTGTACGTCTGTGACAACTTTCATTTCACCCACTTCGAAACGAGAAAACCGTTTGAGAAGCAAAATGAGAAAAACGTTTTAACCTGCTATGTAGCTATCGTGCATATGTAGAATCAGACGAGTTCTACTACTACTCCAGTTTACAATCGCATGGCAAGCGAAAGTTAGTGACTACGAATACATATTTTATAATGATATAAATATTATGCAGAGTTACAAACTTGTAACCATTTATACAGTTAATCGTCGTCCATTAAATTCAAAAAACCAGAACCTGTTTGGATACAGATTAAAGTAATTTTTTATCAAATAAAAATAGTGGACGTGAATTTTTATTGTGCAATTCATCTTACTTTTATTTAGAAAGCAAACGTTTAACGTTATTTTAACTAAATTGAAAGAATTTATGTTTAATGATCGTACGAGAAGTTTAGAAAGTAAAATGGAATTTGCAACTGAATTAACAGTATTTATATTCGTATAATAACTTTAAAATAAAGGATTGATTTTGTAAAAAGTCACGGGAACAGAAATTCTTTGGAATAACGAGGGTATCGTATTGTGGTCTAAAAATTAACGCGTGATCGTATATCACGGTAGATTGCATCGGGCTTTTAGCATAGACCGCAAATTACTTGAAAAGATGTCGGTGGCGCAGATTCAGGAAAAGATTCATGCCTAGAATGCTAATTTCGACGATCGATAGATCGTAGATCGCGATGGTTCGCGCCTTAGTGGCGATTAAAGGGCGAACGAAAGATCGGTGATCTCGATACCACCGTTGTTTTCAATTTGGAAAACAGACCTTTTGGCACATTGTGTCGATCGTGATAAAGCAAATCTTTAACAAGCTTAAGACCTGTCTTGTTAACGGTCAAATTACGCGCGAAGATTCTGGCAAAGATTAGAAATGATTTTACGCTTTTGTTTTATCACGAGGCAGGACTAATCGAGTAATTAATACGGCCATTGTCAATATGTTGTCAAGCATATTTCATTTTTCGTTATTCACTACTTACTAGTTAATATTTACTCAAGTTTAATAGATTTCCATAAAATGTTACTAACTACCTTTGCTTCATTTTGAAACGTAAAATAACCTTCAAGTGTAAAAGTCATTAATAGGTAAAAGCGAAACTTTCGTTTTGAAAGTATCTTTATACGTATTATCTGATTAATACGATCGAAAGAGAACGAATAAAAATACATACATATACGATACAATATGTTGTACAGCTTATCTTGGATATGTAGACTTAAAAATCTGCCAATCCAGCCGTGTCATGTTTTTGTACCGTACTCAGCTTACTCAACTGGTTACCAACTACATAAATACTATATAATCACGCTCATTTTTTAACTAACGGTATGCTAAAGCTATAGAGCCATAATTTTCTCGTCAAATATGGCAGACGGTTAAGATTACAGAAACTATGTTTCCACTCTGTATCGTGTCTATGCTTTATATGATATGTTGAAATACATATATTATAAAGAGCAATTAACCGAAGTCCCGAGATTAACAGACTTTAACACTTAAATGTAATACATATTTTATGATCGAGTTACTGTATGCGCGTTGCCTGCATTTGTTACTTACGAGCAAACAGCCACAGCCCATAGCCAACGATGTTTGAATAATTCATTATTCCTGGAAGTAAGTAGGTATCATATAGGATTTTGTACAGAGTTCCGTGTTCCGTGGACTGTTTGCCCGATACGTTGCTGAAATACCTAACCCAGGACCACGGGATAGTCGGCGGTCGTCCTAGCTCTTGGAATAGCGGCTATCCTTTGGTTTGTTTTAAATTAACACCTATCGTAGCGCTCGCGGCACGCTTTAGCACCTTTTTAAAAGGTGGCTACTCACCTCTCGAGCCCCGGTTCTTTTACCGGCATGCCGGTAATTGCGGGTTTCGAAGACGAACTACGTCGACATCGACGAGATACTCGTTACACGTTCCACGTGTGGCTACTTTCGGCTTCGTAGACCTTGTTTATATTTCCTTTTACAATTCCAGCCTTTTTGCATTCCCAAGTTTCTAATCCAGACTCGGACACGCGTTCGCCAGTTTCGCGATGCAATGTAGCATTCGAATGGTTCCGGGGATATAACAGTATACGGTATACAGTATACAGGCTGGAGTAGATCGTGTACAATGCAGGACAAATAATAATATATAGGTAGGACACTTTACACATTTATTAAAGACAAAAAGTTAAATGGTATCAGATCAGGGGGTGGTACGTATAGGGGTCGTATGAAGGTCAACTTTGTTATTTTTTTTTTTTTTTTTAAATGGAATCGTATACATAATTTTTAATGCACTACTCGATGCTATTCGATATTCCCTACATAAAAGTACGGCATCCCTGATGACGAAAAATCATTAATTTAGATGATATTTTGGTTTTAATACACGTATACAATGCTATTTTGTCGACCTGTGTTTGTAAGTTTCTTTTGTGTGTACGGCGCGGCGCGGCGCGGCGTTTCGAGCGTATGTTGAGTAGCGTTGGGTATCGTTCTATCGAGAATATGTAGAGTCTAGCAGAATATTTTACTAATTGCTGCAGACGCAGACGGTTCTAGGCTGTTAGGCTGTTACGCTGTTACCCCGAGCCCCGAGACACGAGGGAGGCGCGTGGCCATATTTTACGGGCGTCGCGTCGGCGTCGGCGTTGGCGCGGCGTCGGCGTCGGCGTGAAACGGATAATTTTCAGAGGAGGGAGAAAGCGATATCCGATCGTATATCAGAGCACGAAATGGTCGGTCTCCTTCAAATTATCGGAAACAAGGGCCAAACTAATGGGCCATGTTGGACCATCTGGCTCCGCGGGGCTGGCTGGCTGGCTGGCTGATTCACGCCAACTCGTTCACCATTTTCACACCGGACGAATTAACCTAAATGCACCACCGTTAACGCGTCCGACTCCATCCTAGACGGAGTTTAAAACGGTTTCTACCGGAAATAAAATGTTCCATTAATGCTTGAGGCGGCGGCGGGCAATTCTCATAACAATATAATAGATTAGAACCATTCGCTGCTTTATGTATAACAATTTTTTAAGGCACTTCTTGTAGACACGTACACTCTCGGTGTGTACTCAGTGTGTAAGATTTCATCAGCCACAAAGCCAACCACAAAATGGAGAGAGTATGTAACTTTGAAATGCTCGAGGGAAAGAGCATTGTGCCGCCACGTCGCGTCGCGTCGCGTCGCGTCGCAAGATACAATATGGGCAAACCGGTGAAAATATGTTCGATTAAAAGCAATATAAATCTGTTTCATAATGACCGTGAGATTCGTCGACTGTAATGGGTCGCGGTAATGGCTTCTGTGGAAACTATGAACGACGCGACGCGGAATAGCTACGAAAGCGAAATGCGACAAGTTTCTTCCTGAAATGGTTTTTACTGGCCACCGTCGACTCTCTCGTTTCATTTAGAGTTTAGAGAATCGTAAGAGCTGTATTTACGACGTGTACACGTCGAGGAAACTCGGTCGACACGTATGGATACGTACGTGTTGTCTCACGATCGGAATTTAGTTGCTGGAACGACTAATTGCTATCCTACGCGGCCGGTAAATTGGCAACAAGTATGTTTGATTGAGCCTAATGAAGTGAAAGAAGGTAGGTGGAAGGAAAGGGCTAGTGCTTCCTGATTCTTTCTTTATTTTCAATGCTCGACAACATATTCTGCTTTAGAGCTAATTAAATATTAGAATTGGAGTTTTCGTTATAGCTACAGCGAACCATACGAAAGGCGGACGGTTCTATCGACGCGTCGCGTCGCGTCGCGTCGCGTCGTGTTGGCCAGGACACCATAACGAAATTACGCTGTTTACTTCTTCCTGAATAAAAAATATACATTTATTTCGGAATGTCGTTTTAGCAGCTTTATACAGGGTGTCTGAAAAATGTTGGACTTTCTCGAGCGACGTTATTTCTGAGAAGATTTGAAGTAACTTGGCCGAGCCGTGATCCGTCCGCGGTAGCCGCGCTCCGATTGGTCCGCATTTTTCGTTAATAACTTCTTAACAAAGCCGCGGAGAGCATTTTTGCTAAGGAAAAAGTTAGTTACTTCAAACGAGCTCAGGAATCGTCCCTTTCAAGAAAGTTGGGATTTTTGGGACATCCTGCGTATACTTGTTCGTAAAATCATATTATTGTCACGAATTCATTATCATTATTAACTACCAGATAGCATAAGCGATGAATTACAACAAGCGTACTATAGCATTTATTCTACTCTATAACATTTATTAATAAATGTTCAAAGCTACTTTTCCTGCAAATTGTTTTATTAATAATGAATTCGAAGCCAATTTCTACTATAGTTTGACAATATTTTAGTGAATAGCATCGTGAACATAGAGCATTTTTATTTTCACTTGTTTCGGTGCTGCATTGTTAGTACACAATTATTAGATTTGCATTATATCTGTTTTGCAACCAACAGAATCTACGCATCTCCATTTTGTAAATTGTTTAATAAACGAATCAGCAAACTACTGTATTAAAACCAAGTGGAAAAAAATTACGATTAATGAGCTTTTTTTAATACTATACATATTGCAAACTTCGTATTGATAATATGTAGAAAACGTAAACTTACAGAAGCTCGGAAGAAGGTAGTGGATTAAATGGTGCTACCATACGTAGTTCGGTATAGGTATAATTGTATTCTAAGAAAGTTGTGATTGTTGTAAATTTTGATTTACAAAGTTTTTATAGTGCGATAATCGTAAAACATTTTTGTAATTCGAACGTTTGTTTGTTTGACTAACTTTTGGAATTGCAAATCAAGTATTTTCAATAAATTTATTAACGAAACTCATTTCTCCCACCAAATGGAGTTGCTGATGTATCCCCAAGGAGCGTTTTCGCAAACGGTGCCTGCAATCGCCTCCCTAACAGGTACTGTCAATATTCTGAAGTTCACGTCGGTGTAATTCAGAGTTGACATCAAAAAGACTGGCATTCTGTCCGATATGATCCATAACAAACCCCCTCTTATCTAAAAATAATATTAATGCTATTTGTTTTTTACGCTTCAATACATAAAAATTCCCAATTTACTTATAACCATTTATATGTATATGGTAGATTTACCGATAGACCAAAAAATTTTAGTATTAGAAAATATGTAAAACGAAATCTATGAACAATTTTTAAGAAGGGAAATAAAGACTCTCGTTTCATTAATTTATAAAAAAAATAGTACAATCTTGCAGAAATGTCTGCAGTCTATTTGAATGTATTGTTAACCTTAGATTTAGAATTAAGATGCAGTATTATGAAGAATAAAAGATTTTCCAAAAAGTTACCTTGACGTCCGCTGGAAATATCAAAGCATCGTCGTGTCTTACAACAACCGCATGATTCTGAGGCCCGTACGGTAATAAAGAGTTCCAACAGCCTACCGCGTTTTGATCGATCAAGTTAAAGAATTGTAAGCCATTTTCGTCCATTGCAGAAGAGGTACAATGACCGAGTGCTCCTCTTTCTGGGAGGACCTAACAGTGTTAAGAATAATAATGAAATCTAAAATACTGGCGAGACATTTTAAAAAATAAAGCAAAATAGTCACTTCGGGACAGTGTCGCCAGATCACCAGATACATATTACATATGTACATACATACATACATACATACATACATACATACATACATACCTGGAAATCGTGATAGCTATTCTGCGACAATTGCTCGTCCCTGAGAATCCGCGTCGAGACCGCAAACTCTCTTCTGCTGCTGAGAGGATGGAAAAACAGAGTCCTGTATCCATTCACGTTGATGGGAGACAGAGTCATGCCGAAAATCCCTTCCTCTCCCCATTGGAAATTCAGACCGCCGATATTGTAATCGCCGGCTAGAGGATCCGGCATAAAATAGCTGTGCGTAAGTCGCCACGACTTGTTTTGCTCCCAGGAGTAAACGATCAATCCGTATCCTAACTCGTCGGACATGTAGGCGAACGCATCGTTGCATCCGCCTTTTCCCAAATCGACCGCGATATTCGCGATGAATGTGTTCTGAATAATAATAAATTATCTATTATCTATTAATTCTCCAAGATAAAACTATGGTTATAAGTGAGGTGTAGCCTAAGGTTCAAGAAAGATATACCATATTGATGTCTTCGGGTCTCAATCTATATTGCCTTAAGATTTTGTCCGTTGTCAAATCGAATACATTTAGGGTATAAGGGCAGGCTTGCACCGTTGTGTTCCCGATGCCTATAGTACCGGTATCTAGCACCCACAATCTGTCGCATGCGTCCGCGTGTATTCTGTAACAAGTATGAGGAATTTAACATATGTATTGCGTATGTATTCGTGTACAATATGAATGTAGGTGTACAAAGATTCATTGCTCATTAGTAATTTTCGTGCTTCGTACAACGGTTCGTTGTTCATTTTCGATTATACTGACCTGTAGGCAGTAGTGATGCCAGTACCACACGCTCCAGCTTTGTTTTGCGCCCAGTTTGGATAAGGTGTGAGCCTAGGCGATCCTCCCCGATTCGTATCGAGCGATATATAATTTAAAGTCGCCGGAATGCCTACAATAGTTAGTACGAAACTTCACTAGACTGCATTGCAAACGTCCGAAATTATTAACGAATATTTGCACGCCACCCGTAATCCATAGCGTGATCGCATTCGGAACGTTATCGAAACTATGACACACGCAATCCGATGATTGTATCGGAAACATATACATATGTATGTATGCCTGACAATAGAAGTGGGCAGACAAGTGATAATCTGGCGACTATGATCCAAAGAAAGGTCAATAGAAATGTTGCAAGATCAAAAATTGAAGATAACGATGGGAAAAATTGGTGAACGCGTTAGTCTTGTGCGATCAACATGTAAGTACGATCATTTCAATTTTTTAGCGAACAGAAAATGTTATAGAGAATGGGCTCAGGAAAAATGAGAATACGTATCTTTGAAAATAGGATCGCGATGGACAATGGTCAATAGTTTAACACGATCCGCTGAGAGCAGAATGGTATCCGGAGGCCAGTGTAATGGCATTCGGAGGTCAGGCAAAAGCTCGGATCGAGTTGTTTTTTGCTTTGATTGCGTGCCGAATTCTAAAACAATTCGTTTCCCGGGCTCAGGAAGGAAGTCGTTGAACGTTCCGAATTCATTCTGCCTCGGACGGTGTGACAGGAACCTCTTTCTTCTTTTCTCTCTTAATATTTCATATCCTCTGCCTAGGGAGAAGCTGACGTCCGAAGAAAGACTCGCCGAAACAAAGCCACCGGCAAATAAAACCTTCTCGTAAAAACAATGCCGACCCTTTCGCGGGCATTGACGCGTTTCGAGAACTTTCTGAGGACTGCTGGGAAGATCGGAACCGGAACAAGGAGAAAAACGTGAAAAAGAACCAGTGGAAGCGAGGTGAAAATCATTCGAGAGAGATTCGAGAGAGATTCGAGAGAGATTCGAGAGAGATTCGAGAGAGATTCGAGAGAGATTCGAGAGTGAAGAAACATTGGCTTGAAACGTCCGTCGATCCCCTTCAAGGAAGTACAACATTTTTCGAACACCTTGTATTGCTTTACTATTTTTTGTTTGCTTTAACGAAATTATCACAGTTCAAACATCGAAATACATATCTCGATAATTTCTCGAGAATTCTCTTAAATAATTCTTTCGCCGATCCACTTCACGATTTCGATCAAATATTTACAGCTAGTTACATATTTTACTGTTCCTCAGAATGTAGACGAAAGTTTCATACGAATACGAAATATTATGATGCTATTGTCGACGGAGGTTCTCCATGCACAATGACTTGGCGCGATTGATAAACTTAGCGTATGTACCTACACACCTACCGAGAAAAGAAATCGGAAATACAAGAATATAAAAAGTGAATAAGCCTCATTCATCCGCCAGTTCCCTTCTAGATTTTAGTTGATGCGAAGGCGGAGGTAAAGAGAAATGGAAGTCCTGTATTGTAATCGCTCGCGCGGTTTTCGGCACTTTGTGTCGCAAACCGGAAGCCAGCCAGACTAGATTCGAAGCGTGCACAGACCACAGTGATTTTTCACGTTTCACGCAGTGTGTTCGCGTCAGATTCCGGTTTTCTACTCGAGATTTTTATCTGGGTTTCTCTCCGGCATGCGGCAGAGGATAAAGAAAAAAAGATGATTCGTTCGATACACATAGTTGCCTCGGAAAGTTAATTAACGGTTGCAATTCGTGGGGAAGTGAATGTAGTTGCGTGTAACACTCACCTTACCGAACATAAAATGTGATGGATACACCGTGTATACGTCGAATATGCGACGGAATTTATTTAGATTTCGAAGAAATATGTATGTTTTATTTATTTGTGGCGCGAAATTTAAAATGAAAGACTGTTACAATTAGCGAAATACCATTTAGTTGCAAACTTACCGTTCCGCCATCTTGGTACGGTGACAAACAGTTTATTTCGCCATATTTCGATACCAACGGGTAATGCATTTTCTGGTACGAAATCTCCCCTCATCATCGCCATTTGTCTGCTGGATTCGTCTGGATAAGCAAAGTCCAACGTTCTCCAGAAGAATCTCTCGAGGAGAGGAGCTTTCCCAAACTGTGAACCCCATCTTTGGAGTCCTTCCACTGTTCCGGCTCCCAAACATAACAAACTCACGCAAAGTAATCCCCAATATATTTTCATTATGGTTTGGTACCTGTAAAATTTTCAAAATTTTCAAAATTTTCAAAATGTCGTAATGTAATGATTCTGTGATTTCTGTAATTTTTAATAACTACAAACATGTAATTTCTATACACCCTGTACACTGTACACTGGCAAGCAGATATTTCAAAGAGAAGAGGATTAATAAAGGTTCGTTTTGATAATTTTCGCAATCGTTCTGGTCCTTCTATGTGTGGGTATTTATGTGCGATTGCGGGGAAATGTTACTTTCTAAGTGCAAAAGAGGACAGCAATAAGAACCCGACGAAAACGCGAGCAAAATGCATGCGTCAGTGGTAGGGAAAGTGTTAATAATTACTCCTAGACGTATTTCGCCGTTGAATTGTCAACGATTTATCAGAGACCCGTTTCATTATTCAACGCTGATCTGCGTAAGTCGCAGTGAAAGATTAATTTCATTCGATTGCATTTTTCGCTTGAATGTATACAATACACGATGCATATCTCTGGCGGGTATGTGCGATTATCTAGGTAGCTACCAGGCGCAAGCCCACGGAACCGTGTCGTGTGCAGTAATCCGAGGGAGTACTGGAAATTACGCGTAACGATAACGAACGCGTTCTCTCAAATATAATCCACTGATTCGTATCTTGCATGAAATTATTTAATTTCGCTGACGAAAGGCGCGGACCGTGACGGCCCGACAGACGAATCGTCACGGATCATCGGCCATTGCTATCCAACTATCGATTACTCGTTTCCTAGTCCATAATTAACCACGGAGATACTGTTTGTTTTCTAATCGTTCTGTGAACCAGACCACGATGCCGTTGCTTCCGAGACGCTGTTCGCACGCGCAATTATATTACCTAATAACTTCAGAAAATTAATTAATTAAGGATTAACTTGAGCGCACTGGGGCTAATTCGCGAAGAAAATAATGTGTAACTAATGAGATCGATTATTAAATCGTATGTAAGCGAATGTAATTTTAAGGACTCTGAAAATTGAGGCTTTACAATTTAAAAAAATTAGTCCAAAATGATTGTCGTATGATTCTGTTTCACGAAGTCATAAAGAGTGTAAAAAACAAATTTCGATAGAATTTAAATGCTCTTATGATTTTGCACACCAGCGTAAAGAATAACAAATAAGAGAGATAATATAGAGGGGAATATATTTATAAACTGTTTTATTTTGAACGAATAATTTACTTTCGCACCAACACCAATACTCGGCGGTAGGTTTTTTTTTTTATTTCCAAAGAAATTCTGCCATGGTGCGATCAAGAGCGTAGGATAATTTAAGGCGTCGTCGATCAACTGTGCTCAACGACAGCCACTCGCTCGTTCGAAATCAGTAATGAAAAAAAATTATTATTCGAATATATTTTATCGAAAGAACTTCGGTATTTTAATCTCAGTCCTTCTTTGTATCGATGCAATGTAACTTAATCAAGAAACAGAAA
Source organism: Lasioglossum lativentre (assembly GCA_916610255.1). Classification (NCBI taxonomy): domain Eukaryota; kingdom Metazoa; phylum Arthropoda; class Insecta; order Hymenoptera; family Halictidae; genus Lasioglossum; species Lasioglossum lativentre. Next base: position 327,811 of record OU744359.1, read on the forward strand.
GTAAGTTAAGATTGACCTGTAATGTAATAACTAGGACTTTTGTGAAAACAGTATTTAAAACATTTATTTCTTTTCTTGATCATTTTAATAAGTCGAATATGATGGAACAATATTTTTCAATCCTTTGAATCTTTTCACTGTTTTGAATGTAACTTTTCTCGGTTTTGTTGTTTGAATGTCTGTTTTGAGCTACAAATTCTATTAATAAAATCCATTAAAATAAATAACAAATTTTACGTATTTCCACTAGACGCGATTCTAGATTCTTCTTCTAATAATTATTTCAATTTCCCATTCGAACAAAAGCTGCGCATCTCGATGAAATTTCTGCACACAGTTCACTGGTGTTTGAAAAAATTTCTGAGAAACCCGCGCGAGATTTCAACTGCCTGAACGTCGCAACACCTTTCTGCTAGTGTCACTATAACAGAATAGGAGACCCGAACCGATTATTCCATACGACTATAGTATATGAAATTAAATATAAAAAATTATTGAAAACCTAGGAAATATTTAAATCGATCGAAGAAATTGATGCACACTGTATTTATTCTTAATTTGCTCTCAAAATGATTTTCGTACACTTTGTTAACCCGATTATGCATAAATGAATAATTTATCGGCGAGAAACCGTGCGACAGTTAAACCTGTCGCGCTTGCGTGTATATACCTCTTTGGCGAAAATTGGTAACGATAGGTGATAACTTTATCTTTGGGACGAATAGACACACGATTCGTAGAAAGGTAGTGGCAAACAGTGGAAGTAAACTGTTGGTTCCTGCAAAATGGCACTGGTATATATGTACTCAGTTCGTGTGACACGTGCCCGGTCGGCTATAGACATTCACTCGTCTAAACCTGTGTTGGTAGTTGGTACACTCTGATCCATAAATATCCGGAAATACAATGGCCCTATAAACTAAATGTTTAAATATCTCTATTGTTGAAATGGCAACAAACGCTATGGGACATTCCAGGAATTGGCCGATAAGATCTATAACAATTAGACCGCGGATTTTATGCTTTTACGACAAAACTGTAATTTGAAACGGTAAAAGCATTAGAAGCATTTTAATATATTGTTGTATTGTTTCCAACCTGTTAAATATATTAAAAAAGAAAAGAAATTTCTATTCTTCTCCAACTTGAGCAACCCTTACATATATGTTGTCATTTTTAATCTAAATTTATTTTGATTCTAAAAACTGAATTGAGAGTACCAAAATTATGGCGTTTAAAATTATGACATAAAAAATCTGCTTCTGTTGACATTGTTTATTATATATTCAGTTTACATAAGTTTTAGAGCTATCCTAAGGGTGCTCTCCATTCGAGGATGAATTTCGTCGTACAACAGGCGATACCAAGTCTATCTATTCAGTTCTTGCAGTTGTGAACAAACAATTTAATTATTGGGGTAATAAAAGACTAATATGAATTTTTTTTTTTTTTTTTTTTTTTCTTTGTAATAACTGAAGAGATCGATATAAGATTTAGCTTCCGAATATTTAAAAAAACTCCTCGTCCCCAAAGGGTTAATGTTTATTCAATGATAAAATAAATTATTGATCGAATGGTTGGAATGATTCTATGACACTATTCTAGAAAATATGAAATTAATTATGTATTTATGCTCGGGAGTGTACATGTGTCAGAGTAAATCTGTGAAATCTCGTTCTCCCCAATTGATCGAGGGGCCAGTTCAAAGTGATTTTTTCCGAAATTTGTTATGGAAAGGCGCATAACAGGTATGTGCCCTATGGTAGGCCAATATGAGTATTACTACATATGTAATCTACCGAGACATTGACGGGATCGTTGCAGTTACTAAACACTAAACCCATTTCGCTACGAAGTAATCCTAATTGAATCATAGACGTGCTTTTGGACACCGGAGCTTAATTACGAAAACAGCAAAATACAAACTTTTAGGCGATTATCGCCAATTACGCGAAGCTCAAAAATAATTCCAAGCTCACGTGTCACAGTAACAGTCAACAATCGCGATACATAAAATTTATTTATGGACTCAAGAGTTAATAGAATGGATGATTCGTAGTAATAAACTTTTTCGAGGCGTTTTTTACAGGCACATTATTAAGCAATAATGTTTCATGAGTTGTAATAAGATTCGGCTCGTACATTTAAATGCAGAGCGTGCAAAGTCGCACGTGGAATTGCTTCACGAGTGTTTAGAAAGTAGTGTTCGGCACGCGACTCTGTTTAATGGTGGAACGGGAATAATGCTTCCTATGGATACCTTCAAATTTTTCTATATCAACAAGTTTGGATAGCACCGATCTGCAATTCATGGAGCTCGTTTAAACCGGTAAAAAATTTCGATTGGGACGATGAGAGGCAATGTGTTGGAGATCCTCTAAAAAATTTCAAGTCAATTGGTCAACTGGACTTTGAGATATCGTGGCAATACATAGTTACGTTAATTTTACGAATTTAAATAATCCCTTCGGCACATATATATGTATATGTATATTCTACAAGTATACTTGAAGAAAACGTAAAAAAAAAAAATTATATTTTCAGAATGGAAAACCTGAATACCCCCATTAAGGCAAGAACCAGTTATCGTGGGGTATAATCAAATTTGAAATTTCGGGGCACTAATTCGGCAATTTTAATGGGACGACATTAAAATGGCGTAACGTTACGTATGATTGGCACCGAGAAATAAATTCCCGTGCTCAACTCGTCATCTTCTCCTGACGAGAGATGTATGAAATTTTATTTAACCCTTTTCCTTCGTTGTCCCGTCATTAATCACGCCAGAAGCCCTATACCAGGGGTACAATCAATGTTTCTTGAAATGACTAATTGCGGGCACGGAGCACACAACGAAAAAAATATTACAATTTCACTTTAATTACGCCGGGCACATCGTCATTACACTTTAATACGAACCGGAGGATTCTTAAGTTTGCTCTGGATTACATTTCAATTTCAACTTCATGTGTGCCAGTAGACTGCGGATTTTATGCATTTATGGCAATACCTATGGTAATGTGTAGGTGAAACTGAGAATCGTGGAAAAATCCAAATTTAAGAATATCAATATATTATTTTCAACATATTACACAATATTTATTTAGTTTTTCATAATGGTAGTAAAGTCTATCCTTTACGACAATGCTAGAGGTCTATCTTTTACAACAACGTTTAAAATCTATATTTTACGATATTACTTCAAGTCTATCTTTTACAACAATATGGAATTTGTTTTTAGTAAGATTATAATGAGAAGTGTTAATTGCCAGATGCGTTCGTCGCATATTAATATTAGGTATCTGTTATGGGTCTTATATGTATGTATATCCAATATAAAACAGGTACTGTATCTAACCTTGCAACAAACTTGCAACTGTGAACTTGAATTAGATTCCTATACATATATTATATTCCTATACACTATTTTACAGTTTTGTGAGCTGCTTCACTAACACAATACGTGCATTATTTCGAAGAAGGTTTCGTTAGTTAATAAGAAATTTATTATGAACTCCAGTGTGTTAACTATTATGTTACTATTAAATACGGACCGCGCGGCCGAAAACTTACCGCATACCGTCAATAACAGGCCATTAAATACAGTTCAAACGATATCGTGTTTAGTGTAATTTAAATCAGAAAAATGCCACAAATAACTAGCTCGGCGCGGCGCGGTGCGCATCTGCAAAGTTTGCTCGGACATGTTGCGTCACATCGCGCATTCTACAGTAATCTATAGAGTTGCGACAAAGTTTCGCAAGGGTGTCTCAGCTAATTATCCAATAAAAGCCGCGAATGAAATCGCGCATATTAAGTTCAATACGCGGGGACGATAAATTGCGTACCGAGGCCGATTGTGGGCTTAAACGTCCCCTGTAATTTGTAACGGAATCTCGAAATCCTCGAAAACATGCGGTCCTGTACGTGTCACTCGTTAATTTCACTGCGGGCACGGCTGCTTCACTTTCGCGGCCTATAAACCTCCGAGATTGAAATTCCACCGTACGAATCCCAACAGAGAACTTTCGAGCAAATTGCAATCATTAGTCTCCCAAACTTCTTTGATTGTAATGAAATTATTGCTGGGGCTACGGTGCGGTCCGGTGCGGTGCTGTGCGGTGCGTCGCACAGCTGTGGATTTCGGCCGATTCGCAGGAGGTAGGTACAGTCAAAGAAAACGAGAGAGAAAGAGAGAGAGAGAGAGAGAGAGAGAGAGAGAGAGAGTCGTCGCGTCGCGTCGTTCAATTGTGAAAGAATGAAAATTAATGCGAATCGCCATCAACAGCGTGTAAATTTCAATTTCAATGATAATGAACCTGCCGTTATGTGAACTATTCGGTGCACCGAGTTCATTCCTTTGGTCATCGCATATTTTGCAATACTAACTTGTTCTTACATAGGCGTGTTTATAATTCCACGAAGTACCACTGGTTATTATTAACCAGTTATTTTCTTTTGTTGGAGTTTTGTATTCGGTGATTTCGTCCTCTTAAGAAACTTAATAATTCATGAGAAATTCCTAGATGTCGTCAGCAGTTCTTTTAGTTCTCCGTTTGTTTCTCGAATAAATTTCGTGTATTTAGTTAATATGCAGCATGTTGTAACACGAAATTACGAATTGTGCGGCTACGATCTATTCTGTGTCGGTAGGTATTGTTTATTCTTGTCTGTGGAGATTATCTCGCTTTATTCGGAGACTGATATTGTTTATGATTTTATCTGCGTTGAATATTCTCATGGATTTACAAGTCTTGCTCCTTTTTCTTCGATCACTTTTGCGATGTATTATATGTATAATGCATTGCGCGAAACTAATACGAGATTTTGAAAACGATAGGACGATTTATTATACTTGTAAGTATAGTATACATATGTATAGTATGGTATAGGAGTCAGAAAAAAGTCTTTACACGTTATATAATTTTACTGAAAATTGACAAATTGTCTAATCAACAAATTGGATGATCGTTTCAAGATCAGCTATTTATTGAAGTGACCGAGAATGGTGCAATGGAAATTGCGATTCGATAACGACGATCATTTCTCTACGTAACATGTACCTTGAAGCATAATGGTTTTTTGAACGACGGCACATTGTTTACACCAGTGAATTGCGGACTAGAAAGCCACTGGGTTTCTTTGGTGCGTAACTTCAAAAATAAAAGAAAAACAAAAACACAACGTCTGTAAGTAACGAGTAAATTGAAAACAGCGAGACCTACAGTTTTCATCACGCAATTTTCATTTCACGTAAACCACTGACCATCACAGCTGCGCGTAAAAAAGTACTCGCACGGTTTGTATGCAGGCGTAGAAACCTTGCCAGCGCCAATTACCCCGCCAATTCGATTATGTATACATATAGAAAAAGGAAATTCCTATATAGCTGACTGCTTCCTGGTATAGAAAGTTCACAATTCTCGATGTACTAACACAGCATCACGGTCATGTACACCTATAATTTGCACGCGACGAGGTAACACTATTAATTTCGAACCTTAGCGGTTTTTTGGGAAAGTCGGTATTTATGTGCGAACAACCGAGCGTTGGTCAATGTTAACGCATAGTTGTATCTTTTCACACGCAACTGCGTGAAATATGTACATACAATAAAATTGATAATATATGTACATAGTAAAGACTACTCGATTGCATAGAGTGTAGAGTGTAGAGTGTAGAATGTTGCATATGTGTAAAAAATAATTTTTCTTTGTAAATGACAAATAATCGATCCATTATTTTTCTATTGTTCTTTTGGCTATCTTGTCACCCGAGTTATTCCTTGTCACCGATTTTCTCTCGTGATCTTTCTTCTGTTTGCTAGTCTCGTGCTTCCTACTGCTGTCTCTGTTCGTTTTTATAACTTCTTTCTTGTAGTCTTATTCTACTTGACAGGGGAGGCAAAACCGTGCTCGTTAGTTGATACACCTGTGTTCATCTGGCCGAGCACGAATTTTTCATACGGGGACCCTTCGTGGGTCCGAGTATACTAAAAAAAAAGAACGAGACGAAAATGTTCTCGTGCCTCGTGTCACCGAATACATATTCGGACGTCACAGATTGTTAATCTGGTTAATAATTTACAGGTGGGTGTTACATTTCATTTAATAATATTATGTAGTAAAAAAATATGTAGACGATAAACTGTCCTTGTTCCCTGTGTACATACCAATAAATGTACTAAATAAATGATTTGATCCCGTCCCGTGTCGGCAATAGCAACAAATGTATATGCTAATATAGCGAGAAAAATAATGAAATAAGCTGAACAACGGTACTAAATCAGGTGTTCGTATTCATTTTGCGAGGTCCGAGGGCCACGTATTTAGCGGGGCAGAAATCCCTGGTGATCCGCGATACTTCCCACTGCGAAATACGACTGTTCTTGCTATTCAGAGTGTGGTCCTTTATTCTATCGAACGAGAGATTTGGCATACGAGTCGTTTCAGGATAAAATCGCAAACAGCCGAATCGCAGCGCGCCTTTAGCTTTGGTCGGAACCACCGAGGCTGTTTGCCGGAACACGAAATGAAACGCGCGCACCTGCCCATTCTCCGGCCTCTCCTCTCCTCTCCTCTCCTCTCCTCATCCCTTCTATCTACAGTAACGTATCATTCGTGGACCCTAAAAGTAAGCAATAATAGTTATTAACCGGCAGGGAGATGCGATCCCACCGTTCTCTAAACATTGCATCGCGTACGATAATATTCCGCGCACTCCTTCAAGGACCATCGAATCAATCACTCGGTATACGTATGTATAATATGTACAAACAGTCCTCGAAAATTTGTTCTGAAAACTGGAGATTGTAATTGCGTGTACACTTGTTGCCTTTATACGTATGTATATGTAGAGTGTCCTCACTTTTATTATTTAGGATGTTCCAATTTTTCTGGTTTTTCTCTATGTCTTTTTTGATTCGCCGATCGAACGATGATCGACGGGACTAGCAAACTACGCCACTGCATTGTTCGTCCTTCGTCTCCCGCGACCTCTTCCCTCTTTTTTCCTCCTAAACGGACGGCTATAAAATATAACCGAAAGAATCTGCCGCCTTACTACATACATATACACAGTATCGTGGCCCTTTCGCCCTGAACAAGAGCGTTGCCAAACGTAAGACAACTTGCTGAGGGGCAGTTAAGTGAACTTCTTCCTCCCTCTCCTTCCCTCCTAGCCCCATCCCAGTTTCCTCCCCTTCTTGCGGGGACCAGCTCCCACGGGCCCCATGTCCCTTCCCCCACCCGTCGACCAGCGACGCGCGTGCCAGAAACCAAAAACACGTGCCATTCTGCCGAGACCAAGCCGCTCAATTAAAAGGGCGCTTCTTACATGTTTAATAGGCATGCATCAACTGTACGAAATGATTAGCACAAGCCTGTGCCCGCGCCCGCGCCCGCGCCCGCGCCCGCGGTGTAAATTATTATTTCCTTTAACCACTTCGACCCTGACGGAACATACAGTGGATCTAAAAAATATTTAAATACTACATTTTCGATTCTCGAAAGATTGTTTTTATTTAAATTGTGATCATTTCGTAAAGACGTTTGGTCCATTTTTCTGCGAGTTATTTTTACATGAGCAGGTGGGAAACTGAAGATTTCCATTTTTCCTCAAAATGTCTCCAGAAACATAGAAAAATGTTCCGGCTGTAAAGTATGTTTTATTAGGAACTGATTTTCTATAATAATTGTTCCGAGAAATAAAAAACATAGGTGAGTATGTGTACCCTCGACGAACGAGCGAAGAAGTCTCGTTAAAACAAACCGCCGCGCCGCGCCGCGCCGATATAGAAATTCGTTGCAGCAGGAATGAATTTCGCCGATGACTGACCGTTTGATCTCATTTCAACGAAATAAAGCAAGAAAAAGGCAGCTTGCCGGTTGTCGGAGACCGGTTGGATATAACCGCGGCACCGCGGAAGCTTCATGGACGCGTGTCCTGCCAGGCTGTATCATTACTCCTTGTTGATACGTCTCTATCGGCCAGTATTTTTCTGCGCCTCTGCATTTTCTATGCGGAGAATGCTCCGCGGATATACCGCCGCGTCATAATTTCACTTTAAAAAGCTGTCCTTCGGGAAATCAAGAATGGCATTATTGAATATCGGCGCGGTAAACGTGAAATGGTGAGCCACTCGAAGAGAAACTGCGAACGCTCCCGAAGAAACGTGAAATGTTTCGTAGCTAGGTAATCGGTACATGCATCAAGTTGCTCCACTCGCTGATACATTATAGCTTGCTGTCGATGCAACAATTGCAATGTAACCAATACTTTAGACTTAGACTAAGAATTTCCTTTCATATTTTCAGAATATGAAATAGATCAGCATAGTCGATAGCATTAATCGTCTATGTTTCAAGATTGTACAGAACGAGGAAGAATATTTTACCTTTCAAAATAAGAAAATGAATTCGGGTTGCTTACAAGATCACTTATTACATTATTCGATTAAATCGAACTGAAATTAAGATTAAAAAATTTTAATTAAGAAAATTTGTCAGTACATACATACATACATACATACATACATACATACATACATATATGTATAAATATATTTTAAACGACTAATTAACGAATGATCGGATTTAATTTCAGGAATCGATATTAACAGAAAAGAACGAGTAACGAGGACCAATTAACACGCGACCACCATTACACGCACAAATGGGACTACTCCTAAGAAGGAAGGTAAACTACTTTCACAAAAAAAATCACACCAATTTTGAAAGTGAAATAAGGAATGTGTGCGTAAAGGTAAGCTTCACTTGGAACGAGGAAGAGGATAGTATCGAACGAAATTAGCAAAAATTGCTGCATATAATGTCTGGTAAGATCCACACTTAGGCAAACAACTTTCGGTACAAATTCTTCACAGTAGAACACCTTCTTTTCTTACCTAGAAATATGTATATGTAAAAGGATTTGTTACGGTAATGCGTGGTAACTTGTGTCAGGGCTGTTCGACTCGCGGCCCGCGAGCCACATTTGGTCCGTTCTTCCACTTCTTCGTTCCGCTTAGGTGGGAGGCGATGTTAATTAAATTACTTAACGAAATGCTAATGGCCAGAATTAGTACTGTCCGGAATTACACAACTTTCCCCTAATGAAATTCATTCTTAAAAGACGAATTACTCGAAGAAAAATCCACTATCCGGCAACCAGAAATATTAGGAGAAATTTTCCTTACCCTTTCCCCAAAGGGCGCTACTGGAATAAGTATTGCTTTCTCGCGGCACGCTATAACGAAGGTCCCTCATAAAAATGGAGATTTCAACGCCCGGGGATGGGTGCGCGTGCAAGGAGATTCCATCTTTCAGTTATATCGGAATTTCCAAGAGCGGTATGTCGCGTCTAATAAACCCTAATCATTCCTTTTTGTGTGGGGACTTAGACGTTTGCCGCGTGGAGATACCTGCCGCCTTAAAAGTGATCTACGACACCACCTGTCCCTTTAAACCTGTCCGTGTGCGTGCATCGGGTCCACTTTCCGTTTCACAACGGGCCAATGAATTTTATGGCTAGTCTAATGAAGTCTTTTTCAAATCGTCACCCATGGCCGCCACGATCTTATCGCGACTTAATTGGACGAACTGTATTTCGTCGGGCTGAACTTGCAGACCCAGGCCTTTGAACTTGTCTAAATCGGCGTTTAACGGGATGTACCAACAAACCGACGAACATCAAACGTTAGCCTCGAACAAAGGGCTTGCTACACCTTGGAGACGAAAAGCATATATGTATGTAGTAGGCTTTTGTTGCAATGACCTTGTTACGACCTTGGAGATCAATGTATCGTATACGAATGGATTCGTTTTGGCACACGCTTTCATACATATAAGTATAATAACAAAAATACATAGCGTTCATTTCTAAAAAAAATAATGCAGATAAAGAAAAATTACAGACGCCATTACATTGGTTTAAAAAAACAGTATAACATTTTCTTCGAATGTTTGCTGAAACGCGGATCAATGGGAACACCGTTACAGCAGAGCGTGGCGTTGGCATTGGTCGAGCCGGAAACCGTACGCTAATATGCTGCGCTCCGAATGGTCCGTGTTTATTTGTTAATTACTCCTGAACAAATCCGCGTAGAAAATTTTCACAAACGAAAAAGTTACTCGAAACGATCTCAGGAATCACGGCTTTCAAGTAAGTACAACATTTTCGAGACACCCTGTAACTATTTCCAAAGTCTCCGCAGCTCGGTATTTCTCGCCTACTCGCTTCTGACACATAAAACCATGCATGAAAACCACGGACTAATTATTACGAATCTAGAATAAACGCGTAACCGTGATGATGTAGCAACAATCGAGATTCCCCGTCGACCACTCTGTTTCACAAACAGCGTATAAGCACCGGAGAAATCGTGCCCCGATGACGCGATAAAACTAACCAGCGTGAGTATCCAGAAAGTATGAAGAATGAAAGAAATTCATTAACGAACAATTAAAGCGCATGTTACGCAAAAGAAAAATTAATTGACCGGATCGTTCGAAAGATTGCTGGTAAACGGAAGAACGGGTCGGTTCGCCGCCGCGGCCGCGCGCCGCGCCGCACCGCACCGCACCGCACCGCACCGCACCGCACCGCACCGCACCGATGCGGTGCAACGGAATTGAAAGCATTTAATTGCCGGAGCGACGCGACAGTGAGATATTGAGAAAGAAAGTACGAGGAAGGAGAGCAGCGGATAACTTGCGACGTGTGAAAGAGAAATTGATTGAGAGAAGCGTAAGTGAATAAGACCGGTAAGAAGACGAACGGCGAGGAAGAAAGAAGACACGCCTTCGAAGAAAAAGGTGAGAGAGCGCTAGCGTGGATTCGGAGCACGGACCCCACACTTACCTTAATTATTTCCACATGACTCGTCGGAAATCTCGCGTGGATCTCTAATGAACGCTAACTTCGATCCCCGACGGAATTTCGGACCGTTCGCGTCCGTCGATTCCCAAGGATCCGTTTCATCGAAGCTCGTCGTTAAGATTAAGCGAACCGACGACGAAGCGACGACGACGACGACGACGACGACGACGACGACGCCGACGCCGACGAGACGACCACCTTTTTCATTCCGCCCATTCTGCCACATTCTGTATTAAACCCAACATTTTATAACGGGAACGGGAACCGGCGCGGCGATGCTCGTAATTCGAATGTGTATTTAGTTAGATTTCTTTTTCAACCAATTTACCGATTTGCGCAGGCTGAAAATAAAATAAAATATTTCATTTTATCGATTCCACTTATTGTTAGACAGCTGCGGACGCATAAACATTGATTTGTAGATTATTTTCTCAATGGAAGAGCCTGTAGAAAGATTATATTTTTAAAATTGAATTGTTCTTTTAACGTAAGACGTATTATAAACAGATCATTTTATACGATACGGTATAATGTTGTTTCTCGTAGAAAACGAATGCTGTAGGCGAGCCGTCGCGTCGCGTCGCCGCGCCGCGCGCCGTCGACACCGTGCAATTTGACTAATTATAAGAGCGCACGTTCAGATATTGAAATGATTGATTACAAATTTTTACAGGTTGGTTATCCGGCACCCGGCACCCGGTCTCGTTCGTTTTACGAAAGGTGATATCGCTAATTCACTGGCGCACCCAAAACATGTTCTCACTGCGAAATATACGTTCGTGCTCTACTTTGCAACGCGATCATTAACATAAGCTACCGTTCGTGTAAGGCGCGCAATTACGGAAATTGGAAGGGAAATTAAAGAGAAAGGTGGAAGTTTGCCAGTTTCTACGGTTCGAAAGAGGCAACGTTGATGACCAGCGACGGAAATTGTGATATTCCCGAGCCTTTGCCAGCTAAATGAGATGCAAATAGACTTACCACTTATCCACGATGGTACATTCGCTCTGTTATTCGAAAATTATTTGAACGAATGTCTGAAATGTGGTTCCGGAAAAGATAATAAGCAGCACCGTTCATAGGTTAACACCATATGTATACATAAGTATGTATACATATGTTTAGTTTAAACATTAGAACAATACACAATCATATGATAATATACATACCATACATACGTGTATACATATGTAATACCGAATACTGTGACCGAACGCATCCTTGTTTGTCAAGCGCGACACCTTACTTTCTAGGTTAAAAATAAATAAATAACCTTCAGGAATATCAGGGTTACGTTACGTTAGAATTGAAGAACGTAAGAGTGTTACATGCATATATGTACTTATAATTTTATTATACACTCTACACTCTACACGATCATTGTAGGGTTAGTAAATATTTATGATTGGTAAGTTTATATGTAGTTGAACATTCCGACAATTCTTTCGATAAGATGGGAGACTCGAACATTGCTCAATTAAATAAGGAAAAAAGAAGGGAAGAACGCTTGGAAACCGAGAGAGAAAAAACAAAGATGAGCTGAAAACCTGTCAGGTTAACGATACCCTGGGCAAAGCACCTCTAATTATGCAAAATAAATAAAGGCACGCGCACTATGCATTCTTACGCCCTCTCTTCGCCCCTTACCTGGTCGATCTTGATCCCGATCGCCGGCACGCGATTTCAACGGCTAGCAATTACCGATCTTGCGCTCTGCAGCAACAGAAATTCGCTCCCTTTCGTCTTTCTTTCCCTTCAGATTGCTCACCTTGTGCTTGTCTGTTTTCACTCCTCGCGGGCAAACCGTCGAAACTTAGGAATAAGACACGTAGAATGACTCATTCGTGCGATTCATATTTTTTATTAAGTCGTTGCCGATTATTCTGCGAATCTTCTGTACTCCTCGCCCTTCCTTCGTTTCGGTAAACAGTCCATTGTAAAATATAAAAAAGGGCATTCGTTACCAATTTCAACGACCTTGAAATATGTTATTAAGGTCATCGCGCGTTCTGCACAACTTTTTCCTATATGTACATGTTCCGTTGAATTATCACAGTTTAATATACGTATGTATGTATGTATGTATACATTATTACCAATAACGTGTCAGTGTTAACGGGGTTTGAAGTGGATAGTTTACCGATAACCTGTTGGCACGAATGAAGCGTAGTATGTACTATATGTACTACGTATTTACGTTTACTCAATAATTTTCTTTCATAACTAGGCCAAATTGCCCGGAGATATTTTGCTCGTGGAGTTCGTTCCAGTATCAACAAACTGGAATGCGCTGCATGTCAGCTACATTTTAGAAAATAAGCAAATCGTATCGAACAAGCAAAAGATAGTAAACGATATTGTATCGTTTTCAATGTGAGCCACTGCACATTTTCATTCATGCTGTCCGCGTTTCGCTTCGAGCGTGCAAAAACGTGTAGCAAGAATCGAGAGAGTAATTTATTACAATGAATTCTCATTGCTAACAGTTTCCTCGTCTGGTCTGAGAAATGAGTGTAAAAACAGAAAACGAATGCGATAGGTTTTCAAGGAAGGTTGAGACGAACGAAGGAGTCCACACTTTCCTAGTTTAGAAAGGTTTACGTCGAGATTCAGTTTCGTCTGACAGCAGTGGTACTTCCACAGGATCTTAATCAACCTATCGTATGGTCTCTCTTCTTGCGAAAAGGACTTTGAAAAAAATTCACAAATCACAATATGTATGCCTCGATTCTACATCCAACACTTTTAGTTAAAAGTAATGAAGATATTACCGAATCCATGTTAAACGAAACACCCTGTATACCATGCACATCTCTTTGACGTATGTAGGTATGTATATCGAGGCATTATACCGTATTCCGTGGACCCGTACTAATATAAACAAATTAATGCGCTTGTATCGTATAAGCGAAATATGTATTCTTTTCGGTTTCTTACCTGTGCACACGAACATCCGCATACACTACAACTACACAGTTTGACGGTTTGTCGGCTCCTTCGGGGCGGCGCGGCGCGGTGCGGCGCGCGTCTCATAAAGTCGACCCTTTTCAGTGGATTTTAAGCCCGTGTGTACTGCACCGCTGCACACATGTATATGTGTATGTATGTAAATATTTTTATCGATACGTGGATTAACTCTAGACTGCAGCAATGCGGATTTGGTTTTACAAAGAAAAATATATAAGTCGATTAATTAAATATATAAATATATATTAATTAAAGTGATATTTTGTAAATAGTTGAAGTGAATCGGAATGCGTGAAACAACAAAGTGAAGATATTAATCTCGTTTATGTTTTCCCCGATTGTTATTGTATCGTTAAGAAAAATTAGAGAATCCGAGGATATTTGCTGATCTCTTTTTTTATTCTCGTGCAAACGGAATGACGAATTTGTGGCTCCCGTTGAGACGCGGTAACAGTAATAACACAACCACTGTAATTTTCTCTCCGCTGACAGACACTCATCAACAATTCTGAGCCTGCTATGTTATTGTGCTTATTTTTCGAAACCTCTTATTTGATCGTTATGTAAATTCATAATACAGAAAATTGTATATTTTAAAAAGTGAAATTCGCGGAGAGTATTTCAGAAGAGATTACAGTATTCGCGCTAACAGATATGTACATAATATGCTAGTTCTGAAAAATTCATTTTTTTTATTTTACCAAATGCGATCCCCTTTAGTACGTATATACATATAGTTCCAAAGTATGCGCATGCGACTGGAAAATCGGCCAATTCTCCATTACGATTCCGAAAATTAAAAATATTTCGGAAGAAAAAGAAAGAAACGGTGATTCGTGGCCCCAAAACGAAGAACAAGTAGAAGAAGCTTTTGCGGACAAGTAAGACGATGTAAGCGGTTCGCTCGTTCCCAGGCTCGGACCGCGCGTTGCATCCGATCGTATCTCCCCGAGGATTTATTGTTTGGTAAATCATTTAGTCGCTGCCAACCTGCCGTGAGGGAAGTCGAGCTGACAGTGCTCGTGCTTCTTTCTCCCTTTTCTTTCTCTTTTTTCCTCCACCTCCGCTGTTCGAGCTCCTCTTTCAATTTTTTGTCCTGCATTCGAATTTACCGCGAGAATCCCAATGACACGAAACATGCCTGATAACTTTGCCGTGATCAAGTTTCGTACGTTTAGCAAGCCTGCGACCTGAAAATTTCACTGTTTCTGCGTTATTACTCGTATTTTGAGAAGTCTGTTCTCACAACACCACTAATCAATTCGTGTCGTGTCGTGACATCGCAGGCCGGCAAGAATAGCGAGATAACTAAAAAATGGAAAATGTTAAATGTTACTTGGAACGATCGTCAGGAATCACACTTTTCAAGGAATTACATCATTTCTGGGACACCATGTACAATAAATTCGTTCGAAAACCTTGTTCGCGATATGTAACGCATGTCGTTTATTGTAAGGTTGTTGAACAATAAGTTTAAAAAGGTTTCATTATTTTTTGCTGTACGCGTGTTGGACGAATACTTAATGTCTCTGTCTCATCCCCTGTTTCGGTGGGAAAAATATGGTCACCGTGTAACTGTGAATGAGGCTAGAAAAGCGGCAGAACCGGTGCGGTGCTGTGGTTGCCGGGAACAGCCTATCCCTATCCACATTGCATGCGTCAAAGATGCAAATTCGATTTGAGTCGAGTTCATCGGAGACGAGAGAGAGAGAGAGAGAGAGAGAGAGAGAGAGAGAGAGAGAGAGAGAGAGAGAGAGAGAACGATTTCGACTCCGGTGGAATGGAAAGGTTAGAGAGAAACCGAATTTCGAAGGTGTGCAGGTGGGGGGAAAGAAAGAAGCACGCACACGCCAGGCACGCGTCGTCTTCTCAAGGAGGAATGCTCGCTCGGTCGCGCTCTTGAACACGAGTAGTAGGCTCGTGGAATGATTTCGAGACACGAGGCGAGCCGCGCGTCCGCGTTGGAGCGAACGGGACACGGCCGAGCAACCTGATGCCGGAGAAGAGAAAGAAAAGAAGCCCAGAGGAGAGGCGAAAAATGCAGAACCTAACCGTGCACTGTGCACGCCGTACCGCGCCGCGCCGCGCCGGGCCGAGCCGGGCCGAGCCGCGCCGTGCAGGCTACAGGTGCATCGGGCGACGGCATTCAAGAATTCGTGCCCGATCCACCCTCGAGGAATTTTTTTTCCTCTGGCCTGTTCGCCGGTCCATTTGCTTGCCTCGCAACACCGCGAGAACCTCGATCCGAGACAATGAAACGGTTATCTATTGCTGACCGCGTTCAACTCTTTGCACGCACGCTCTCTTCTTTGCGGCTGCTCTCGCTCTCGATGCGGTCGTAGTCGTAGGAAACGAAAATTGCGTCGCACAACCGCTAGCCGCGCCGCACAGCAACAGTCCGAATCGATGAATTACCTGTTCATTCATAAATAAAAAAATTTCATTGTAAAAAATCAATGAAAAATACGGTCTATACTACTGGGATCAAATGCATTAAATTTTAAATTACATATTAAGGGCACAGACGTTCGTATACTGCAGGAATAATTTTTTTCATCGCCAACTACGCGATATCCTTTTCCTCGAATTACGGAACATTATAGTTTTCGCTTCTCGGAGGACATCCTTGAAATCGAAAGCTATATTTCGACGATTGCGAAACTACTAGAACTAGAACGGGTCAGGAAAGAATAGACATCGAGATCCAACGGCGATCAACCTACGAACCAAATTTTGCTGAAATGACAGAGTAGTTTCCTGTTCATTTCCGTTCGAATGATAGGTTGTACGTTATTGTACCGTTATCGGAGTATTCATTTGGCGCTATGAATTTTTCAGCTATTCCCGGATAATCTAGCGTTTCTACGAATGCTCTGCCCTTCTTTCATCACGGAGAAACCGCCAATTTCAAATTGTCTTTTACACTCCTATGTATTTATGGTATGCCGCGGCTTATACACGGTATGATTAGGATCGAGAGAGAGAGAGAGAGAGAGAGAGAGAGAGAGAATTTAAAATTTAAACAATTAATTAAAAAATTATTAGAAAAAATATGTTATATGTATACATATACAATACATACATATAAATAACGAAGATTTTCGAGATCTCTCATTCACCGATTCGGATAATCGAGGTTGTACCGTACATCGAATTTTTACATACAATCTTACCGTAATACATACATACATACATACATACATACATACAAACATATACGCAGAAATACCGTACGAAAATCGCCGACCGCAATGCAAACACGTTCTTTGCTACCGCGTAACGTTGCGGTGGAAGTTAAACGACACCGCGCCGCTCCTAAAACCCGAACGGCCGGCCATTAATTTTCCGACAGCCTTGGGAGCACGTTTCACAGTCGAAAGTAGAAAAATAACGGCGAGCGAATGTTCATCGCGCGTCGCTGAACCTTTTCAGCAATCAATTTCACGAAACATGGGCGACCGTAAAACGAGTGCGGTGTCGGTTTGTTGCGCATTGTTAAATACCGTGACGCGTGAAGTCGTGGCCAGTTGTACGCAAACCCTGGAACGAAAGTGGACCGGTTCTCGTCGATTCACGAAAAATTGTCGCCGACCATGAGTTTAAGCACGCGTCGGAGCGGCACGGCGCGGCGCGGCGCGGCGCGGCGCGGCGTCTCAAAGGTGTACACAACATCAAAAGGCGACGTCTGTCGAATGACCGCGCAAGAAAAACGATAGAAAGTTCGACACAGAGTTCACAGCCCGAGGTTGGGGAAAATTGATGTTTTCCCGACGATTCGGCTCGGTGGTCTCCGACACACAGAGGCTTCTGACCGCAAAAGACGCGCGAAAATTCGACTGATTTCCCGGCTGAACCCTACCGGGATAATCGGCTACCAGAAACTAGATTAAGTCCGTGGGCAAGAGCGCAGTTTAATCTCGATTTAGGTCGGCTTTGCGCCGGTTCTCGAGGGGATATCTGTCGTCTTAGGAATCGTTCCGTGCCACTAACGAACTCTAAGCTCGAATTAAAATGCGTCGAGATTCACGTTCTGGCTCGCGACCGGCCGGGTCGGGCCGGGCCGGTCCGTCCTTTTACGGTTCCGCCGCACCGCACCGCACCGCGGCGCGTTTTATAAATGCGTTTATGCGCGTCTAAGCCACCGGTGTCGAGTTAACACGGATCCGCGCCGGTTTCTCTCGAACGGAACGTGTCGATTGTTGTTGCGTCGAGTGCCCGGACAAGCTGTCCGACGGATAAGCTCTAAATCGGACGCTTGCAACGGTAATAAACTGGCATTCTCCCGAGCATTAGCGAAATTAGTCGTGAACGTGGTTAAGCGTTACCGTTGACACGCTGCTGTTTGGAACGTGTAACGAGCCTCCCGGAAGAGTTAGCGAACATCGAGCAACTTGCAACTTCCGTTCGATCCTGAGCTTTGTGCTTGGTGTTTTGAATAGCAGCTATTCAATTAAACAATTCTTTGGGAAACAACGTTGTTTACCATGCTCTGTCCTTCATCGACCTTCGACCGCTACTCGGTTATCAGTGTTTTATAAAAATATTTTATGGACAATTTTTTTTATAAAACTATTGTGTGGTCGAATGACAAATACAGACGCTTTCCTCGCCCCTAATATGTAGATGGGAGGGACGGATGAGGGTTCGAGTAACGAATCAATGTTTAATTATTGCGCGACGTTACACCCTGTATATTGGTCGTGTGTGAGAAACGCAAGAAGTTACGAAACGAGCTGATGGAGGAAGCAGAAAAAGGAGAAGTTCCCTTCCGCGAGAAGCGTTCGATCTGCAAGAATTCGTGCCACCCACGTGCAAGTACGTAGGGGCGCCCATATGATCGACCGAGGTCGACGAACGCAACCAGATCCTGCTTCCTCGAAGGTGGAGGAGTAGGATGGTGGTGGTGTGGTTGCAACGCTGCGACGCGACGCGACGTGCTGCAACGCTGCCGTTGTTTGCTGCTTTGGCCACCGCTCCGCTCCGCTTCGCTCTGCTCCACGCCGCGCTGCGCCGCCCTGCGCCGCCCTGCGCCGCGCGCAGGCTCCACTGCTTCTGCTTGGAGCGGGGACGGTACAAAGAGCATTATGTACTTACAAAGACGTAAAGCGAAATGGGAGCGAGATACCCGACGGTGGCCGGATGAATGGAGAAAAGGGTGGCAGAAGCGGGGTGGCCGGGGGAAAACGTAGGGCGTGGGATGCAACGAAGAAGAGCCGTAAACGCGATTGAAATTGAAGCGTCTATCGGGTCTCGACTCTCATTGTCAGTCAGAGGAAAGTTCAAGCTTCCTTTCATTCGGCGAATAAAATCGAAACAAATCGAATTTTCCACCAAATTTTCATTTATTATTAACAATCACTGTAGACAGACCCCCCCCCCCCCCATCTAACCTAACAAACAACTGTTTAGAAAAACTGTATTGTACAATACGTTTAGTCACTCTCGGTGAAGATAGAATAAAACATCGATTAATATCGAACTAATTGGAAAATAATAATTAAACAGTGGACAACTTTGTAAACGTAACAGAAATAATTTACGGCTATTGTGTGTCAAAAAGATAATGGATGTTTCGAGATTGAGAATAGCGCAACTAATCACAAGGTTTGGCTAAACAAACTCTAGCTCTCGAGGCATTTACGAGCACGGACTAGCGTGACTGTGTGGAAGCTAAACAGATTGAAACGGACTATCGTTTAAGAGTGTGTCTAATTCAAGATTCCAAATTATTATTTGTTTTTTCACCGAAAAATCCGAAAATAACTATGTGGGAAGAATTTGGAAATTCTGTGTAGAACGAAGACGGTTAAGATTCTCTATTTTCAGCTGTTCATCGACGCTCGGCAAGAGAGCAGGGGAATAAACTAAATAAAAAAAGGATTATGGACATTAAGTCCCCTAGCTAGAATGGAGGAAGAAGGAGGTTTGAAAAAAAGCAATGAATGAAAAAGGGAAAAAGCGGTTCCTCGCTGACCATTTATCACGAAAGGGAGTATAGTTGCCACACCCTTCTTCCGGCACCTCAATCTATCGGATGCTCACGATTTTCAAAGATATTCGAAACCTCTTTTCATTTCTTCATTCTTCGTCGGGAGCTTCGATAAGCAGCCATGATGGCGTATCGCCACACCCCCACGACAAAATTAGAGCTTCTTCCTTATTTCGCGAGATTTATCGGTTGAACGGTCTTTATAAGAAAAGATGAAAAGTCTGAGGAGGAAGGGTTGATTGCGTCTTGTGCGCTAACAATGCCGAGGAAGTTGATATTTTACCCGGAAATTAAGTTCTTAGCCGGCTGCGTGTAGACTATAGACTGATAACGAAACGCGCAAGTAATTTTTGAGAATTGGCTTGAGATTAGAACTGACAAATTTTTTTTAACATGTATCCGACCGACACTTTTTAATGTTCATCGATTATTTTCATTCATTTTTATTTAAAGGAACTTTAATTTATTTACCGAAAGACACAAATCTTAATGCATGCAATGACACGAATACGAGTAACATTAATAATAATACGTAATTAGTAATAATGATTTCTGTCATGTTTATATGACCTGCATTTATAAATATTTTATAATACCAATAATTAGTGAACCGATAAAATATTCTCTGCCCCTGAACCATCGTGACCCGCGCAACACCGTTGCATAGATGCAACGGCCATGCATAGTGCACGGTGCATCCATGAAGATATTAATCTTATTACAGATGGATACGATACTGCAACTAATTAGGATGAGTTTTCGAGATGTTAATAGCAAATGTATTTTATTGCATGTTATTCCGAAAAAAATGTGTGTACAACAGAAGAAAATGTATTAGCTTCAACGCTTCGACACACAAGTTAATGTTAATACGTATGTCCATAATAAAAACGATGTTATCTCGTAGGAAGCGAATAAAATCCATAATCTAAGGATAGAAAAAGTTTTTAAATGAAATTACACGGTAACATGTAATAAAGGCTAATGAATTTTATATAGCGATCAACGATAATATGTACTAGCTAGATTTATGCGCAGTGCGTTCTAAAATTTGTTATTTTTATAATGACATAAAAATAATAAATATTAATCGTAAGAAATAGAGTTTCGAATTTCGAAATTTAGACACATGAAATACTATTAATTATTTCCTGTAGATCCGAACTGCGGTTGTTTTTTTCACATCAATTTCCACCAAACCGGGGCGGGGGTGTAGAATCACGCTACGATAGTCGCGACAATACTTTTCCACATATTTTTAGCCAGGTCTGATTTCGATCCCCGGTTTAAATTGCTTGTCGCAGTCGTTTTATGTTTTAGGTAACGTGTCCCTTTTTTAATGTACATTCCTAACAAGAACGAAGAAGAGTCTGTGAATGAAGATTGTTCGAGGGATTGTCCGAGCGGTTTCCCACGAAGTCTTCTTCCTCTCGTTCCCTCTCCCTCTGGACTCGTTGGAGGAGGATGCTCTCGGTGTCAGGACCATTCGTCCTTCCGTACTGAATGGGGAGGAAGGATAAGCGGAGAGCCTCGAGCCGAGCCTCCGCGAAGAACTGCTAAACTCTGCGGGGGAATTTATCAACGTCCGGATACGAATCAGTTCTGGCTTCGTTTACAAGACAAAGATCGGCCGAGGCGGTCGCTCGAGACGAAGTAGACTATAGACGGACATACGAAGTCTGCTCATAGGCGTCGATTTTCGTCTTTCCAAGCACACGCTTTTCTCACACTTTCCCGATACTCCGGATTAGATCACCCTTTCGTCGCTTGCGATCGATGCTAACCAATTTTAAGATATCACTAGCTACTGCGGATTTTATGCATTTATCGCTAATATGGGTAGGTGCAATTTAAAATAGTATCAAGGTTAAAAATAGCAGAAATCATTTAAGTGCTCGAGTTAAAATTAACACTCTGTATAATTAACAAAACCGATGCAAAAAAGGGATTTTTATGCCAACCATTTTGCCACAGTGAATATCTAGTATACTGAAAACGTTGCAGAAAAAGCTGAGATCAAAGGTTTATCAAAGAACGCGAGATTCCCCTAGACTGTGTGGTCCACTGACCAAAACGGCCGCTAATTAAAACGTAACGAGTAAACTCGCTCCGATGGGTTTAGATTAGTTCCACGAAGGAATTAAACATGCAAATTTCCAACTCGTTCGAGTTTATTTACACTGAGCGGTTTTGCTCGTGTAAGAGAGAGAGAGAGAGAGAGAGAGAGAGAGAGAGAGAGAGAGAGAGAGAGAGAGAGAGAGAGAGAAAAAGAGAGTCGGATGATCTTTCAGACCCTTTTATATTCCTCTGTGGTTGAGTCCACCCACGCTGAAGACTTAATTCGTTCGATCGGACGTGCTGATTTAATCGCAAACACTCGGACGCTATAGAACCGGCAGAGAAGTGTGTGCACGCTTTTTGTTGGCCGGACAATGGTCGATCCGCCGGTGTCTTAATTAGTAACTCGAGAATCCTTCCTCTTCGTCCATCTCGACGTCCTACATTTCAACGTCGAACCTTGTGTTTTCCATCTTCCTTCGGATATGTTTCAAAAATTATTCGCTATAGGTGATAGCGAAAGTTTTCACACGCGATTCTACACTACAGTCTTATTCTACTCGTGACAAGGATAAAAAATCGAAAAGACAATATTAAATAATATGAAATTCGTTTCGGATCTACTTTATAATCAGTTTTTGAAGTGTACTACATCGTTTCCAGGCTTTAAGAATTTGTGTTCGATAATATCTGAAAGAAGGGAAGAACACGGTATGGCCGCAGCAGGCAAGATCTAACGTTTCGATCACGGTGGCTCGTGGATCGGAGTACTAATTAAGACGTTGAATCCCCAATTGTCTCCGAAACCAAATATCTCTGTCGATCTTACTCTCCGGGAGACGATGATTAAATTCGTCTCCGAAAAGACAATGGAACCTTTGTCTTCTATGGCGCCACTTCCTTTGGCCAAACGTATTTGATGAATCCCTGCTGTGGCATTTAAATATTCGTTTTTAATGATTTTTCTTCCCAAACCGAAGAAAATGCTTCAAATTGATTGAATCGATAGGGGACACCATATATGTATGTATTTTAAAATCGTAAAACTTCCAAACATTTCGATTAAAATCTAGAATGGAAAAGCGAATGCGCGGTAAAGATCGGGAATACAAAATAATTTATCGATCTTAATTTCAATTAACTTTAACGTTAAAGGCTTGAAAAAGTTGCGTGTAACTGGCCACTCCATTTTGGGGCATTCATCGAGATGCTATATAGGTCCTTGTGTCCCTCCGCTTCATGCAAATTCGCAGGTGTCCATTTCACTGACCTTAAAATATGTACAATCGCGCTGTTGGCAATCGTATTTCATACATACTCCATATTACATTTCATTCGTAACGTACGCAGTGACAATAACATAAATTTAAACGGCGCTAGATATAATATTGTGTCCACCGTTGCACGAGGATGCACGAGCAAGCCGATGAGGGTGTACATTAACGATTCTCTTCTTGCGTTTCTTTTTTTTTTGCGCGCGCGAAATGTCGCTGCCCCATTTTATATATTTATGTTTGAATCGCGATTGTGAAACGGCGCTTGCTAAAATTTGATTTAATTCCTTTGGAAATACTGATCCGTTATAGCTAATAATTGCATTTCTTTTTCCAACAAAATCTTTTATACATATAATACATATATACGTATATATGTAACATTATAAATAGATTTCAAACTTGATTGTTCGAATATCATTGATATTCGAATATATCGTACAGAGTATGTATTAATAATGGATCCGAGGAAACTATTGTAGATCTCTGCTAGGTCCGGCCATAATCGAAATCCGACCAGTTTCAAAGTCTGCAGGCTAATACAGTAGAGAGTGTAACGGCGAAGAGGGGCCTAAAGAGGCCCGTAAATTTACGAACGTTAGCCTTTTTTTTTTCTCTCAAACTACACGCGAGTTGGGAGGCAGATGCACCCCCGCGAGCGAACAGCTGTACGATTGTCCATCTCGTTTCCACGTCCAGTGTTTCATCCTTGGAAACCCCATCGAAAAAGATACGTGGATAAGGATCGCGAAAGTGGGAGAGAAAAAAGTGAGAGGAAGAAATGAGGAAGGAAAAAAGAGAAGGAAGAGGCTGGGGGCACAAAAGGAAAAATAAAGATGGGGGGAGGGGGGCTAGATAAAGATAGATGAAGGAAAGGGGTGACGTGGAAGGAGGGAGGGAGTGGAAGAGAAGAACCTTCCACCCGAAGAAAGAACCGAATCACCGTGGACGCGGACGGTGCCACGCGACCCTTCGGCATCACCAGTTGAAACGTAATAAAAATTGATTGAGAATCTTAGCCCGTCATCGCCGCCGCTCGAACATCTGGCCCTCCTGGCTATCGGCAGTAATCACCGCCGCTCAGGGAATAAAACGTTTTCGAGTGTGATCCATTTAACGGATGTAATGCTCCCCGATACAGGCCAATTAGAGAGGTTCTTTTGCTCGAGCACAGCGCCAACCCTTTGATTAGTTGATTCGAAACATTTATTACGGGCCAGTCGATAGGATACTACCGTAGGGAAGTAGTCAGTCGGCATGCTCTCTCTCTCTCTCTCTCTCTCTCTCTCTCTCTCTCTCTCTCTCTCTCTCTCTCTCTCTCTCTCTCTTTCTTTCTCTCTCTCGTTAACAAAAAGATTCATTTTATTTTCAACCGTTTCAGAACTCCAGTTCCGTTAAATGCTTCGTAATCGTTACTTATGCAACATCCGAGACGCATACGGTGACCTGTTCAATAAATGAACACACTTAAGCTGCATGTCTGCTGAAATCGGTATGTATTCGCAAATCATCATTTCATTTCCTGAGTGCTATTTTTTTTAAGAAGACTGTGAGTGTAGAGCGTAGAACAGAATTCTAACAATAATGGTTGCAGCTTGTACATAAAATCTGGCATAGGATTAAATAATAAAAATGGGAAAGAAAACATCAATTTCTCACGAATGAACAGACCTTTTCTATGTTTAATTTTCAGGTTACAAAGAATTCAGTGTCCGCGATACAGAAAAATGAGAACCAATATTGATTTTCACGGTTTCCTTGACTGCGTTCGTTTGTTTAAAGAAGCGTACCAATACTACAGACCATTATTATATTGTGTCTATCGATCGCTGAAAGTCGGGAAACGTTTGAAACGATTTTCGAGTTTCAGTGTCCGTTCGACACGAGCTATCAGAAATCCGATCCTTTCCGAAAACTGCACAGCTACGAAAATATTCGTAGAGTGTTGCGTAACCCGTTCGCGTAGGATTATGTTCGCTTTCATCGTGAAAAACGAGAATTCATCTTCTTCGGGGAGCCGAGCACGTGCTCAAGTGGACATCACCCTCTTTTCGGTCTTCCGACATTGCCTGCTCTCCTTAACCTTTTCGACGTCTTTATTTCCTGTGAATGGTCCGGCCAGCAACCGAATGCCAACCCTTTGCATTCGAAGCTATTTTAAAACTGGAATTCCAATCCAAAGGCCTTGTGGCGTCGCGCGTCGTCATCCTACTCAATTCGTTATGATTATACAGTGAAATTATAGGTGTACATGGTAATCAAGAAACGATGTGCGAAAGCCTGACCATGAGAAAACTGTATACAAGCTTGAAATCATTTTCAATATAAGTAATCGTGTGAAAAAAATGTGAAACGTGTTACAAACAGCAATTCGCTTAAATTTTATAGAATTGTATTAATTAATAAAACTGCGTAAGCAAGAGAAAGAAATTGTGAAAATTACATATTTTTTTATAATAACAATGAGGCTACGGAATGTGAAACAGTTTAGAAACCAGTCTTTCGAGTGGGTGGCCGATGTATGCATAGATAGAACTTATTTTCAGGTTAATTATAATTCATTCCAGCCACAATTGTATCGTTGGAGGCTCTCAAGGAAAAATGCCACCAGAGAAGAAAATTTTATCGACGATCTCGAAAATCGAAAACAGGTAGCGGCGAGACCTTTTTTCTCGGTGGCTCGACTAATTATGAGATAATTGTATTAATGGACCATCTGATAGTCGGCTACTACAAAGACTGGGCACAAAGTGGAGTGTCTACTTTTGTGGGATAGTTCGATTAGGAGGATGGACACCATTCGAAAACCGACTACCTCGCTTTCCTCTGTTCGCTAAGAGCAGACCTCGATAAAAATATTTCAACCGAATCAACTAAGAAATACAAATATTTGCAAATACCATACTATTTCTCTCAACTGTGTTATGTACATAATGTTTCATTTGAGATGGTAATTTATTTCTGTATTCAATGGAATACTACATATGTAGTTGAAATACTTATCGATGTTACAAATATACATATATGTATATGTATATGTATATGTATATGTATATGTATAATAAGTATTCGAAATGTACATACATATATTTTAAAATATACAGCAAACTCGGAAGATTTATGAAACCTTCATCAGGATAGATTGTAAAAATAATTACAAAAAATAAGAAGCAGCAGTTTACAAGTTACTATTTTATTAATAGATTTTATCAAAATTGTAACTTGAATATCAGTTTGTTTAATTTTATATTTGTTACTAAAGAATCACACAGGTTTAGGGATTATCGAACAATCGATTGAATAATTTTAGGCAATAGCGAATGTAACGTTTACGATATCTGTTTTATAAAAATAGGTAAAAGTCAGAATCTAATTCACGGAAACTATTATCCCAAACGGGATAATAACATTAATAGCTACGAGTCCTCCGTGTAATCCTCGAAGTGCAAGTTTAAATCCTCGCTAATGGCGACCGAGTTACTACTCGTAAACGAGAAACTCAGAATTCCCAATGGGAAAACCATATTTAAAGATTTATTCGTGGCTTAGGCTTAGGAAGTTAGGAAACGGTTGCTCGTCGTGCGTGTAGGAACAAAGTAAGTATACATATACGTATATGTATAGAGGACCCATTTTGTCCTAAATAAATCAGGCGACTTTTAGGAGGTCCAAATATTGTCGCATCAATTAAAGCGTCCATCGACCGGGAGCTTTCTTTTCGGCGTGTTTGTGGGCATGGGAACCTGGCGAGCGCCGCGCCATGTCCCCTAAATGGTAATTCCTTCTTTGTTTTTTGTCCAGACCCTTTGTTATTTAACCTTTTCCGGAAAGGAAGTGAACTTAAGTCGTGTATACAGTGGCTCCGACAAGTTTCCGCACGCCATGTTAGATCCCTGTCCACACACAATTCACAAAGAGAACATCCGTATACATATACATATATACATAGAAAAAACAGACTTTTATCACATACAAAAAAAGATTCTATCCACTCTGGTAGTATTTTCTTGTAATACGGGTGCATTTAAAACATTTCCTGACCGGACTGGGAAGTGGTCAAAGGAAGAGCGTGAAGTAGAGAAAAACGGACGAGAGAAGCAGCAATTCAAACTGTCGCGACCAGCTTGTAGTGTCCATTAAGGCAGCAGGAGTGTCCTTTCCGTCGGAAGTCCTGGAAAATTGACGTTCTGTGTGTGTGTGTGTGTGTGTGTGTGTGTGTGTGTGTGCGTGTGCGTGCGTGTGTGTGGATGTGTACATACGCGGTGGAACAGGATGAGAAAGGCAAGGGCCACATTGAAATTTGAGGCTTTCACAAGACGAGAAACAGATTTCGAGAACAGAACGCTACGTTTCCGCGGGGAATTCTATTGATCTCTCCCCCATTACCCTAACCTAGCACAGATTGAAACATTATGCTCTCGGAACTGCTATAAATCTTCGGGTCTTTAACTACCAGCCGAAATGAACACGAACTTCTTCGTTCGTTCTCAGCATTATTTACCGACTCTCCGTGTTAAGATTTATAATTATGATGCAACTACGGCGAAACTTTG
Source organism: Lasioglossum lativentre (assembly GCA_916610255.1). Taxonomy (NCBI): domain Eukaryota; kingdom Metazoa; phylum Arthropoda; class Insecta; order Hymenoptera; family Halictidae; genus Lasioglossum; species Lasioglossum lativentre. The sequence goes on from OU744359.1 coordinate 355,530, forward strand.
GCGAAAAGTCCCTGTAAGATCAATTTTTAACGATCGTATAAAAGTTGAAAGAACTTTCGAAATTGTCCACTACGGTGAAAGACATTGACGGTAATCCAGGTCTGATGGTTCCAATGACGATGCCTGGTCTCGTCCGACAGACACGGTCCTATGCAGTCTCTAAACTAATAATTGCTTCCAGCTCTATGGATAACTGATTACATACACAGTGACGTCGGAGCTGAAGACTGTCCGGAGATTATGCGGTCAGTTATGCGAACGGTTTCTTTGGTGGAAGGAAAAGTCGTTTAGGGCGGAGCTGAGCTGGCCGTAAAGGATCTTTCAGCGCGAAAGAGTATTGTATCGTTCGCGCGCCTTAAATTTAAATCTCGTGGAAATCGTGGTCGTAAAGATCGGCGAGTAGAGGCGCGGCGCGACGCGGCGCGGCGCGGCGCGGCGCGGCGTCTACGGATCGGCCGACTCATTTACAAATTTTCAATTCAACCGGCTTGGATTTGAAAACGAATCGGCCTGGGCTCGCCCCAAAGGGCGACTCGCTCTCCGCAACCGTCCATAGATTACTAAATTCTTTTTCTCCGCTTGTCCCGAAGGCTCCCACGAGCCGGTTGTACGAATAAAAGCGGCGAGCGAGACATCGAGATCGGTCGTCGCTCGAGTCGGACAGGGATGAAAGAATTCGAACGGGCCACGCGACTCCTCTTCTCTCGTGGCAATGATCGTAAATCCAGCGGCAGCTCCGTAGACTACTACCTTGCTCGTTACTCGGCCTCGGGGTTGAATTTAGAGATCACGATACTCCGGAGAGCCGCTATTACCGGGCAGATCATCGAAATTCACCCGCTGCCGGCTCCTACGGGGAGATTTTCGGAGATTCCTCGCTCGAGATACTCGCGATGCCCTCCTTTCGGCGAGCGACAATCGTAATTGCAATCTCTAATCTCACATAATGACTTCACCGGCCTGTTCTCACGATCCTTCCCAGCGACTTCGACGCGATTGTTACCCCGCGCAATGCAAAAATTTATATAGTCTATTAATTTATTAGTTTAAAAAGTGTGAAATGTACACTTTGTACACCTTCCATCGTTAGACTGCAGATTTGATGCGTGTACGACAAAAGCGAGTAGATCGAATGCAGAACGGTAGACACATTTGAAGAAAAAATTTCTTTAAAATAATGTTCCGAGGCTTTAAAACCGGAACCTATCCATAAAATGCTGGTTTCGATGAGCACAAGTTGTTTCCCATTGAAAATGAGTAAGCAGTTTTCGAAACAAGAATATGGTTAGATGTAGGTAGGTCCGGGCGCTTTTTCAACCTTTTCCGGAGTAAAAAACTGTCCCTTGAGATTGACGGCACAGCCTAGGGTCTAGGGCCTAGGGACTGGTATGGCGTCCCTTTCAGGCTGAATCGTTTAGGCCCGAATGATAGACGATAGGACTGGAAGCTTACGCCCTAAGAAGTGTCCCATAAACCATCAACGAATCAGCGCGACGAGATGCGACGCGACGCGACGCTACGCGACGCGACTACGGTGAGCTGGTTGCCGCGCTGGTTGGTAACGGTTTTACCTGCGCACCAGTTTCCAGGGGCCTGACCTAGCCCGCTCGTCGATCACGGATATTTGGGGCAGGACTCCTCTCCGATGCGATATCATTCAACGACTTTTCTACCTGCATCCCTGCTACTCTTCTTCCTCTACTTCGGGTGGGAACGAGAAAACTCGATCTAGATATACCGGGTGGCATCGACAAACTAGATTCGACTATGTACATATATAGTTACTCGTCCTAGATCTTTTGCCATTTTCATTGTCAATATTGCTGCGATACTCGGTCAAGCTGTGGGTTTGAAATACAGTCCCCGCGTAACGCGGTCGAAACGTTTTTTAAAAAGGCTATACAGGGTGTTTCGTTTAACATGGTTCGTTAATATCTTCGTTACCTTCGCCGATACGCAAAATTGTAGGAGGACAAAGTTGTTGGGTTTAGAATGGAGCATATTGTGGTCTGTGAATTTTTTCTCAAGGTCGTTTCAACCCCCGATTTTCAAGGACATCGACATTGTTTTTGCAGATTAACATGTATTTTTTAGAATGCAATGCTAAGATCTTGTAACGACCTTGAATAAAAAGGTCCGAGGATGAAAAGGAATGAGAAAGAAATTAAATTTTTCAAGAATGAGGAAAATAGTTTCATTTCGGAATAAAATTACCTGCGCAATAAAATCACCCCTTATAGTATAGGCCTTTCGGAAGCCACGTTTCAAAGATCTTTTTAAGTCTTCCTCCGCCTCTCCTGTTCCCTATGCCCTATGTCCTATGCCCTATGCTAACAACAGAGCGTACGAGAGAACACGAACGGTAGGAAAGCACTCTTCACCCGTCTCGCTCCTCGTCCCAAAATCACGTCGAAGTTAGAATCAAGGTTTTATGCTATCCCGAAGCTACCGCGTACGTGAACAATGCGGAGCACAATGATCCCCTTTACGACCTGAATTTCATCCCCTGACGAATTTCCGCGGACCCGGTATATGTACCTGCGAACGAGAAAATCTGTTGTCCCTCGGAAAGGGAGGAAGAAAACGAACCGACGCGACGCGACGCGACGACAAGCTTGCGTGCTTCTGATCGCGGAATACGTAATTAATGTACTCGTTAAAATATCTTGAGGTGTCTGTGTGAGTAATCTCCGTGTAGACGCGTGTGTCACGGACGACGCAGGTCGACATTTTATTGACGCTTTAATTTGGAACGTTCGTTACACGCACTTAAAAGTATTCGAACGCGCGTATTCGGTGATATATGTATGTGTGTATAGTCATCGGTACAATAAAATAAATTCATATGGCATAACGTCATAAACGTTTTGTGAACTACATACAATAAATCGTCAATTATCCGAACTAATTAGGACCGAGATGGTTCGGATAATTGAACAATTCGGATAATCACACATTTTAATAAGTTGATTTGTGCGTTGAATTTTTATAAATTGATATTCTGAAATTCTTTTAATCTGTCCACTGCTTTAAATCCATTATTGTCATAAATGCATAAAATCTGCAGTCTACTCGGGATAGAAACGGGTTAACCCGTTGCGTTATGGCAAATTGAAATAATACACGAAAACAGAGTTGTTGTTCGATGCACCGTGAGAAGAACGAACGCGTGAGATGAGCACCCATGTTGAACCGAAATCTCCAGGACTGCATTATTCAGCGTATCGGCTAGGTCAGCGTGCAGCACCGAGATACTCGGTCAAATTAATGGCGAACAAATTACACGGCGAATTTCGAGGTACCGATGCTCTGCCCCAATAAAGAACCGACTTCAAGATGCCTTCCGAATATGCAAATGCCCGTAACGTTGTTGGCTCTGACGTTCGAAAAAATAAATGCCGAGTAAAAAATTGATTACCGAATAATTATGCGTCGTACCGTTAGGAACATCCCTTTCCGATCCTTTTTTCGCCATCGCTTACGGCGCCTTAAAGAGGGGCCTGCGAATGCGCGCATCATCAGAGGGGATGAAATTCTGAACAAATGGGGGACCGTTATGGACAATCCCAGTTCGTTTCAATTAGTGAAAATGTGTGGAAAGTTTCATGCTACTGTGTGTCATTTCAATTTTCTTATAAGGAAATAAAATGTACGTAATAAATTATTTACTGGACTGCGGATTTTCATACAAAATACCCTGCTTCTTCGAAAAGAAAAACACCTATTGGCAAGTAGCAGCAGTTAGACAAAGCAGCGCCGACATAGATAAATTCCACTTTATATTTATTTTCCTCTCTCTTGAATAACAACCTGGAAGTCCCGGAAGTAGGTCGATACGAAGCTTCCAGAGTGTTACAAAGGAAGCCGACACCTCGAGCTTCCTTTTTCGGAATTTCTCGCGACGATTCTAGTTCTCCGAGTCCTGGTCCTGGCAAAGTGGACAGCAATTATATGTATGTATACGTCCGACAGTCGTTGACGAGAAAATTATGGTTCTACAGAACCATGGTCCATACTCCATACATATTAGGTTTCATAAAACTTTTAACTTTTTTCACAAACCTACCGACAAGTTCCACAACTCTTCGGATCTCTGCTAGAAACAGCGAATATGCACCGCGATCGTGACATTTGTCGAAAGTATAACGAATCAATTTAGTTTTCGACAAGCTGAAATAATATCTTGTTGCGCTAAAACGTATCGGTTCCGTGTTGAAAGGAGATATTATATGGTCCGGAGCGTAAAAGGAATTATAAACCTGCGGGATGTTAATTACGCCGGTCGGTATAAAATTAACCGGTCCGAGTATTTTCCGTGCGATCGACGCTGCTACCGTTTTAAAGACGTCACTGGATCACATTTCAGGAACGAAAGTCGACCTCGATCTTGCCAGATACTCGCGGCGCGGCGCGGCGCGGCGCGGCGCGGCGAGGCGCGGCACGGCGGACTGATCACGAAGAAACGCACAGACTGGAGACCCCAGGGGGACTGGACACGCCTTTCAGAATCGCGTGCAAAAAAAAGGACGGCAGAGCAGATCGAAAAAGAAAGGCAACACGGCTCGGTCAATTAATAATTAGCCAAGATAAGGGGAATTTGGTAATTAATCTTTGGCGATTATGTATTCGCGGCGCGTGGCCGTGGCCATGCACCGCCGACCATCTTCTCCGTTTATTCCCCCTCCTCTCGGCTACCAAATATGGAGCATATCGTTATTTGAATAATTAGCGGTATTATACGAGCCACTCAGAACCAGGACTGATTAAGTCCACTTATTGTTAATTTCTCAATTTCGTAATTTGAAGATAATGGGGCTTACTCGGCTTAACAATAAACGAACGAATAACTGTTAGAAATTCATTTACTATTAAGAGATGGTATAATTACATATAATATATACATAGCTTCTGAAAGAACAATTAATATGCATTAACGAAGCTCGTATTATTACATTCTAATTCTGCATAAAGGTCCCGTCCTCGGTATAATGACAAGAATATCCAAATGATAACATTACATTTAAACATTACATTTTTTTAACGTTACATTTTTTTAAACATTACGTTTAAATATTTAGATATTTTGCAATTGTCTATATCCGAGAAATGCGGTTCTTCCGTCGAGACAAGGGGGGGGGGGGGGGAGGAAGACAGGGGAACAACAACACCTTTTATTATCCCATGCGAGGCACGTGGCTGGGTGCACGACAACTTTCTCGGAGCTGTGTTTTTTATCTTGATAATTATCTCGGTCCATCTTCCCCATGTAGATTAACTTCTGCCAAACCCTTCGGGCAACGTGGACGGCGCGGCGCGGCGCAATGTCATGGAAGAAATACAGCGATTACGTATTCAATACGTTTTATTGGCAAGAACAAAAGAAATATAGCGAACTTGTTAATTAGCCCCGTTGAAGCGACTACATTGTTTTATATATGTATAAATGATACCTTTACTATCTTCATACCATTGCTGTTGGAAAAAATGACATTAAAAATTTAGAACGTTACTTCATAATTCTAATATAATAATTTTATATTTTAACATTACAATTTTTACAATCAATCAATGTATATGTATGCATCACAATATACTTCGTAAATACATCGATAATTCTATTTCTTATAATTCTAACACAATAACTTTATACATACTTTGATGCTGTAATTTGTACAACATAACGTAACCTTACTTTTTGCAATAATAGGGAACAACAGTCTTCTTCGCTAATTTTAATTTATTTAAAATTATTCATAATGGTATAAATTCACAGAGATGTCGGTGCCAAAACGACCTCCGCATCATTGCTATTCAAGAACTCGGAGCTCAGGAACGGGCGGCGCGGCGGAGCGCGGCAGCGTTTCATTTTTTTCGTGGTGCTTCTCGTCACGATATTTTGCTCGTGTAATGTACCCAGAAGGTGTACACACTTACGCAAATTATATTTATATATGTAAATGTAACGTACACTTTCGGTCATTCTGTGATTACTGTCATTCTCGAGAATTTTGACGTAATTACGACGTGGTGCGAGGCGAGGCGAGGCGAGGCGCACGCCCGTCGAAAGACACACGTGTATCGGAGAAAGGAAGAAAGAATTTCTTCACGCAACAATGTTCTTTGTAACGTGCCGCGAAAATGATTCCGACTTTTTTCAGAATTATTCGGCCGACGGTGATCAACAAAAGGCCCGTATATATCGCGTGCGCCGAGAAACGCGATTATTAACCAACATTATATTCCTCGCCGGCGCGCGGCGCGGCGCGGCGCGGCGCGGCGATTCTCCTTCCTCCGTTTTGAAATGACTCTTTCTACAAACTAGCATCCTCAAGTAAACCTCTTATTTTCTGCCGAGTCAGAGATTCACGAAAATGATGCAGCGATATCATATTTCATATCCATCGAGGATTTTCTGCATTATTCGTGAGAAAGGGAACAAAACGACTGTTAACAAAGCATCCTCCGAGATAATGAACCGTTTGTTCGTGCTCGAGGAAATACTCGAAACAACGTTATTCGTGATGCGAGTCGGTATCGCTCGAAAGTATTGTATCGTGCGTCCCAGCGGCGGACCGTTCATTTTCAGGCCCTGGGCTAACACTGTTTGGGGGCCTACTACCCAATTAACCCGAATTAACTCAAGTACCAAAAACTTTTGTAATATATTTTTTCTTCAGTTTTTAATTTAAATTGGTTTTATTTTTTTTTTCTACCGCGAATTGATAAAAAACTTGATAGAAATGTCAGACAGCTTTTTACCAGGGCCGATCGGAATTACCGAGCAATCCGTGGAGAATAAGAGCGTCCAGGTACTTTTTTGAAATTGGAATTTACTTCCACAGTTTTCTCGGTCGGACTCTACAGTTTTTTACCCTATATTCTTCGGCTACTCTTTTTCGTACGGGAAGTAATAAAGGCCTTTATGTATCTTTTATACGGTCTGCTTTCACCGAATCTACGGTTTGTCGACGACGTAGCGCTAAAAAATTCGCCTGGCTTTTTTGTTTCGCAAGGTATCGTATTACTTGCGAGTTGCAGATGCCGAAGCCCGCTTGAAATACTTCTGCTGGCAGATACCTGAAGAGCATCCGAAAAATGTATAGTGGCGGACTACCGAGCGAAGAACATCGTTTCAATTTTTTTCCGGGAGAAATTTTAATTTCAGACTCGCGTCATTATGTACTTTCGTCAAAGTTACCGTATCATGATATACATATATATATATATATATATATACATATATGAGTAAGTACATCACATATAATAGCAGTAAGTGTCTTATAAAATATTTTATACAGTACCTCGTCACGTTTCGTATGCTAATACAGGAACTAATAAAATTATGCATTCTGAGTGAAGTGGATCGAAATAAGTAGTATGTAATCGCTTGGGGAAAAATTAGAGGAACATGGTTCCTGGTATAAATACGGTTTAATATTTTATAACACGTAAATATTTTGCGCTGCAAATTTACGCGAAAGGACCACGATACTCGTGGAATGATTTTGCACATTAGCCAATCACTTATTAGAAAGAGACAGTGAGTCTTGTTTACCGTGGCAAAGCCTTTCATGGTTCACGCGAACGACACCAGCGTAAAAAGAGAATGAAACCACTATCAAAGACGGTGTCACGATTAAGTCGAATAAATTGCACGATCGCTTTTAATCAGTTTAGTCATGTGAGGAATCGCCTGACATTTTTCTACTCGAAGGACCTGCTTTTTACACATTTTTTAAGTAGATAGATTATAATGAATAACTCATTGGCGTAACACATTTGTAAAACAAACGAGAGAATAATACGGTTTAAATAACATTATTGTTCAACATAACTAATGTTAACCACACTATTTTTATCGTTTGTTGCGTGCGATTCGCGATACGACTTAAGAGTTTAAGACCTTCGAGGTACAATAGAAATATCGTATTACCGAAACCGAAACCGAAACCGAAACCGAAACCGAAACTGTGCCACAACGAAGATTAAGAAAATTAGGGAGACTAAGCGAAAGATTTTTCCAGGTTGCGGACTTTAAAAGACCGCGTCGCGGTCGGTCACTTCCATAACACAACCACGCATAACCACACAATGCATAAAACAAATGAGCGTAAACCAGTAGGATAAACAACGCGGGAACGGCGCCACGCCGCGCCGATGCAACGCGTCGATAGATTTTGAATCTATTGTACTTTCGGAAATCGATACCCTCGAAAGGTGCTATGTCGGTCTCCTTTGAAAATTAGAAGCCTATTTGAAACCTATATGCAAGACACAGTCGCGGAGGGTGGGAGTTTTTCAAACAGTAACTTTCCTTATTTGTAGGATCCACTATGTGCATGGTCTGTTATGCCAGGTTCTACGTAATACATTCGATAGTCGAAAGAATATATAACTTTTTAATAAATGTTTTTACAGAAAGGGAATTTTATTGTACTTGTATATTATAATACTATAAAATTGTTAAAATGGTATAAAAGATCTTAGTTGATAGTACGTATGTACATATTTGGTAGAATAAATACATTTCAAGACACGTACCGTACAAAGTTTTCTATCGTTCGGTGCCGCGGTTGCAAGAACAGAGAAAGAGAGACCAGTCGCTGAATATTTTACGCGTAAGGCAGGCAGCTGCCCGGGAAGATCGGATCGCTTTCAAATTATCCGGACGACTTGCCACGACTGGCTCGCGCGTACGCATGCGCGCTTGCACACCGCACCCGATCCCTCCGATCTGAAAAGAGAGCAATCGGCGGAATACGGGCCGGCCACCTTTCATTATTTTCCCCACGAAATCATGGCCAAGCGCCGACGACACTTTGATCCGCAGACTTTTTATTCCACTTTATTGTTTTCTTCACCTTTCCCTTTTTCTACCGGTCGACCGTTTTTCTTTTATCTATTTTCTTTTTTCTTTTTTCTTTTTTCTTTTCGGTACTCGGCATTCCCTTCAGAACGACCACAGCCTGCCAGGACCATTGCATGTTGCACTCAACAGCTTCATTGTAGCCATGTATGCGTTTATCGCAATTACCATGCTAATTGTAATTAAGGTGGTTCCCGGAATGGTCGAGCCACCTGAAAAACTGACAGTCCCAAAAGTATGATGAATGTCGCAAAAAATTCACGGTATCGGGTTGCTACGGTGTTTGTTTAACGTTAAATTTACGGTACCGGGCAATTGCATGGATCACAGAACCCATAAATATCATTTCTCCGCGACGTGTATTGACTTTCATTGACGTAATAAGATAAATACGTGTTCTAATTTATTTCTGTAGTCTGTTTATTTTATGCTTCTTTAATTGAATAGAGGTTAATATACACCAGGGTATTTCACCTAACTTGACCACGTTATAAATTGACCCGCTTATTTTTTATGATAGGAGGGAATTAATATATATACATATATATACGGTTCGAAGGGGAAAATGCGGTGGATAGGTAAAACAATTTTCTCAAGGTCACCTTTTTCGAGATTTCAATGCCATCGAATTAACATTATTAACATAAGAGTCCGAGTATGAGGTTTGTTGATTTCACCAGAAATTTTTTTTATCATTTCAGAAACATCGGTACACACATTTTTTTCGTGCTTGCACGTGAAAAGACGTTCCTCGGTCGATTCACCCCTTTCGTTCTCAAGAGATCCACCATTTTTCGTACAATGCCATCGGCAGATTTGCAAACGTATCCATCGTGGTCCTCGTCGCCGTTGAAAAAGTGTCTCACGGACCGTGGAATCGAAATTTGCCAGCGTTCTCGATGGCTTTCACGCGGTTTTCCTTCGTTCTCTCGACGCACGCATCATTTCTTGCGGTTAACCCATTCATCCATCCCCAAATCTCAGACCTTTACAATTCCTTCACAGGACGCCGAGAAGAAAGGGTTGGACCAGCTGCACACCCACGCCGCGCCGCGCCTCGCCTCGCCGCTCGCTCTCACAAATGGACTCGTTCGACGAATTGACGTTTGCGAGTTCTCAACGTCCCTTCTACCTAGCAGGAAAATGATCCGGACCTTTTTTCGAGAGGAGTACGGTCTGATGAATATGCAGATATTGCTTGTGTCGAAACGTCCTATATGTATTATACATATATGAATATACATATGTATATAGTAATAATCAAATTTCCAAAAAATTCATCAAATTCATGAGATCCACTATTAACCCTCGGACGGCCGACTATTCTCACAGCTAGAGTGAGTGCACAAGGTGTAATGAAATTATATGTCCTGACTCTACAACCCCCAAACATATCCGCATGATCCAATGTTTTTCCACGAAGTGGAGAAAATTTTGGGGTGGGAGGTTTATGACTGCGTCGACTGTTTATGGCCGCGTCTACCGCGCCGAACGTAGAAAAGGACAGAGCATGTAAACACGGATTTCTCTTGTGAGTTTTTTTTTACGCCTTCCATTCTCTCTCCTTTGGCTCTCTCCTCGAACGTTTTACCTCTCGCTCGTTCCATTTCCCCGGCAAATTGTTACGTCACAGTCCTGTCAAAATTCGATCTTCCTCGCCCGATCTCGAGAGATTTCGATCGCGGGGAATAAAAAATTGTGGAACGCCGTTAACGTGTTTTTTTTTTCTTGCGATTCATCCTATTTTCAGATCCTGCATTGTTATCCCGGCTTCCTTCTTTCCCCTTGAAACGTTTTTCCGCCTCGGAGGCCATTTCTTTTCTGGGAACATTTTGTCGCGAGATGATATCCGTCGGTGTTTATATCGTTGAACAATGGTTGCCGTGTGTACAACGTTTTAAGCGTGGCGAGTAATATGAACCAATGATTTTCTCCTCGCATCGCGTTAAACATCAAAGAAAATCCTTTCTTCGAACGAAATGATGATTCTATGAGCATGCACTTTCCTTACGCTTCCGTTTCTGTTGTGTCATAATATCCATGCATCCTTTTAAGCGTTCTCGTTAACACAAATTTTTGAACAACGACAAACAATGTTACTACGTATAACCAGCAATAGTCACAATGCGTTAATTTGAATTATTTCTATGCGATCGATACGTTAATTGAAATTCAAAGATTAACGAAGACGTCGTTCGAACTTTTAAGCGACCTACGGTTTACTTAATTTTATTCATCGTTTACATGGAGGATGTCCCACGTAAGAAAGAAGTGATCAAAATTGGATAGCTGGATCAGAGGGACCGTACGTGTAGGGCGTAGGGAGAAAAGTCTCCACAGGAGGTCGTCGGTCACCGAGTGAAAATAATTAATACAGCTCGTTGAGTAGCCGGCCGTAGCAGTGTGCGCGCAAATTGGACAGCATAAGACGGTGCCGACTTCTTTTGTCTCACCGGGGGGAACATCTCGTAATCCACTTTCCAGCGGGAAACGAGCAGCCAGTGAATAATTAGGTGTGCTCAGGCCAGGCGCCGGACTTTCGGTAAATGAATCTTTACAAGCGGGCAGGTGAACCCGCGTGTCGACCGACCAATTGATTTCTAACCTTTTAGGTTAGGCCTGATCATCTTGTAGCGGCCTACATCGCTAGACCGACGCGAGATTATTTAGAACCCTAACAGAAATACATTTTTTCTAATGAAGCGATATACTTGATGGTTAGATTTTAATCTACATTTTTCTGCATAGATATATCTCTCGAATGACGTGGCCACAATATCTGTTCATTTTACATATTTACCACAGTGGCCCATGAAATTATTCGGACATTACATAAATCGGAATAACTTTCTTAAAATTGAACCAAACGACCTTACGACGAGAACGGACGAGTTTTGGTTTCCTCGTATGATTTCCTTTGCACTTTTTATCCTTCTGACGAGTAGAATACGATGCGATAAAAAAAGTATTGTTGACCTTTCGACCTTGAAATTAATTGTGCGGTAGCTTTCTTACATCAATTTCTGTACACCCTGTACATTCGCTTTCTGAATCTTAAAATATCTTTTGACCGTGGGAAAATCGAAAACTAGCAAGGATTTCGAATGAAAGCTTAGAAGTGCCGCTTCTATGTAGATTTCATATTTTCCCACGAACAGTTGATTCTCCACGAAAAATATACCTGGAAAAATGTCACGCTGCAAGATTTGCGTACGCATCGTGCGGTCTCTCGCGACGTTTAACTTCCTTCAACTCGATCCCAGAACTTTTCTTTTAACTGTTTATATAATTACAGTTTCGCAGTTAAGTGGACAGTTAAAGTAAGATTAAATCTCAGGGAAAGAAAACTCGAGCGTTTTCGTTTCCACACCGAATGCTCAGTCTTTTAACGTTTTGACAGACATATGATATAACACTGGTCGGCAACCACAAAGCCCTCCTTAAATGAACTCCGTGGTACTTAATACATGCGAAATACGAGACGACTCGTTCTACCGTGCAACGCAGAAATATGGCTGGTGGGGCAGAACAAAAAAAGTACTCCCGAGATTTCCATAATTCTGAGGAAAGGAAAGGTAAGGAAAGGAAAGGAAAGGAAAGGAAAGGAAAGGAAAGGAAAGGAAAGGAAAGGAAAGGAAAGGAAAGGAAAGGTTAGGAAGCCTTTCCCCGGGAAAGAAGAAAAGAATATAATGAGCCGAGAAAAAAGGTGTTTTGGTATTCCCGTCGCGATAGCTTCGAAGGGATTCTCCTTTTTTCGCATCAGAGGAACTTTGCATATCTCGTCGGCTGTCGACAGGACTGGACGTTAATCGTCTAATCTCGAGGGAGGGAGACACGCGCGCGAAATTATTTATTTGCGTCTGACTTGAATATTGTACCTCTGAAATATACAGAATTTACAGGAATTTGCTATTTAGGCGTCCGGATACTTATGGCCTTACGTGCAGGAGTGTAAGTGCGACATTTTAATAAAGAGCTTGTATACGTATCCCAGGACGAAACAAGGACGAAACAAGATAGAAACGAGAAAACTTATGGACAGGGACGCGTGTAGTCGACGTAAGAAGCGTGAAAGGGAAACGTTTGCGGAGGAAGATAAGAGGAAAAAGTCCGCCGTACATTTATTATTAGATGGCGCGTGGCAAGGTGTCACCACCTTGGCCTCGAGATGGGGAGGAGAGGAGATAACGGAAGAAGGGAACAACGATGGATCTGATCCAATATTTTACGAAAGGTCTAAACAATTTTCCCATTTTACAAATTGAATATTTGTGCATCATATTATTCCTTTATTTGTACGACCTGAAACGAATAAAAAATATTAGAACATATCATTTTGACGAGTCCCGTAAACCTAATAGTTTTAAAATGATTCCCTTATTTCTGTACTATTGTTTTTTTTTTTAAGAAATTACGATATGTTATATGTATATCGAGAATTTTTGCAAGAATTGAAAATACAGTGTTGAAATAGTTTTTGGACCCACTGTATATGTATATGCGTCGGGGGTGTGTTTAAGAATAATCCAACGATATTCCGTCCCACGGTAAATAGCTTAGAACCGTTCAGCCGCGCCGTCGAGCGTTAACACGTTGGTGTTTACAGTATAATATTTGCGAAGAATCGATATTTTCTTTTTTAGATAGCGATAATGCGCGCGTGGGCGTACTGACAAGCACGTGTTTCTTATTCCCGGTGCATCCGCTAGAAAGGACAAGCTGACCAAGCGCCACGCCAGTTGCGCAGGCTGCGCGCAATTCGTGTGGGATTTACTAATTTCTGGAAGGACTCGAATGGCACGAGAACTCTATCGGGGATCTTGTCACGGATGTCCGATGGCATCTCAACCACGGTAGCTGTTGCTTGTGCACAAGCCAACCGGCAAACTCTCGACCCATGGGTGCTACCCATCGACAGGCCTCCCGACTGAAATTTCAATTTTGCCTGGTTCAAACGCTACCCCTGCGTTTACGATTCGAAGCAGACTTTCTGAAATGCTGTTCTACCCTCAACATTCTTGTATCTTCGTTTGGCTCCTCTCTTTCGGCCGAATGATCTAGCGAGGAAATATTCATGTGCTGCAAATTAACATTTAGACTACCGAATTTCCACCCACATAAAGTCCGTCAAATTATTATTTAACGCTACCGCTACTTTACTCTAGGATTGTTGGTAGAGAGGAAACCGTAATAGTCTGAATTTGGAGTCCGGAGGCAAAAGTGATGAAATCTTTTAGCAGCTTCCAGCTACAATTCTACTGAAAAATCTCCGGATTCGACAACGACGTGTGTACTCTATTTTATGAGATAGCCCCGACAGATAGCAGTTTCCTGCGCCGCGCCGCGCCGCGCCGCGCCACGCCACTGAGAAAAAAGGACGGACTTATGGTTGAACGAAGCGCCGAACGAACGCGAACGGTGCGGAGAGAGGTTCCAGGAAAAAGAGAAAGAGAACGAGAACGAGAACGAGAGGTTGATGGTAAACGATGGAAAGAGGGAAAGAGGAGGAAAGGTAGAGATAAAAGGAGGAAGGAAAACGGGAAAGCTAACAACGAGCCGATTCAACGTAGCCCCGGCTCTTACACCTACTTCCCCTGCCCCTTCGTTGCGTTTTACACACAAGCTCGCACTTTTTTTTTCGTCCTCTCGTGAACAAACATCGCGCGCCAAGCGGTATCTACTCCCGCGCCGCGCCGCGCCGCGCCGCGCGCCGCCGCTAGACGAACAAGATAGCACGTGCCTCTACACACTCTACAAACTCTACACACTCTACGCTTACCTTGCACACTGGCGTTACACTCGAAACCGAAACCAATTCGAAACCGAGAATGCAGATTATTGGAATACGATTTTAAGATGCAGAATAGGGAATCAATTCACGTATAATTTCAGTCTATACATAACCACTGTTGTTTGTTACAAACTTAGACTATACAATATGTATGTATGTATACTTATAGACCCGGCTTTGGATGGCATGCCTTGTTCCAACATCGCATCGTCTACCACAGGACCGTGTGGCCAAAGTGCTATAGTGTCTGTTGAGAAGTCGCTGTACCGCGATGCTAAAGCGTTAATTTTTTCCTTTTGCAGTTTTGATCCTTGCGACTAATAGAATACGATGCAACCAAAAAATTCGTTGACCTCTTGACCTTGAAATTGAAGGTCAAAGTTAATTTTGCGGCAACTTTCTTACGTCAATTTCCACCAAACCGAGAATGTAGAATACACCCTGTACATACACAAAATTTGATCCCTCCTTGGCCACGTGCTTCTCTCGACTGTATTCCACTTTTGCGTTACGAGCAGCAGTAAGAATCACTTATTGGTATGTATAAAAAGGTCAAATAGGTGGTAAAAGTAACGAGGGAAGAACGAAAGAAAGTAACGGAACGATTTTACAGCTCGCGGAATTGCCGCGGCGCGGCGCGGCGCGGCTCGGCTCGGCTCGGCTCGGCGCAGACGAGTTTATATGTCAAGGTCCTCGAGAAGAGCGCTTCAATTTCATGTTCCGCGAATGCGCGAACCTAGCACCGTGGCTTTTAATATTTTCCCGGCGAATCGTTAACACGGCTGACCCGTGCGCAACTCGCGACACCCTTCAATTACTTCTCACGTACCAAACCGACTCGTTTCCGATAGATTATGGTTTTCGCTCACGCACTGCACGAGACCATGAGGGTACCATAAATATCAGTTTGTACAAGAAACCGAACGTCGAACGGTCGAATATTGTTACGCGAACGGTTCCGCTCGCATCCATGGATTTTCTCGAACGGACGCATCGCGTGCTGTACAAATTCATTATAATTTCATATAATTACGTTGACGTGAAAGCTTCGCTGTTCATCGACATCGTTTGATTCTTCTGCTCGGTGAAAACGGATACCGTGTTCGATATAATCCTTTTTATAAAACGATGATTCGACGTTCACACGTTCGTCCGACCAGTTCGAATTCAATTTTTATGATTACAATGTGGCTATAATTTACACTTATGATCGCAATGGGATGTTCAATTTAAAAGTATACATATGTAATGTATACATTGCGGGTGTATACGCGAGAGTAGGTCGGATACAATTTCTTCTGTTGAAATTCGTAGATTTATTCACGGATCGATTCACGGTGCGCGTCCGATAGATACGTAGATGACATTCGTCCAGACCTAACACAGATCAGAGGAATCGACTCGAACTGGTACAGCGTACCGATGTCGGATGGGTTTTTAAACTGAAATTAGATCTGTTACATGGAACAAAGGCTTCCGAGTTACAGTCCAATGATTTTCATCTACGTGTTTTCTCTGGACGCGGGCTTCTTTTTTCTGCCGCGTACCGTTACGTCCGAGCGATTTCAACAGCGATCTTGGATTCCGAGTTGCTCGGGACCCCCGCAGACGATGATTTTACGGTCTAATGACTGGCCGATACTCGTTCCGATGCAGTGACGACCTTTACCCGGTACATATCAAAATAAAAAAGTTCTGGTCCAGGAAATTGATCGGTCAGCATCGGAGGAGGAGGATCCCTCTCCCGTTCTCGTTTTCCCAGTTTCGAACGATTCGAAGCGATCTCAATTTCGAGAATGGATCACCTTGGGGAGCACAGGCGAATCCTTATCTTGATCGGCGATCGCTCTCCAGGAACGGCGAAACGACGCGATGCGACGCGACGCGACGCGACGCGACGCGACGCGGCTCGGCGAGGGTTAAGATTTAAGAACGCATGGTAGAATCTGGTAAATATCCGCAAGCTCGTTAACTCGGCGATGTTCGCCGGGGAGCCTTTATGCGCATGTAACCTTGATCGTCAAATTATTACTCACTGTTAAGAGTTCGAGGCATTCGGCCGATTTCCATAATACATTGAGGTATGCTGATCAAAAGCGGTGGACGGATGCCGAATTATAATGATTATCGGCTGCGGCATGCGTTTCCTGGTGAAGCCGTGTCCACGCTCGTGGCTCGCGCAAGTGTTTAAGTAGCGTTCGACCGGCACGGTCACCTGCCTTCACGCTGGACTGACTTGTAAATCATTCCGGCTAAACTGGGGTACGTGCCGCCACGGTAGACAAAGAAACCTCTCGAAAAAAAACCGGGGTAGAAAATGGAAAAGAAAACGTCCCACCGATGCGATGTGTGTACACTTAAATAAATTACCCGATTACAGGGGAGGATCGATACATTGTTATATTTCTTCCTCGCTAAAGACAATAGAAACTAGCACACTTCGGTACTAGTACTCTCTTCGGATCGCGTTAGATTCAGATTATTTCAAGCATTAACACTCTTCCAGCTAAACATCTGAAAATTTTGTATACAGGCTAATATGATAGCGTCCAGCCAGTCTCGAGCCAAGAAAAATAATATTTTTCATCCGACATGTCTCACCTGGCTTGCAAAGTCTCAATTTTTCACTGTTTTGCAAGAACGTTGTATATTATGGTAAATAAATTGATTCGACACAGCAAAGATTACATATTCAATTTTTCTAAAATTTTTGTAAGGTAGGTTATGTACACGTATGCAGCCGGCAAGGTAATCGGTGTGAAACAAGATATTCAGGTCAGAGTTTTACGATGTTCGATGCAATTTGAAGTTGGAGCAAGCACGAGCCGACAGGAGAGTGACTGCTTTGTTTGTCAAGGGTAAAATAAGACGGTTAACTAAATATAAGGCGATACGGTGACCGAGTCACGTTTGGGAGAAGGCACGTGCAGCACGCGTGCTTAGACTTTGTACACCGGCGAAAGAATAGCGAGAGTGCAACTCCACGGTTCTGCAACGAGGCTCGTACCATTGCGAAAATATAATTCGACTTGTTAGCGTCAAGGACGATTACTGGGCGTAATTATTTCTCTATCGTTTCTCAATAAAGATTCAACCGTGTAAACGACATTTGGACATGTTTTAAGAACGTTCATGTTATTTTCGATTTAATAAAATTTTTAAAGGTGTAGAGAATTTTATGTATGGTTCCTGCGTCCAGCGTCTTGTAATCGACGAAGAATATTTTTATTTTGAAGTTTTACTTGGAACCGAATCGTATCAACGAAGAGTATGAAATCTCGACCGAGACGGAGGAAGTTGTTGGATTAAGGGACTTCCATACTTTCTCCGTACAAATGCTTTAATATTGTTTATTGAAGTATCCGCATTGTTTTCGTTCGATTTAATCGGGATTATCCTTCACAGCTGACTTGCTCGGCTTAGCTATCTTAATGTTCCTATAGGCTTGCGTTCAGAGTATCGGGTTTTGGACTTTTTTTGCGTGCTTATACGTCGGATGCTCGCCGTATGCCAGGGTGGACCACCAGATGGTCCACGATCGTCTGGTTTACCATCTGATGCCCAACTTTCGCATTGTTTCAGGGTCCGAATTGCTCGCGAAATAAATTCTGCGTGCGTCGAAACCAGTCACTTCTTTTGTCTATCCAATTGCGTCCCACGGAAAGAAGTATAATGTCCACTCATTCGCTTCCTTTTCGCGGAGGAAGACTTAAACAATTATCTCAGTTGTTTAATCAACAGTATCGTCATATGTATGTGCATACATACATACATACATACATACATACATACATATATTGTCAGTAATATAATATGTATATCGCATTTATTTATAATTGCAACAGTAGTACTCTTTTATTAAATCACCTCGGTCCCAATTAGTCCGGATAATCAAAGTTCTACCGTAGTTTGGTCCACTTTGAAAAAAGTAATTCTGTTTTAAAGGGTGTTCGAAACATTACGCGAGTCACTGCGTATGTGTGTCCGATGTTTGATATTGTAAACATGGCACTTTTGAGAAACTGGTTGGTCCAGAAGCCTCTGTCAATAAGGTTCGCAGTACGTACGCGCAAGTAAAGGATAGGCAGAACCATAAACGATCGTCCGACCGCCAGCCACATGTCATCGACATGGTTACGATGAAATGCAAAACGTTCGGTTATCGTGAGATAGTAAGTGGTTACCGCAAACAATAATAAGTGGTCACCGCAAACGAACAGCGAGCACTGGTTTCAGCAACTTCGATGCTCGTGAAAGCTGCGCTCGGAGGAACACTACTACCAACAGAGATGAAAAAGAAGGAGGTAAGTACCTATTGAGTAACATTTCTGCCGTTTACGATCTTTTTGAACGCGAGGAAGAAGTCGAAAGCAAAAAAAAAAGGCGCGAAGAAGAAGGCACGAGTGTAAAACCGTTGCGGTTTACGGGGGTTTTTATGGTGTAATCCACGGACACACCGCTGTTATTATCTACCCCGGCGATAGAAAGCGGTTGGGTTTTAATAGATCATTTTCAGCACCCTTCGTTCTGCAGAGGTTTAACGATAGCCAAAATTAAATAACACCTTTGTATAAAAAAACACTATGTTTTTCACAAAGAGCGACAGAATATTCCATTTACGAGTTTCTATTTACATGTATGCATAGCCCCTTGATTCGTATTCGTGAAGATCAGCAAAAGAGAAAGATGACGAAAGATTTTCATGAACACCATGCGGTAATGTCTTCATAGATCATTTTTTGTAGAGTTTTAGCGACTACGTTGAGTTACTTTAGGGGAAAACACCATATGGCGAAGGTAATGGGCGTCGCGGACGTCGTCGTTGTTGTTATTGCCAGGTTCTCTTTCAGTAATTACGCAACGAGGTCCCCTGTAAGCACAATTTGAAGGAGTTTTTTTTTTCACATTGAAGGGGTAGCTTCGGGCTAGGGTGGACTGTTATGGGTTGTGGGTACCAGACTGTGCCACGCAACCCAAAATGCGTGGGAATCAAATGTTTTACGATATATCGTGTCATCGTCCTCTATTTTGTACGTTAAAAACGAAAACGAGTGAATCATCGCGTAAGCATACATGCAATATCGTGACAAACCCCCCACAACTACCCCAATCATGACATTTTTATGATCCGACGTACCTTAAATTAATGAATATTTCTACGATAAATATATGAAGTGCTTACTAAATATAAACTGCTTATCGAATGAATATTTTTACTTCAGCATCTTTTTCGTCAACTTTAAATGAAATACATATACATACATATAAACTACATTAACAAATTCGTGGCCTTTTGTGACAAGATATTGACAACAAAAATTACAGTATATTATATTGCATAGTTTATTTGTAATTTGTATGTTGAAACTACCTTAAAAATTGTGTATTCGCCATCGTGCGAATATAAATGTATTTAACGTCACGTTTGAATGAAAAAGTGAAGTATAGGGTCGAACGTTCCAGCGGAAGAAGGAGCCCAGTGGATTATCCTGTTTTGACATGTACACAGTTGGCGGTGGTGCGTTTTTCAATTGGGAAAACCGAGCATCTGCCAGTTGGTTCTGTTACCTCTTTCGGTTTCGTTTCGTTCCGTTCCGTTCCGTTCCGTCCTTTTCCGTCCTGTCCCGTCCCGGAGCATCGAGATCCTCGTAACTCACGGTGGACAGTCCCTGAAAGGGTTTCTGCGGGTATCGGGAAAAAGAGGGAGAACAAGTAGAAAAGGGTCGAGGAAGAAGGGTGGTCGCGTGCCCGCATCATCTGCGCCATGCAAAAATCACTGGAAAACTCGAAAAACGCTGAGCCAGCCTCGCGCAGCTGTCCAGTCGTCTAGATGTCTTATTCAAATAATCTCGCTGAAACTTCCCGTAGGTGGTTTCCATGGGCTCGGAAAGGGTTGCAGGCCCCAATGGAAGTATTATCGAAGATTATGCGTGATTCGTATTCGAGAAAAGACTCGTAGGTGTGGAAGCGAATTCACCTATGTCTCCGAGCATCTGCCGCCGATCGTTGCCCGGCTCGATCTTCTCTTTTTGCGAGAATCGCGATTGTTCGCAGCGCAATCCGTATACTGTATACCGTTGCGTTGTAACGGCGCGGCGCGGCGCGGCGCGGCGGATACTATGCCAGAAATCACGGGAATCGCTTACGGTCCGAAACACGCTCAACCACCAAACCAGTCGTACATTTTTCTTGTATACGCATGCGTGTTTCTCGTCCCAATCATCACTATATAATGAACTGTGTTATTTTATTTCTGCCAGATTTTACTTACAAGTTGTTAACGTGCTATTCTCTCTTGTCCATGCGATTGTTCTTTTCACTTTGTACTCTGTAGTTACCAAGTTACCAAGAAGTTATTTTTATTTTTTCATAAACGAATGTAAGCGTTCGATGGTGTACAATCTGAGAATATCAATATTTTCGTATTGTGCATGCAATTAATTAAATTAAATTGTCTGAAAAACTGGATATCTGCGAGCACACCCTGTATACGAGAGCGCACATGCACGGTACGTACGTATAATATAGGTAGTACAATGGACACGAAGTGCTGTGAAAGGTGAAGAAGGAAGATTGGAGGGGATGGTTGGCGCGTGGCTCAATCCTCTCCCCCACTCGGTTGTGCCTCCGACGATCTGAAACTCGCGCGATCGTCTAGAGAGAGAAGCAGATGCTTACTTCTTTCGGGTCTGGCTCTTACCAAGGCACGAGAGGAGCCGACACCAGTGAGAAGGCTGTAGGCTGTAAGCTGTAAGAGGCAAGCACCTGCCGTAGGCGCACGGTGTCGGGTCACTCGGCTCCTCGAACACGAATATAGCGTTCATAGCACCTAACTTGACTGCTCGCCTGCCTCCTTGGATGCCTCGACCGGACTGACTGCCCCTATGCCCACATCTACCCACAACGAAAAATCATCGAACAGAGAAAGAGAGAACTCGCGCGTGCTTGTCGCATAAAGTAGTCGCGTCATTAACTAGCCTCCCCTCTCCACCTTCCCTCCAAGACGTTCGCCGATTCTTCTGCGCCTCGTAACGGGCGAAACTGAATTCGCGGACCCTGAACGGGATCCGCTTCGGATTGCCATTGTAGAAATTTTCATCGTCGTCCAGTCGTTTCCCGTTTCAACGCGCATACAACAGAATTATGCTTTTAATGTAATTGGTACAGTAGTCCGCTATGTAAGACGGATTTGATTGGATTTCGTAATTCCATAAGAAAATAGAGAAAAACAACATCGTTTCGTCACTAAATTAGTATTATCTCGCTGATCCCATATTCTGGATCCCTCCAGAGAATCATTTATCACAAATATCGTGCGCATCTTTTTCACACGTATCGAGGCATTACCGTATACCTTTGATATTTAGGTTTCTGTCCCGCGACAGGACAAAGGTTGCTCGTCAGCACAGTAGAGCACGCGTGTCGTACGCTAGCACAAGGATATCTCCGGATATCTCCGGTTTCTATCGGCTCTTTTGCCGATCGCAATAGTATCGCGTGGATCACGTGGATCAAGGGACAACGATCCCGGGGTAGATGGAAAAAGTCAGAGGATACAAGCTGCGTTTATAGCCTCGAAAGAGGAAGAAGAAGAGGAGGAGGAAGAGAAGAGAGGAATCGAAGCAGGTTGCCAGGCCAGCCCTGGTGTAGGCCAGTGGGTACGAGTTGTATACGTATAGCTCCGGTATGCCGCCCAGCGGACCCGCATCATCAAAATGAAGAAATAGTATGAGGCGGGAAAGAGGGAGGGAGAGTGTGGGGGGGGGGAGGTCGGAGGGGCGGAGGATGGGATAACGCTAAAGAGACTCGCCTACATTGATCGACAGTACTAACCTAGTGAATGCGACACCGAATAACTGGAGGAGCCTGCACGGTGCTGTTCATGTATCCGCATCCGTGCGGTAGCTTTTTATCGAGGACCGGTCTAGCGGCGTCTAGCGCTAGTCTGCCAGCCGTACGCGGATTTCCCCTTTCTTATGTACGTATTCACGCGTCATAGAGTGGGGACCAGACAAGAAATAGTTCTCGCGAAGGACGCGAGATTTCTACTTTCATTCAGCACGCCGAGGATTCTGGGGTAACTGTAATAAGCGTAACTCTATCACCTGGGACTCGGCTTGTTGCAATTGCACCAATTCCATGGGGTTTCTAACACTTTACTTACAGGCCGTTTTCTAATAGCTTCTTTAAAACTAAAGATCGACAGTTCAGAATTTCTTCGCAATTTCCTTCGTGATTTATCTAATTTTTGGGACTCGCTGTTAAGGTCGTGTCAAGGTCATAGTATACCAGGCCGTTGAACTCGTCTTAACATAAGGAATAATATTGTGTGCTAAAAAATATATACGATCAATGTCGTAGAATCGTGATCTTCGGAAAAGCACTTCGTCCCTTGCAGATTTATATTTACACATTACTCCGATGAAATGGCCTAAATATAGCATGTCTTGGACGTCCTTCGACGTTACGAATGATCATACGAACCCAGGCTTGCTAAAAATGGTGACCTCGGATTATAAGTGGCACCCTGAAGTTTTAGGGTGTATCGTAGCACGGACAAGTATAGCAACGGCACGCATTTCATTGCTAGCGCGGCGTTTCCACTTATTATCAGTTAATTCATCTCTGGCTTCGCGTTCCATGAGTCACCGTACCACATTGCGACGCACCAGAGAAACAAATGTTGTCGAGGTGAGGGTGACGCGGATTGTTGCCCCGTTCTGATTATGTCCGACATCACCTGCCCCCTGCAGGTGGTTGGCTATCCCACGATACACGCAAGTATTTATCCTCATGGACGATCGATAGCTGACCACCGACCAGCCGCTCGACAACCCCATGAAAGATAACGTCAATACACCCCCGTAATCGTTCCTAACACTCTTTGATCGGTCACGATAAATCCCCTACGAGCGGAACTGCGAAATACTGATCTTGTTCTGGTTCGATTGTTGCGATCGACTGGATTTTCCTGCATAGAAATATACGAAATCAACGTTTTTTTACTTTGTCCGTGGAATGTGGGGTAGCGTCAAGCGCTTGGACAGCGTTCAAAATATTTTTTAACTCTGTATAGCAATAATAATCGCTTTTCCACGAACGACGTGTATTTGCTGCAGAAATTTATGTCCGATATGTGTTACACATTTGTGTTTGCGAGGGGCACAATATCAAAACGCATTAAAAAAATATGTTAATAATATACGAATAAATTAATAATGAATATACGAATGATAATCGACGGTATTAACCTGAAGAATTCTTCGAGGTAAACGAAACAAATGGATCGAACCGAGCAAATTCACCATTATCGGAAGTTCTAGTATCATTTCGGCTTGTTTGATCTGCTTTTATCACTGGGTACAGTTATGCCAACTGCGTGTCGGAACATATTTTTTTTCGAACCACCCTCGCTTTCCTGGCAATCACTTATGACGCGGGAGTACGCACCTGGCCACCCCCGCACGCGCCCTTACACTTCCGACCACCTTACTCGGTTCTATGCGTGAACATACTCGGTGTCGTATTCCATTTTGTAAAACTGGAAAACTTGCCTGATCTAGCGTATCGTACCCGTACTTCGTTATTCGTCCTTGCTAAGATGTAAACCCTGAAAAATGTGCAGTCTACACTAATTGCAATTCTTCTCCGCATCTGATCGACTTTACGTCAGCTTTGAACGCGGTTAAGTTATAATTTACTTATTCGGAACGATCGTGGTGCTCGCGATACCACGTTCTGATTAAGATAATCATGGTTGGACTAATTAACCACTTTCGTACGCATCAAGGTTAAGCTCTCAATGCTATCGTCGTTTTCTTTTATCTTTACAATCGAAGCACCACCGACATGCTGAAAAATTCTGCGATTTAACCATACAGGACAAAATTTATTATAGACATAATACAATAATTTTTCAGTGTACAAATTAAAAATCTCGTAATTAATAAAAATGTCGAGCGAAGAAAATCTCGAACCACCTTGGTCCCGATTAGTTCGGATAATCGAGGTTCTACCGTGTTACAAAATTGCTGCAAATAATTTTCACAAGACGGCATTTTTGAGAATGAACATTCTATGAACAAACAGCATATTCTGTCCTTAATATACAAGATATATGAACCTATCTACGTCCCTACTACAACTACTACTACTACATATTACTACTAGTACTACTAACTACCCTTCGTTTACGTTTTCTCGGGCGGAAGTGTCTCTGCGCATCGAGGTATCTCGTGTCCTTCCTCTTCTTTCATCTGGTTTCAGTTGAGCGTCTCGAAATTTCGCGACTAAAAGGACGCGTAGTGGCCACGTGAAAATCAACAAAAAGCTCGGCGAGGAGCACAATGCACGCCCACTCGGCCATTATTTTCAATTCCATGCATTCAAGCATTGAACCACCTCCGGAATCGCTATTCCTGCGCAGCGCTCGGAATCGGCTTTTATTATAAGTATTATGTATAGCGCGGTATACGCGGAACATACGCTTGCAGACACAGAATACGTATATGCGTACAAAATCTTTATTATTCGTTATTATTCGCATTGATAAATGATCACCGACGCGTCACGGTCAACAATGCAGAAAATGGACGGCGACGTTACAATCAGCCGGATATGAGCGACGCCCGTCCACTTCTGGAAGCCCTTTTAACTTAATTCCTACGGTTTCATTGCCGTTTGCAATTTCTCTGCGACGCGACGCGACGCGCGCCGCTTTGTCACCCAGTGTTTGCTTCTTATCCACGCGTTGAAATCCTCGTAGAGTTGCGCGCGCGCGCACTTGCGCTAGTTGGAAAGTTCTATTCAAAGACTTACAGCGGCGGATGTTAGAAACTGTAAGATCTATAAGTTTAGCAGTAGATGGTTTTTCTAATGTTTATAACATTCGTCTAATCCGAGCCACCCTCGCTAAACTATACGAGGAATGGCCAACGAGCCTGTCATGTTTTAACGTTACTGTTAAAAATCGGATATTTCATATACAACAACCTAATGCATGTTTATGCAGCTGTGCCTTGTAATTAATATAGATATTTTTTATTTTCCATAAAAATCCGTGGTCCAGTGATATGACTTGAAAGCAATTAATTTTTGACACATTTCAAGCAGAAAAATAATTAAAAGCTCATAACAAGGTGTCGCGAAAATGTCGAGCAATTGCACACATTCGTCACAGATTACTAATTGAAATATTTTTTGTTGCGTAGCGCAGATTGAATTGAATATTACTATGTCGGTACGTTTAATGTTCCGCCGAACCACTGGTCGAGGGCAGGTGTAAAGTGGGTCTCGCGTGGTTTCGTCGGTGGAATAAAGAAACATGTAAGTTAGTGTGTATGCATGTTATTTATAACAGTTAGTGATTTAAGGATACACGGCTGTTTTTACGTCCCATAACGTGTTCTACATTTCGTAAAAGAAACAATAAACTATAACACGGTGCGCGTAGGCAACATAAAAGATACACAAGTTTCTACAAAAATTTGGATACCGAAGAGTATTGAAAACGCTATAATCGTATACATATGTAGCGTGGTTTCTGCTATACGCGTGTGTATTTTCGAACCATTTTACGTATTCCGCTTTTCGAACGACCGGTAATATGCGCGCGGAACATGAAGTTCCCGTGTGCATAAATCAAGGATTAACCCTTTGCACTCCGTAATAAATTCAGCACTTGGTTGCAACGGGCTGATAATAAAGTAACAAATTGCAATACTGGAAACTGAACAAAGAATATGTCAAGATTTCCAGGATTTACTGTTTTCATATTTAATTCGATGCCCTATTAATTATGTATGTCTACGCGAGCCAAGCGAGATATCAAAGGTAACAATGAAACAATTTAGTAAAATATATTTTGCAGAATTGCGAATGTTAATCCCGCTATTATACAGTTTCATTTAACCGCTTCCATAAATGTTCAGGCGTATCCGAAAGTTAAAGAATTTATGAATACAGCTCGTATTTACCAGACTGATGGCCTTCAACGTACTATGATCGTCGAGATCAATGTGAAGCAATTACTACCACTTTTGAAGAAAAATTGTTCTTATCATAGACTAACGAACAGTCATTCGCAATAATCGAGAATAGATTAATGATAACGTTCGGAGATGACAACGATCACCTGTTTACGTTAAACCTGTTTATAAATAGATTACACCAATTTAAGAGAAGATTAATTACCTCGCATGAAAGATCATATACATAGTTGCGCATAATTCTGCACTATCACCATGTAATTATAAATTATCGCGTGACGATAAATAAGAGTGATTTGGGTCAATTATTCAACGATTGATCTCGAAACTTTATGTGCGAAAGATGCGCAATGCGCACGCAATAATCCGCTGTGACATTGATACATCAATTTATATACCCAACCTGTTTTGCATAAATTAGTGGGCGACAAATATTTTGCAATAAACGTCCAATTGAATTATGGATGATTAAAGCAAGTGATATAATTAAGTGACGAGACCGCGTAACGTTGTGGTACCATATATTCCTACCTATGTCTACATATAGTGCAAAAATATCTTCGAAACATGAACGAATTACTTAGTTTTGTTCAAATAAATTATTTAAAAAATCAAACTTTGTCCAATGCCCAATGCCTAATGATCCTATAAAAACGAAAGATGAAGCTCACTCGCGATCACCACAGTCGAACACAGACATAAGGATCACGCGCCATTTACCGACAGCATTGTAAATATTCATTAATTTAATTAACTGAACCTCGAAGAGCCCGGCGAGCTCTAGAATGGGCGCTGGTCGCTGCGGGACATCAATTCCTCCGATTTCCATGTTTCGTCGCGAAAATATCGGCAGAGTACTAAGTGTAAAGAAAAGAGTTTATTATCGGCCACACCAGAGACGACGTTTACAATGGCTCGGAAGTCGGTAGGATCGGACCTGCATTCCCACGATTTTGAAAGTTGCTCGTATCCTAATGAATTTTAATACGTTCATGGAACGTTCGAAGGTTGATTGCAAGGCCTCTGAAAGATGACGAACAATGTTCAAATGTGTCCTGAATCGTATAATTAAATCGTCGTAATTATTCAAACAAATGTCGATCGTTTCAAGAAAAAATTAAAGGGAGGTAGATGTTTATTGGTATTATATGTATGCATCACGATTTAAAAAAGTGGGTTGGAAAGTGCCGAACGATGTCTGTTCGTGCAAGTATAATACCAATAACCGTACATGTTTCGATGCAATGATCAATTTGAAAGAACCCTTAATCAGAGGAACGGCTAAAAAAATTTCTCCCGGAGCGATTGAAATAAGTAAGACCCAATTACAAGAAACAAAGTGCGCGCTTAAGCGAAGCGTAGAAGGAACAATTTTCGAGAGGAAACCATAATGGAATAGCTGATCGAAACGAGCAGCAACGGAAGAATTAAGAAAACGAGTTACTTTCGTCTAAAGTTAGCAAGTCGATTCTTGAGAAGAAAATAACTTGATCGATATAGCGTGTCCAAGAGTACTTAACAACTGCTTAAACATTTCCCGGAAGGTAGACACATTAGCCGGGCGCATTTTCACCGAGAGGAGAGAACGCAGGCGCGTGCTCGATCGCGATCGTATATACGTACTTATGTACATTGTACATGTATGTATGTACACGCGCGGCAAAGAAATATCGTGCATCAGAATTCATCTTTGCCCATGCACCTGTCTTTGGCTTGGGAGCTCGTTTAGTGTCGTTACATCAGAGCCTGTGTGTTAAGACCCCAAAAATACGCGAGCGTGGTGCCTTCGAACATGCTCGGGATACCGCTGCTATGTTGCTTTGGTAAACGTTCTTCAAATTTACCGATTCTTAAATTATTATTATCATATTCGAACAAAGATTAGGCTCAAGAGTTATTAGAAGATTCCGGATTTTATTGGTTTCTGACAATAACGAGTAGGTGCAATTTAAGTGAAAAGATTAAAAGACTTTCAGAGTATTAATATACATATTATTTTCGCTACTGAGGCCCGGTACTATTTATGTGTTACACCTTTCTTTCACGTATTTAGCGCGGCAGGTTTCTCGACCTCGTGTCGATTAACCCCTTACCTGTGGCGACCGCCTATAGTTGTTTGATCGATCGTTTTCACGCATGATCGACTACGAAAGGAAGACAAAGCAATCTTTCCTCACACATCAGGTGCCACGATCAAAAATCGAGCAGCCATGTAAGGTCTCCGTACGAGTCATACGCTAATATAAAAATTTCAACTTTCATATTTTCCACTGCATCCGCCTGAAAATGTATCGGCAAGTTGTCGTAATAAATATGAGTTCAAACACGTCGCTTATTTTATTTTTAATTATTATATACATACACATGTGTATAATGCGAATTATCGAAAGAGCTGAAACTTTGTACCGACTTATCTTAGAATGTTTGTTTCACTCGGTGCCATAGCAGGTACACCACAACAAAAATAGAACTGGGTGTTTTTATTTCGTCGGCAGGGCAAAATAACTGCTCGCGCGTCTACGCACAGAGGCATTTAAGTTGGCGCGTTGCATTGAAATCGTAAGAAAAATCGCAACCGCTCGGCACTGAAAAGCCGCTCGCACGTTTTAGATCGCTTTAATGTTCAAACCAGAAACCGCATCTTTTTCTCCTCGCTATTACAACAGTCAAGAATATTATCCAAGCCATTTGCACCGCCACAATAGAAAGAATAAACTCGAATTACTAGACTGCGGATTTTATACATTTATGTGTATCAAAAATGGATATGCAAAATATAAAACAGTAGACATACACGTATTTAAAGAATGTAAAAATATCGATAAATTTTCTTGGTCTGCAGATTTTGTGAATTAACGTCAGGTTTGTTCTGTAAGAACAGGACGTCCTGGGAACTTTCCACTTTGTAAGAGGGACCTTTCAACGACATTTACAGAACGTAACGAGGACGTATGGAGGAGGACCTTCCCAGAATGTAGAGAACGTCCGCCACGAACGTATGTATGTACATGAGACGTACATAAGATGTATTTGTGCTATTTGGTAGTAGGTCGGTGGTAGCTAAAGTTTATTGGTCGGAAGGGGCGAGCGTCGATGAACGTGGGGAACGACGTAGCGCATCCCTCTATCGGCTATCAGAAGCTATCGTCGACTCGATTTCAATCTCCGTATTCCGCTGGTCGAAGAAGTTAGGCAAGGTGTCGACGGTGGCCGTAGGACCGTTGGGAGACTGCCGAGGTGCAGGTGACGAGTCCGGTGGTCCTGTTGGACGCACGATCCTGCGCGAGCGTATGCGTGCGTACGTGTCACCACGTCCCCCAAGAACAAGGACACCGAAATCCATGCACCTTGTCCCGTGACAAGGATGGAGCCCACGGTGGACAAAGTAGGGGAAAAAGAGGCACTAGCCAGGAGAAAAGAAGAAAGGTGAGGAGAGAGGAGGAGAGAGGAGAATAGTAACGTCACGGAGCGAACCTGTAAAATGGTATCCGAGGGCGCGTGGCAGCGCAGCTGCAGCTGCCGTTTCTTTCTTCCCCTCTTGCTCCCTACTTTGCCACCTCTTCCTCCCTCTTGGCCTCTTTTGACGCGCGTGCGCCACCGACTGATACTCTGGCTGGCGCGCGCCAACACTCATTAATGCAAAATTCCGTCATCGTACTTTCCCGCGTCTCGTCCCGTCTCGTCCCGTCTCGTCTCGTCTCGTCTCGTCTCGTCTCGTCTCGTCTCGTCTCGTCTCGTCTCGTCTCGTCTCGTCTCGTCCCTTCCCGTTCCGTTCCGTCCCGTCCCGTCTCGTATCGTATTGTATCGTATCGAATCGTATCATATTGTCTCGTGGTGCCATGCCGCGGCCGTTCCGCCACCGTCGCACGATATTGCGAATTTTCACTCCATGACAATACCACGGTAGAAAATAGTTTGAAAATACTGCTCACTTTCGGGATCTCGACCCGACCTGGGAGCCGAACTTTATAAATTTTCGGAACCCCAACCCGATCCGAGCAAACCTCGTATTCGTTTATTTACTTGTACGAATATGAAGAAAGACAATGAAGATGATCGTCAACAGTTCCGTGCAATGGTACAAGATGTTTATCTCGTGCGTCTATAAATTACACAGCAAAAAAGACTACTAATATGAATAATTATAGTATAATGCATGTAGAGCAGAGAAACGCGCGTTTTAATGACTCTCCATTAATCATCGTTTATGCCGTTTATGGTATAATAATACGGTGTTATGACGACACATGTCCTAAAGCGATCGATGTTAATTACCATAAGAAGTGACATTCGCTAAAAATCATAGTCAAATACCTTGACGCCTATATTTTGCAGTCCATCGAAGTCGAAATGCATTGGCAGACGGAGGGTTTCAGTGCGGCAGCTGGCCATCGTAATTGGTACCCTCGGAGGCCCGCATCTTCAAAGTGTCGACAAGTATTCTGCATCAAAAATAAGAAGCCAATCAGAAAAAGAAAGAAGTACAAACACGCGTCTCATTTATCCGAGCCAATTAAACTTTGTGAAAAATCGTCTGGCAGAAAACTATTCGTAGATGGTTTACTTTTCTTCCCGTGATATCTCCGCGAATCTGAAAATCGTATCGCAGTATTCCGTCTATGCCGTCAGTAATGAGACGTTCGATATTGGCTAAAAATATATCCGACTAAGGGAATAATTGGAACGATCGATAGAGTCTTGCTGCTCGTCGCCGCAAGCATTGCATTAAATTGCCAGTTACCATTGCATTTTTGATTCCGCGAAATTTTTCAGAATTCCGCAATTACGGGGACCAGCTGCTTTGAGTTACGGGTTTCATGAAAATGAAATTGCTGGCTCGCGGTTCGCACAAGACAGTACACTTCAATTTAGAATTCTTCTGTCATCCTATCGAAACGTTATCTGTCCAAAATTTGTTGACGTTTGCTTATATGTAATTTTCGTTTAACCCGCAGACCTTGTTTAAGCTAATTGCTAGATCAGTCAACACCCAGACAATTTTTTATATGAACATGACAGGATATTTTTACACGATGTAAGACTTATCTTCTCAACTGTTCGTGTACTTGCTTTCCCCCAACCTTGAAAATCCTTTTTCTGCTTCCTGAATGAATTTCGAGCGGATCCACCTGCCGTGTTGCTTCCAACCGGGCTTCTTGCTTCTCTCCGTTTACCGCATCGTCTTCTTTTCACTTGAATCACAAAGTACGCTCTCGTATATGTAGAAATTATACATATATATACATATACATATATATATATATATATATATATATCTCAGTATATAACAGTACTAAAAATGTAAATATGTACATCAAAAACTAAAAAGAACGCAGGAGAACAATTTCAAACTAATTTTCAATATCGTGGACGGACTCACTCACCACCAGTGATTAACCGAAGCTTCCAATCATGATCCTTTCACATTTTAATAAAGCGCGATAAGAGGTCCGCAGCGTTAGGTGCGAGAACAGGAGGAGGGGGGGAGTAAAAACCGATTGCGGTTCGAAGGTGCTAAAAACGTTGATAATCTCGGTATAGTAATAAGGAAGAACAAACCCCGAAGGGAGGCCGGTGGAATGGAACAAAAAGAAGAGACTGTGTGGGAGAGCGAGAGGAGAGGGAAAAATAAGTGTGAATCAAGTTAAGTGAAAGGGAGCAACGAAAGTAGGAAAAGAGAGGAGAGACGGGCCGAAGGAGGAAGGGTCGACACGAAGATTTTCAAGATAACACCGGTATAGTGCATCTCTTGAGGTTCTTAGCGCCGGTATCTTGTTAATTACACCTCGACCGATCGTAATTATCCCTTGGCAGATAATGGGTCGATTACCAAAGATGGGCTCCGATGAGAAGAAAAAAGAAACACAAGAACTTCTACGTCGTCGCCGCTACTTCGTCATCCTTGATCGGGCCAGAGGAGAGCCTGCCTGCTTTTGTTTTAGAAGTTCTTTTTAATAGCAATCTATTTGCATACGAAACTTATAAGGCAACTTCGTTTACCGGCGATCACAAGCTCCCAAAGAGGTCTTTCAGTTTAATCATCGCCGCCATAATTTGCCCCGTTGTTTGCCGAAGCAACGAAATTTATAAAAGGATCGTAGCTGAAAACTTACAACAAAAGCCGTGTACACGGTGTTGCACTTAACCTTAATGCCACGAATTTTTTTGTCGATAATTAAATACATTCTGCAGACTCGTTTCCCCGCTGTTTTATTGCCGGTAAATCGAATGCAAAACGGTACAATTAAAGAATTTAACACAGTACCGTTGGATTATTTTCAACCTAATAAAATTATTGAAATAAGAAATAAATGCCTACCGAGAAACTATTCTGAAATATCTATTTTGTATTTTCAGCTTTTTTTCCGAAGAGACCACTGTCGCATACCGATAACTCAAGAATACACGCAAACCGAGCGCTGTATCGTTGTTGCGGTAGGTCGAAATAAAACAGCAGGAAACAACGTAACAAGTACATGTGTATTATTTTCCGAGACACGTTAATATCACAATGGCCGAGAGCAGGCGAACATTTATACACACTGTTCCCATGGTCCCGACCGTCTGATTTTATAGCACAATATATTGCTGTTGAAATAAGACAATACAATCAAGGAATGAGTCGTACGATCCGCTTAAAAATCAGCTGACCGAAGATACGGTGTAGTACAACTGAAGAGATTTAATTCTATCTTAAATTCTTGTCGATTTCTTTTGCAAATTGACCAGCTGTTGCTGCCCCATGTCCACATGTATATTTTATTATCTCCAACCATGCATGTTGGTCAAGTTCAGAGTTATTTAAGCATTTCGTTTTTCGCGATAGGTGGATGCATGGGTCGCCACGAAGGACTGCAGAGGTCGTAGGTCATCGAAGTGTTGCGCTTGTACCGAGCGTCCTTGTCCGGGAGATCTTGATATCCGTGACCACTTAACCTCAAAGTTCAAACGTCATTCACGAAAGGGAGATCTTTTCTCGAAGCTCTTGGATTAGTAACGAGCACTGATCAGGTCGAATCATTTCCTTCGGTTCCTTCGGTAAAACCGAACGAAAAAGAATTCCGAGCTTACGGTTAGAGCGATATCGGCACAAGGTCCAGCGATTATGCGATCGTTAGACCGTGGACAACGGGGGACCGTTCGTTTTGGGGCTCTGTATAATATATTAGTATAATATAATATAATATAATACAATACAATACAATACAATACAATACAATACAATACAATACAATACAATACAATACAATATAATATAGTAATGTAATATAAAACCGCAAAAGTTTCAAAAAATCTGAGAATATTGTTATGACTTTTTTAATGTGAAAAATTTATTAAGAGATGAAGTGAATTTTTATTCAACTCCTGCTGCCCACGATCAATTTTTCAGCGCGGCAGGCAAAGACAATATAGATAAGTCTGTCGATAGAACTGTTCAGATTCTCCTGATTGTCGAGCGAAGCCGAGATTTTTCTTAAAGGATCCGCTCCGAACACTTGGAATCCGGGAAGTCGTAAAGCAATCCAAACAGCCTTCGTCTTCGAGCTCGGCAAATCTTGCTGCGGCAAAAATCTGCGAGATCGATTACGAGGAAAAAGGAAAAGAAAAAAGTGACGAGCTTATCTGATTTCTGATACAAAGTTTCTGCCACAGCCCATTCGTTCCCTTATAAAATCGGCCGGCAAATTAAATATTTATCATCGACAGTTATTGCATTACGACCAGTGTTTAAATTGCGGAAGAATTATGGGAAGGAATTGTGTGTCGATGATTAAGAGAGAGAGAGAGAGAGAGAGAGAGAGAGAGAGAGAGAGAGAGAAAGTAATTTCGCGCAAAGCAAGATTTTTTCTCTATCGAAACTGAATTCAAATTTATGAATCAAACTGGCAAAAGTTAATTTTTTGAACAAATATAAATACATTAAATTGCAATTTAATTTAACACGATGAATAGAAAATATGTAATTTTTCGGCACCGAGGGTTTAGAATCACGCTACGATAGTAGCGACATATCATATCTTTACACACTGCACACTTAAGAAGCTTAAGAATCCGGACCATCGTGAGACAGTCCACATCGTATCATTGGGAGGAGTGGAATGCGAAATTGATCCGTGACATCTACAACTTAACGGTGCTGTAAATCAGGAAAGATAACTGATTATTGTGTCGACTAGATAATAGCGCATCACGGTGAATTCTTGTCACGAGGCGAGGGTAGGATCGATCGACGGCGTACGCACACTTACCAGGGGCCAAGATTTATCGTACGACCAGAGGTATCCTCCTGTCCTTCACGTAATTCCGAGGCTCCTTTTCCTGTGGCGGATCATTCGCCGAGTCATTTTTCACGTGAACGAACAAAGCCAATGCCACGAAGGACGTCCAATGCTTCCAGGACTATCTGCCATGATCTGTCCAACGCCCGGTATTTGTTAGGAATGCCGGACGAAACTACAATCTTTGGATTTCTTTACGAATCATTTTTGTTCCATACCATTATTGATCCCTTCGGTGGGATTGCGAACATTGCATTGACCAACACTTCGAAATCGATACGGCGCTGCAGACCAATTCTATGGTACATACAAAAGGAGCTGTTCATTCTCAATTACAGTTATTGGCCGAAAGTCGTGAAGAAATGCATTGTTCGCTATTTTCGACTGTTTATAGTTCGTACATAGCTGTAAAATTAATATATTCTATTTTTTTCGCTATTCCTACGAACTACGTTTTCTGAACATATCGATGACCAGTTCTTGAAAAAGCTCGAAAAGGTTTGTGCATTTTTGATAATGTTATTCCATTTTAGTGGATGTACGAAGCCTTGGTTGATCGACTGTACGAGTCACGCTCTGTACGAGCATCTCGTGGGATGCGGACACGCGACGATAGTGGTAGAGTACTTGTTGGTACAGCGGTAATACGTGTAGCAGACGATTCGGGAGACGCGTGAAAGAATGTCCACGCGATTCTGGTCTCGTGTGGTTCCTGGAAAAGACACGGTCCCGGTGGAAAAGAGTGATAAACTGGACAAGGTCGCGTTCGTACCATAGAAAACGACAGAGCACCACAGGCCGCAACGACGACGCGACGCGACGCGACGCGACGTGACGTGCCCAGGATCATTAATCAGCGTAACGAAGCGATGGAGCCATAAAATTGTCGTCCTTTTACACTCAAAGATTGTACCGGTGGTGTCGGAACAGTCGCGGTAACTCGCGTGGCACATCCGAATGAAATAATTGCAGCGCCCTCAACCCCCCTCCCGCTCCCTCTCTCTCGCGCGCGCGCCCCCCCCCCCTTCCAACCAGAAACAAGTTGCTGATTCTAAATGAATTCTTCCCGACGTGCCGATATATTACCAAACTATGGCCGACATTGCTTGTCAATAAATCACACACACCGAGAAGCCGAATACGCACGCAAATCAGATTCGCACCTTGTCCATTATTCATCGCGGAAAAATCTTTGGAATCTATTAAAGATTCTGGCGTGAATATACTTTACGAGCTAATTAAAGTCTCCTGGATGGTACGATACGTGTATATTACACCTGCAAGATGTGTTTTCAAAACAGATGAACAACTCGCAGATGGAGGCACGTGGTTATCGCGGATTTATCTTCGCGATTTGTTTTGCTGCGAAGGTGAACCTGTTGGAATGAGACAATGTGGCTTCGCCACTTTGTAGCTATCGCACGGCATACAGGAACATTTGTAAACCTTTTCTTAATAGTTTGCCAGGCATATACATTCTTAGAACGTACGAAATTTAAGTCGTAAGGCCGTCCATAAGACTTAAAAAATGAACGTCGCAGGGATGTCCGAAAAATTAAGTTCCAAGGAAGTTTGGATGTAGGACGCACGAATTGTGTAAAAAATGTTGTGCACCGAGAAAGTGTGAATGCCGGTAACGCAAGAGAAAAGAAAAAAGAGATACGGAACAAGTCATTTACCAGAATGTTGACAATGAACTTTGAACCTTGACAGAAGAATTCATTCGATAATTATATTTTTGAACCACGACGTCTAGACTATCTGGTCCTTCCGCTGTTAATTACCGTGAAATTAATTACTGCTCCAGGTGGAGGGTTGGACTATGCCAAAGGCGGTGAATTTGAATTTTCTTCTTTTACTCCGGCGACTCTGAGAGGAATGACTCCGGTATAGAATACAACATGTTTTAAAAATGTAGAAGCCGTTCATTGACGCGCTTAATAGCGTACGATAATATGTA
The DNA here is from genome assembly GCA_916610255.1 of Lasioglossum lativentre. Classification (NCBI taxonomy): domain Eukaryota; kingdom Metazoa; phylum Arthropoda; class Insecta; order Hymenoptera; family Halictidae; genus Lasioglossum; species Lasioglossum lativentre. The sequence goes on from OU744359.1 coordinate 392,413, forward strand.
GCAAGTATTAAGCATAACTGCTTCGCAATAATCACGCAGGCTCGAAACGAAATGTTGTTGCTACTATCGATGGTGTTATTATATGTATTATGAGTTCGCATCTTATTTATGCAGGAATAAGGCATCTCGAGGTCGATCAGAATCTGATTTCCTATGTTTCTGTTAATGAAACCATCGCGTCGTCGACTAATTAAAGAACCAAAAAGACTTACTGGGAGTCGTGCGAATCAAATTACATATCGAGGAAAAATTAAACGATAACTTCATTGTTAATGCGACCGATCTGAAATAAACCAGTGCAATAATAATTAAGATGAAAAATCTTGATTTGCATCCGGTGTTAATAAAGCGGGAGACTGGACTCGTTCCGAATAATTTATTAACATAACATGAAAAATTATTCACACACGTTCTCACATTTCGCCTACCGTGTGGTTCGTTCTTTTCATTGATAACACCTTAACGAAGCCCCGGAGAGCAGTCCGCAAGGGAAAAGTTACTTGAAATGACCTCGGGGATTTCTTTCAAGGAAGTACAACATTTTTGGGACACCCTGTACATCCTATAACTCTCGTCCGAAACATTTTGTCGGGTTAAACTTTACCTCGGGAAACCAGAAAATTTTACCTCTTTCTTATGTAATCCTGTAGATTTTGGCGAGAAAATGCCAAAAATCCAAGTTTCAATCCTAGGGGATCAGTGGTTCATAACTTATGCGTATTTAAACTTGTGCGATTTTCAGCATTTTTTACACGAAAGGGCGCCGCGCCATAATGTTAGTATGTACCCAGCGTCGCATGTTCTCTAACGAACGGAGCCGCTAGATGGCAGCACGCGGTGATGTCGATCAAGTAGATTCGCAAGCTTTTTCTCGCGGTTCTGCTCGTTCGGCGATGTCCAAGTATTACATACCAATATGACGGCACCCTTACCTGTCAAAAACACGAAAAGTCGCTCAAGTTCAAACACGCATAACTTTTGAACCACTGATCTTCTAGGATCGATCCTTGGATTTTTGGCATTTTCTCGCCAAAATCTACCGGATTACATAAGAAGGAGGCAAAAATTTCGGGTTTCCGGAGGTACACAGCAGCCGTTTGTCGTACCACATATAATTTTTGAAATACATAGAATGGTATTTTGTAAATGTATTTTCTGTGGCGTCGCGTCGCGTCGCGTCGCGTCGCGTCGCGTCCTTTCATTGCTTTAATTGCATTAACTTCATATCGGCGGATCAGAATTCTTCGAACGGTTCTAGCACAGAGAAATCAGTTGGCCGACTGTTGGTGGTTTAACGAAAGGGAGGAAATAACAGGAATTCACTGGCGTCGCAAGGAATTCAGTGAACCTGCAACGGCATATGCGATGTACGTTGCTGCGTTACCCACATATATATATATATCCGTACCTGTTAACGTTCTCAGGGCGCCATATGTGTCGTCGATTAGGCTATGGCATGAAAACGCGCGCAAGCTACGCGTGTACAGTGTACACGCATAAATTTTCTCCCCCGACCCCCTAGGTCCGCGGGACAGCTACCTGTGCTTTATTGTAGAACATATGTCAGCCGGTGGTGGAATGCCAACACGTGGAAATCGATATTCCCAAAGCGTACCTGCGCGCCCGATACTTTGTCCCCTGTGTCGCGATTTTAATTAACCCTTTGTACCCCTAGCGCTTTCTATTATAGGGAACCAGCTGCTCTACGAAACTGTTCAAACTACAAATGTGCCGGTGATTATGAAAGCGAAGTATATGTGCGTATCTCAATGTTGTACTGTTTTTTGGAAGCAATGCAATGGCGTCTGTAATTTATTTTATCTGCATTATTCTTTTAGAAACGAAGGTGACCTTCAATTTCTTAAATGGAATGCTATGTAGTTTTGTATATCGTATCAAAGCGTGTGCCAAAACGATATCGTTCGTATATACGACATTATAATGACCTTCAAGATCACAGAAGGTCTGAAATGTAGATAAAAATGATATTTATCATAGTTACAAACCGTAGAGAAATTTGTACAATTCATGGAAAGTGGATGAAATATTACCAAAGTATTTGTTGGGTAGCAATTTCCGGATAGCGTACTCGGATTAACCGAGTAATACTGAGTGACGTGCAATCGTTACCTGGAAGAAAATGCGGTTACAGCCACTGTTTATAATTCAGTTCGCAGAACTAGAGGGATGCGTATAGTAATGCCTTGAAGCGGTCTCCACGCCGAAAGAAATTAGTAGGTGTAACGGGATTGCGAGTGGTTCAGGGGCGTTATGTCCTTTGGAACAGGTTGTCGCACCGAGAGAAGCTCTACGAACGATAATAACACTGACGCCACGCCGCGCCGCGCCGGTACCTGCCAGTTTGCGGTCAAGAATTTGTCGCGCAGCGAGAATTCGTGAAGACGAAGAATGGTGAGCAGACTTGTAAATCTTTGAGAGTATCCTACCTATGCCGTCCAGCTAAGATCCTTGGAGGAACACCCATCTAGGGAAAGACGCAGACAGGGTAAACTACCTGAGGATAATTGACCCTAGGAAACAACTCCAAACAATACTTTCTTCTGCATTTCACATTCTTCCGAAACACTTTAATGTTTATTGCTAAATAAAAATTTATGTCACCGGCATGCATGCAATGACTTTGAATATGTCATTAACTCGTTTAAATTATTTTAAGCGACGAGTCGGCGTGTATTTGTTGCTATCCACGAGATTAATCAAAATCCAGGGAGCGTCCTGTATCGTTCGAAATCCACCATCAGCCGTCGTATATTTATCAGGGACAGGGAACGTCTAGTGGCCCTCGAGCGCGGCGCTTTTTCACAGAAGAAGATAGTCGGGGAAAGAGAAAGATAAGTAGAAAGAGAGGGGTAAAAAAAAAGAGGGAGAGCGCGGCTGTGAAAGAAGAAAAAAGGGAGCCTCGGCATATACCTGTTCCACGCGCTCGGGCGCGCGCGCGCGCGCGCGCACACATATACACGGATACGCAGGCAGATACGCAAGCACACGAGCGCGCAACCGTGGGTCCACGCGCCTCTGTGCGCTCGCGTTCGCGCTCGCGCTCGCGCTCGCTTGAGCACGCGGCTTGGCGAGCACGCGTGCGCCCTAGTACGCGCACGTACGCAACCAAGCACGCACGCGAATCCAGTTGGAGGGGAGAGGGTCGATGGATGGGGATCGGCGCGCGCCATGGCCCAATGGTGGGAAGAACGGCTCACGTCTTACACCCCCTGCCCCCCTCCTAGCCCCTCTCGGCCTTTCTGACCATGTGCCCATCGCCGCAGCCAACTTCCCTCTACGCCGGACCCACATATCCTCCGAAACCCCCTTTACTCCACCACCAGAGTAGAGTCACTACTTTTGCTTCTCTACACCCCCTCCTCCCGTTTCTCTTCTTCTTCTTCTGCTTCTCTTCTTCTTCTCCGTCTGTTTCGTCCTGCTCTTCTCGTTTCATCTCGTTCCTCACGCGCGCGCATGTCTCTCTCTGCCAGATCTCTGGACCAGCTTTTCTTTCTCCCGGTAACTGTTCAAATTTCGATCCCTGGCCCCTCGGTGGGGATTGGACCCTTACGCGTGCGCCAGTGTCTCTCACGCAACACGCATCTCGTTTTCAATTTTACACTAAAAATCTCGTATCGGCCAACTCATTGTTTCAACAAATCTGACAGATACGGTGTTTTGCAACATTAACATTTCGAACATTTAACGCAGCTATACATTACAATTTGACGCGCGTATCGAAGATAGGCCAACTGCAAATTTTCACGCGAATTTTCAATTTTACACGTCCACGTTGTAAAAACGAACATTTAGAAATAATTATTCTTTGCGTTTAGAATCACGGTTTTTATTGAAATTGTTGTCTTGTGGGTTGGAGAGCTACATTCGCTATATACCACCGTACACAGTTTAGAGTTTTTTATTGTCGGATTTATGATCGAGACCGACATATAACGCGGGATTAGTTTTTCTTACGTCACCATTTTTGTTTGAAACGTGCAAGAGGGATATGGTAATCGTATGAATTTTAAATTCGATCATTTCCAAACTATGGATCCAACCGATCCATCTTGAAAGCTGTTTATCAAATGCATTTGAAAAATGAAAAATACTTGCTAAATTTATTGCTGGCACGCTACGTGTCGCGGTAAAAGCATCGCGACATTTTTCGGCTTCAACGTCTTATGAAAATGCACGAAGATTGTTTACTCCCGAGGCCTGCCATACCGTGTTCGACCAGCAGCTGATTTTCAAAGTTAGCTTAGTTTTCTAACTTCCAAGAAACTCGAGGCAGGAATTATCGGCTGGCTCTCGATAATGCCTCGGGGTATCATCTTCAAATATCCAAATCAGCAAACAGATTCGAACGGCAGAGCAGAGCACGAGGGCAATTCAAGATGAGAATCTCGGTCGTAGGGCCGGTGGTGGGGATTCCAGGGGTATGAGGCACTGCAGGCCGCCGGGGCCGGAGGGAAGGGGGATTGCCAGGGGTTTAGGGCCCGGTATCGAGTATGGGGCCTGTGGAGGGGATAGGCGCGTGCCCGCCCTGGCTATATAAGGCCTCGAACCCTTCTTGGCAAGGCATTTCGGGAGCCAGGTCCGTACCATAAGCATCGAGGGTGCGGTCGTCTTCTTAACTCGTGAAAACTCTCAGTTATAAAAAGAGACCGACGACGGACGTTTTTCCACAATTTTTCTCCATTGGTTCGTGTTGCGTGTACTCTCGTCCAAGGTGTTGAAAAGGGGTTAAACTGTTCCACCGTCGAGCGAAGGATTCGTCAAGGTCACCTGGCACGCGCTGCCGCGCTCCTGTAGTGGGGGATCAGTGATATGACCTTAGTGGCGTCGAAGGAGGGGAACGTATTGCCCATCATGTTGAGCGTCCAGCAGCAGCATCATCACCATAATCTCCATGGGTCGTCGACAACCAGTGCTCAAACCCACCGCGGCAATGTGATCGTCTCGACGAGCAGCATGCCGACCAATGACATGAAGATCCAGCAACACGGTTGCAAGCGGTCCAAGATCTACGGGCAGACTGGACCTTACGGTGCTGTCCCTCACCAACCGGCTTCGGTGGCGAGACGAAACGCGAGAGAAAGAAATCGTGTGAAACAGGTGAACAACGGGTTCGCCACCTTGAGGCAGCATATTCCCCAAAGCGTGGCACAAGCTCTGGGAGGAAGCACCGCCGGCACCCACGGCGGTGCCAGGGCCGGTAGCAAAAAGTTGTCGAAAGTCGAGACTCTCAGAATGGCTGTCGAGTACATCAGGAGTCTGCAGCGTCTTCTCGAGGAGCATGACAGCGGGTCCGACGCTAGTGTCTCTTCGCCAACATCGTCCCCACCCTCGTCGACCTCGTCGTCCACGTGTGGCTCCGGCAATGGGATCGGAGTCGAGTCCAGTCATCACTCGTCCGAATTGAGACTGCGCGGGAACATTAACGAAATCAGACATCACAGTCCCGACATGCACCGACACCTCCGACAAAATCCCAGTCCCACGTTCGTACCAGCGCCCTGCTCCGAAGCTTCCAGTTCACCGACGCCCAGTTTTGTTTCCGAGACCTCGTCAGCTGGCAGCCAGGGATACGGAACTTCCGGCAACCTCTACACTGCCCGTTCCGACGGTTACGACAATTACGAGCCCATGAGTCCCGAGGACGAAGAACTTTTGGACGTTATCTCCTGGTGGCAACAAAGTCAATGAGAGCCGCCAACAGCTGTCCCATCTTGTTCTTTCTACAAGGTTGGTGTTGTGTTTCTATTCGTCGACATTTCAAACATCTTTCAATTCGCATCATGGAACGTATCAAAGAATTTTTCACAACTTAACATTTCCTTCGTAACAGTTTTATACGTACAGTTTTTGTTTTCCACTAACAGTTGGGTTTAGCAACTTGGGTTGAGACTGTTGATGTTTATGCAAGTTTGTTTTTATTTTCATTTTCATTTTTATAAACTAATCCAATGCAGTCACCGTGACATTATGTGCACAACTATCTTCACTGTAACAAATTGTTTACACCAATTTAATCGGTTTTCAAAATCTAGCGAGGATTATAGAGTCGAAGGTCACCAGAAACTCTCAAATTTACATCGATGAAAACAATCGCAATGGCATTTTTTTCTGAACGTTATGTAAAAAGTTGGAGATCGGAACGTTCGAGCCGTTCAGACTATTTTCGGAAAGCCTCTTACCTCCCTCGCTTTTCAACGACCGTAAATTTTATTCGTGAGGTAACATCCGCGTTACCGAGGAAGTTCAAAGGAGTTTCCGACCAGATTTGTGACCTTGTCCCGTGACAATGGTACGCGCGACCCCTCGCTGAAACTTGAGCCATTCAAATCGCAGACTCCATTCAGAGGGTATACATTCGAGAAGCGACGCTTTTGTGCCCGATTTCTTTCACCATTCGCTCACGTACACACACGCGCGCGCGCGCGCGCGCACGCACACAGACACGCACACAGACAAACCAGTTTCTGTGTCAGTGTCGCTCCTACCGTTTTTTCATCCCTCCACAGTCCTCGACTATCGGCATTCGAAGATTTCACTGCATTAAAAACGTCTTTAATGATTATTCGCATTAGTGATTTTTCACAAAAAATTTTTATAAATAACCTAATATTTTACGGTCACTATATTTCGATTGTCTTACAATTCCTTCGCATACAATTTCCACTTTTGATCGATTACGTAATGTTCTCAGATTGTTGTGGATTTCAGAGAGAATAAAAAGTTGAACGTCCATTCAAGCTCGATTTCATTCGAAGATTGATGGACGGTAACGGTCCCACCGAATTTCTCGTCGTTATTCACTTACTTCATTTTTCGTTTACTTTTCCGTCTCATTCCGACGAGAGACGATTTCGCCCGCTGCGTTTAACCTGAATGCATCTTTCAGGATATTTCAGTCTCCCTTTTGTGGGTTTTTGAACCGGTACGCTATTCTTTCATCTCTCTCTCTCTCTCTCTCTCTCTCCCTACCGATTTCTTCTTTTTCGTTCGAGTCCCTTCCAGTAAAACCGCCCTTACCTGAAATCATCCCCTGCTTCGCCTCTATACCTGTGGCGACCTTCGACGGTTTCATTTTCGACAGGAATAAATTTATAAACTCGTATCGCCGCGAATGTCTATAACTTCCCAACAAAGTTTGGTGAATATAACGAATAAACAAAAACATATTAATACACATAAAATACACAAAAGATTATTATTATTATTATTATTATTATTCCTTTAATACCTATCGATGAAAAATTTGTGTCTAACGAATCGGTTTTTATTGTTTGTTACAGAAGTCTGTCAGAGGATGATGCAGAGAAATGAAAGGTGGCGACGACGACCAGGCTGTTCCACTAACTGTGATCTAGTCATATTAATTGTTGTACAGATATAGTTTTAAAGCGTGTCGTTTTTGCCAGTAAGTACCTTAATGGTAATTTGCTTGTAACATGTTGGCCGCAACTTCGAAAACCATTTGTATTCACAGAACAGAAATCTTGTAAACTGAAATTTGTTACACGATGCTCGTAGCCAGTAGTGAATGTTGACAATAGTACTTTTTATAATGTTATATTACAGTAAACTTTGGCAGTCAATGTGGTAACGATACAATCTCCGACCAACTTTTCGTTTGTAATTGTAAATACGAAGATGTGTTAGAAGTAGTAAGATGATGTCGTATCGACATTAATTGTAAGGAGACATCCTCGAAGGATGAAAAGCATTCCAGAGTGCCTTAGAGTTGTCAACCTTCTATACCCTCCGCAATAAGTAGCAGCAGATTTACCGTTTTTAAAAGATAAAACAAAAGACTATCCCGACATCTAACCCATTGTCAGTTAACGAATTTGTTTAAATATCGATCGTTACAAATTTTAAGAATGTTACGAACAATACGCGAAAATATTTATGTAAATTCGGAGAAGTATTCGAATACTGTCCTCGCGAATTAAAAAACGTCTGATTGTAATATAATTTGTAATAATATTGTACATGATGTATGTTGAACGGAAGTGGATAAATTATGAGACAATGTAAATTTATCGAGACAGTGCCTTTTTGTAAATATTGAAAAATAATTCGTTAAATATATTGAGCGACGTTATGAACAATAAAAGGATCTTATTATTTCCTCCCATTACCAGGCTCCCCGAAAATTATAAACAAAAAAAAATTTGCTGCCTGTGCAAAATCAAATTGCATGCAATTCAATTTATGAGAGGACGAATTGATATATTGGTACTAGCGTTCGAGGGTTAGTGCTCGGACTAAAAGGCAAATATTTTCGAGACACCTGACTTCACGGTAGAACCAGGTAGAGTGATTACTTGACGGACAGATGAGTTCTCGACGAGTAGTCATTGTTGTAAGTAACGGTACCTATCACTGGCAGTTCGTCTCGATCGTAGAATCGATCCTTCAATAAATGAATTTCAACTGGTGTCGTTTCATCTTCAGGTAGATAACCAACCTGCCCTAACGGACCTGATACTCTTAGTTTAGTTAGCTTAGGTAGAGGTCTAAACTCTAAACTCACGAATCGTAAACCGACGAAAGCGACGAGAACTTTGAATTATGTATAGATAAATATTTTATTTGTATTATAAGCTAGGCTAATCAAGAAAGAAACAAAAATATTTACAATAGAAAAATATTCTCTATTACATAAGACAGGATCATTTTTCTAATGCATTCCATAATATACAATATATTGTACATATAATATACATATTTTATGTATTCCATAATTTCGTTGTTATTCCTTCTTTATTTTCTGCTGTCATAATTTGTGAGGCAATAAATATGTATTATTATAAAACACATGAAAAGAAATAAAAACATTTCTACGAATATAATTATTAAAATCAGATTACTTTATTCGCGTGGATAGATTAAGTTTTTCTAATGAAAATCTTTCTTAAATTATGGTAACTATAATTTGTAATTATTACGCAGCAGATTTTACGCATTTATTCAATAAAAATGAAACTTCAGAAAATGTTTACCGACAATGTATTATTTTTGCGAACGTACAAATCGTTTATTTGTAATTACGTCCTATAAAGAAGAATTGCTGCATGCGTGCGATGACTTCTTCGACTGCAACGGTACGTCAAAATTATACTGGATACAGGCGAGTAGAAGCGTCAAAGTGACAGAGTATCGTTAACGACATATCATACACATAAACGCGTTCACCCTATGATTACGGTGGACCAATTTCTGGTTTATGTGTGTATTGTGGTTACGAATATCGAAGAATTAGCAATCGAGACTTTCGACAGAAAAATTACTGTAATTCCGCCGGCGCGGCGCGCGGCGATTTACTCGAAACCACAAGAACATTGACAAGGATAATGGAGGGAGGACTCCGCCCTCTCGCGGGACGCTTTTCAGACATCCCCTCGCGCCGAGGAAAACACGGGTCGGGCTTACGAAAATCGTTCTGATTTTTCAAGGAAAGGTCTTCGCTCAGCGATCATCATTACGTCATCATGATAATACCAGTCCAAAGAAAAAGAGCTTGTTAGTCGAAAATAATTATTATCTTTTTCTTCCCAGAAATGAATTTTCTTTCCACGAACCAGAAAGATATGTGAAAATTAGTTAAGCAAGCTAATGGCAAAATTTAAATCTTTTCAAATATTAGGTCGTTGCATACGAAATGACCATAAAAGTGTATAGTAAGTTTAAACAAACATAATTTTCTCTGAATAAAATTTATTTATTAAAGGAATCATTATACCATGTAGATATAAGAAAACTGCCGCAAAATTAATTTCAAGGTCAAAAGATCGACAACTGTTTTTTGTATTATTAATAATTTATCATAATAAATTGTAAACTGGAATTGATCATTCTATATTTCAAATCGTTCCGGTGCGACATGAATTAACCTCGAGAAGGGAGCGTATCTGAATGTGTATCGCAGCGCATGAATACAATCGAGCTTCAGTCCAGTCGGATCGTCGTGTAATCGTGAAAGACGGCTAGCTAGACAAATATTTGTAGTCACTTCCTGCCTTGAAACTTTCTCATAGGTCTGAGATTCTAGTATTCATGCGCGGAAAAATGATCTCAGGAAGATCGGTTCACAGGGGACGGTTTTTGTTAAGGAACATATCTTCTTCGAGGGATACGATATTCTCAATTTAAATTGGTTTTGATGAAATTTTCAGAGTGTATAAATTAATTGAGTATAATTTGAAATAATAATCATTTTTTAAAATTAATTGGGGTTTAATTTTATACACGGTGTTCGCGTCATTACTAGCCGGCATTTGTTTTTTTTTTTTTTTTCGAAAACTATTGTGATTCTCAGTATTTAATCGAACAATTCTCAAAAATAATATCAATAAAAAATGAGTTTGCATAAGTATATCCCCAGTAAACTTATAAATACATATACAATAAATATGTGGCAACGTGTTGAGGTTTACAGGATGAATGAATAAGTTCCACTTTGCATAAAATGTTCTATCACTTTGTCGCGCACCTATATGATTGCTTGTAATTTAAAGAGGTTAAACGTAGCAGGTCCTTCAAGCGTGGCAGATGAAGAGATTAAAAGCGTCGCTTGGAGGACTTCTCCGAAGTGGGCGCCCGCTCGTGTTATAAATCTCGAAATTTAAATCCAATTTAAGAGGACGAGATGGTTTGTAACAAGATGCAACGAGTGTCGCTGGCCTGTTCCTTCCGAGGATCCTTACCGGCTAGACAGAGCTCTGCGTTTGTATGGTTAATGTACCCTCCTCGTCCTTTCAACTCGTTGGTTCGAGCGCGATTCGATCGCTCCGCGCGCGAACTGCGTACGTCTTCGTGTGCCCGGGCTCGTGTTCCTCTTCTTGTTTCTTGTACAAGTTCGCCTCCATCGATGCGGATAAGAGGATTATTTACTTCACTACCTGAAAAACAATCCACCCCTTGGATTCCGAGTAACGCGTGCCCGTGTTACGCCGCGCCGAGCCGCGCCGAGCCGCGCCGAGCCGCGCCGACGCGATGACTATTGCGCGCGCACCATAATCACGAGCCTAATGAATATTTGCACTATGATATACTGTGACTTCCATTAATATTCGGACACTCTTAGATACGACTTGGATTTTTTTTCGAGAAGTTAGAACAATTAGTTCACGAGATGATGTGGATAAGATTTTTTCGACTTTCATAACAAAAATGATAGTATGTAGAAATATAAAATTAACTTTATATAAAGTCTTTATATAATGAATATGAAATAAATGATAGATTTATGATAGAATAAATGAAATAAAGATTATAGCAAATGTTCTTTTTCTTTATTAAATCGGAAGACTTTTTGCTTGCTGTCATTTATCACAGCCTGTTGCTATGTCCACAGGAAATATTCTGTTACTTAACCCACTTAGATACGCACAATATGTATAAATACGTGTATGTACATACGTATATATCTGAAGAAAAGATCGTCAACAGTGTATCCACCACTGTAATGGAAGAATAAGTATCAATCATATTCTTTTCTCTTTCTCACTGTAATCAGTACGATAACTTTTGCCTGCAGAAGAATACTTAAACAGCGTTCAATTACGTGAATACACTTGCGTAACTTAATATGAATGTAGAACGCTACTCTCTTGAATGATAAATGATATACGCATACGCGCGCTTGCATAAAAGTGCTTGCTTTGGTCTCTGTAATGGATGTGGCTCGAAATAAAAAAAATTTTTTTAATTATATTATTTAGCTTTCTTTTCAAAAGAATCGTATGTCGCTAAAATCACATATGTACAACTGTTATACATATTTGCAACAGATTTAAATAATTTTATAATTTCAATGCAATATACAGACGTCTGGAATTTTGTTAATACCTGTATAATACATGAAATAGTAAAATCACATCAAAACATTCTTTCCATTTATTAAATGTTATAGGCATATAGGGAAAGACGATTCTTTATAATACTATTATTTCCTAAAGAAACACGATGATATTGCAATTGTAATTAAACGTCCTTTGCATTTTCACGAAATGTTTTACGAAATTAACGTACGTAGTACGCGGTACGAATTCAATATTAATATTACGAGCTGCATGTAATTACTCTATCAATCGGGTTCGACATACAGGAATTAGTCATGGTTCCTAAACCATTAAAGGCGACGCGAAAAAGAAAAGGAGGACGAAAAGAGTGGTAGAACGTAGGGAATCCAATCGGTTGCATTACGAAGGGCAATTTATGCCTGAACAGAGTTAATAAGCAGCCGCATAGAAGTAGCCAGAGCCTAATACCAGCCTAAATATACACGTCGACGGACATGGAAGATCGAGAGAGGCCTTAAAAAGGCCACGTGGATTAAAAAAACACGAAAGCCCACCAATCTGCCTACGAGAATTAAGAAGATCCCCGTATCGTAACAAAAGCTATCCTTTATCGTTTTTCTCTCTCATTGTTCGTTTTCTGCCAACCGCCAGACACGCGCAAAATCATCAGAGGGGATCTTTGCATAATCAAGTTTCATTAAATTTTTAGATAGCTCGTGTTTTGGTTATAACCGACAGAGAAATTTCATCGTGAATAATGAAAAATACTATTTATGAAACGCAGAAGCTCGAGCAAAATTGTTTAAAACCGAAAGATACCTGTTTATTTCGATCCATGCTTCATGCGATCAAAGATTATAGTATGTACGTATCTAGACATTCTAGACAGCGCCCAAACGTAATTGATTTCATGGAGTCCTATGTATTTATATCCAATAAAGCCGTGCACTGTTTTTCTTGAAATTAGCGACGACGGCTTCTTCAAATATTGATTTTTTCCCGAATTAGCTCGGTACTGCGAACAGCCGAGCGATGAGAGGAGTTTAATCCGGCTGGGGAAGAATCGAGAAATCTTGGGGATAAGTGAAAAACGAGATCGCAGAGAGAATCGGGCGGCTCGAGGCGGGCATATCGAGTTTTCGTAGGCTCCTAGGAAAATATTATCGCAGCTCGAGGAACGAAGGGGAACGCGACTTTCCTGGGATAGCAACGTTTTTACGAGGTCTCGGAGTCGGGACTCCCGACTTCGTTCCCGGCGAATATGTCCTCGTTCCCTCCTACAGGTATCCGTAAGGTCGACTAACTTTGCCTCGTTTGGTGCCCATTCTTCCCCCATTCAGTTCTCCGTCGTTTTCTCTCGAGGACAATATCCACGATGTCCTGGGGTCTCACGCCTCGGCATTGACCGCTACCATTCACCGCTTCATTCTCTTCCTTCGACAGCGACGCTTTGTCACCCCCCCCCCTCCCCCCTCCCCTCCCAGAAATATAGAGGCAGGGGGAGGAGGAGGAGGAGGTGGTGGAGGTACGAGAAAACCGTGAAAAATAAAGGTGAGGTGAGTTTTGCGGTGGAAAAATCAGGAGAACGATGGCTCGAGCCGCGGAATTATGGACCAGGCCTGCTATTGTGTCCCGCGCAGAATACGATTCTGGCCGTTCTGCCATCGCATCGTTTTACTCGGATCACGCCCTCCCGTTGACCCAGACATCGAGGATCATTGAGAAACGGACCGTTCGAACTACAGGCGAATTCCGTCGAATTTGATGCATCGAGTTTATCAGTAGGAGTTCGTACCATCGGGCCGCCCCCTAACATGCTCCGTGCAGAGTCATTATCGTTCGACTTTTCATTCAGGCTATTTAGTTTTCAGTTACTCGCACTCCCCTTTTAAATTGTAACTGTTTATATGGAACTTCATACGACCCGAACACAAATATCCTCAGGAATCATCTAATTTACCTCCTAAGAGATTTTATTATATGTACCAATCGATCTGATATGTTAAGCGTCCAAGTGTTAACTTATTTTATTTAAAAAATCGACATTTCTTTGCATCATTTAAACTGTACATTGACATCGAGCTCGCAAGGCACAAAGTACCGGCGCGGCGCGGCGCGGCGCGGCGCGGCGAGTGAATTTATGCTCGTTTCCGCGCGTACGTTGTCAGCGAAACGTCACTGTCCTTCGACAAGAGACATCCAACGACTCTGCGAAACGTCGAAAAGTTTTCATAACTGAAATACTGTAACTACAATGCTAAATATCGGGGACAGTATCAGATTTTAAGGATTGTATGTAATGGCAGGCTAAATGGCCACCTTCTTAACCTTCGTCATGAAAAATATGCATGACAAGATTCGTGTCATAAAATGTTATCTTCTTTCCAGACATTTCAACAAAACATTACCGACGAGACAGGATATCAAAGTTCTGACGAAAACACCAATTCTGAAATACAACAACGTCAAAGAAAGCGAAGATCATGATTGATACGAAGTACCGATATAATATAACGAGAGACAAGTCGGAGAAGCTGTTCATGTGGACACATTTGTTAGACATACGTCTAGGTAGCGACAGAGGACTATAACGTTGCGAACACGACGTTTATTGTCACTCGGGACATATGTATTCACGATAATCATCATCTTGGTTACCTAAATCATCAACATCGTGATCTAAACATCAGCCGGCCGCTTCGCTCATAGGGTGGTTGAGGACATTATTCCAGAGATTTTATCCGAGTTCTGTCATGATTCCTGAGAATCCTCTCGGCGCGGCGCGGCGCGGAGCACGAGCATAGCCGATGTGAACCGGGTGGGTGATCGGTCATCTCATGAAATTCGATCGGCCGCAGTGGGACGTTGTTTACAAAGTTTCGGCTTTGTCTTCCGTTTCGAGAGAAAATGGTCGGGAGAGGCCAGTTGCCTGCCTCGATCTCATCTTCGAACGGAGTTACCCTCGTAGGCAGGTCACTGCGGGAGATTCTCTCTGTCCATGCGGTCGAAACTAGAGTATATCGATCTTGTTATCTTCCACTCTGCATCGTAATCTCGCTTTACGACAGCTTCTCCTGGGTACGGGAAGGTGTTCGGGACATCACGGTGTGACGTCTCACTCGGATTCGTCGTATCACACTCGGGCCAGTTACAACGTTACAACATATTAAAACGTATTTGTTACGTAGCTTATTCGCCGGTAACACGGTAACACAACTCCGACATCGCGATTTTGGGGAAATACCCCTGGCAAAACATTTTCGATCGCATTTAAAAAAATATAACCTTTCGAGGTATATAAAAATATACCTAACATACAATTCATATAGCTGTTTTCATTGGAACTTAAACCATAAAAAAACGTTTTGTTAAAAAAGTTCTATGGTTCACGTTTTAAGTGGAACTCATTAAAGTAGCTTCATAACTCTTTCGATCTCTGCTTTCAACTAATTTTGCATAGCCAAGAGGCACCGACAACGTTCTACATATCATTGTTAGTCCGGAAATTTTGTTTAATTTTCAGTTTAATGACTCGGAGGACTATGAAACTTTTCACTTCGAGAGGAGTCTTCTCTTTTTAATGGTTCATATATTCAGTTTTTGCGACCTCCCAGGAGGGAACCAGGTGGTCCGAGTGTCGAGGCTGACTTTCTTCAATCCCGTACAGTGATATGCCGGTTTTACATCGGCAAAAATGATAATCGAGATCGAACGTCCGATAAAACGAGGAAATGCATGATAAAAAGAGCAGTTTCGGTGGAGTTAGGCTGCTTCCCCCTTTGTTCTTTCTCTTTTTTCTCATGCAGACGTCGACAAACGATTAGAAAGTATTTAACGCTTCGATACCTCGTTGATCCTTAAATTGGACCCCCTATGGGGGCTACTCATCTTCCACCGGATACTCTATTGTTTTCTCTCGGCTTTCTCATGGCCGTGGCTGTAAACGGATCCTATCTTTACACAATAGGAGATGAGTCTATGATTAGAAAAACCTTTTTGATAATATACTGCACCTCGAAACACTTGGAAACAAACGTTCCGCTTCATTACTTTTACTCCTTCTACCTTATATTTATTTATTATTTCTTTATAATTTTTATTAATTTTATTTTCATTTCTCTGCATATACTAATGGTCACTGCTAGATAATGTTTTGTATTGGAAAGATAACTAGGTGTGTAATAGGTTGTAATTTATCAAGATATTGTAATTGATAATTTTCAATAATTGCCCTCGCACTGTATTGCTTTTTGCACTCGACGAATTTTATAAATCTATTCAATACGCCAACAAATATTGTTTGCAATCGTAGGTTTGGCGTGCATCTACAGGTAAGAAGAAGAAGAAGCTGATAGCATGAGTGTAGGTCGAGTGGCATGTGAGAAAACGATTGTCCGTGGCAAGCATGGAGATCGGCGGCATGTGATGAAACGGCGCGGCGCGGCGCGGCGTAGTGATCCGCACGACGACGTATACATAGACCCAGCCCGTCGCTGAGGGGTTAATCCGTAGGACTATACACCAGCGTCTAACTATAAGACCGTAAACGTCTTCGTGGCAGTGAAACGACCGGTCAAGTTCGCCGACGGCGGACCCGGTGATCGTCAGCGTCGCGATCGTATCTGGTACCTGCATGGTTGTTGGTCGCGCGTCCGATTCCTCCCGAAAGGAGAAGTATCTCGGCGTGTTCCCCAGAAGCGAGGAAGCTGCGACCACCCACGATACTCGTGGCGAATTTGTAAAACGTACGAGCACGAGCTGAATCCCTTCCCCTACCTTCTATCTGTCCTGCCCTCTTATTCCCCCCTCTCTACCCCCCCCCCCCCTCCCCCCCATCGCTTCACGCCCCTTTTCATCGTCTTGCTGGAAAACTCCGCTAAATAGAATCGAACTGCAAAGGAACGACGACCGCCCGCGATGATCGCTTATAAAACGTCCTCTGTCACGATCCTTCTTCTTCTTCTTCTTCTTCTTCTTCTTCTTCTTCTTCTTCTTCTTCTTCTTCTTCTTCTTCTTCTTCTTTTTTCTCCAAGAGATGCTTTACACGACCACTTCCGGCCGTCCAGTAGACGATTTTATTAACTGGGATCACGGTATAGAACGAGTCACTTGCTCGTCGCTGGTCTCGTGAAACCAGCGAGGGCCCAAAATACAAAATTTTATCATAACTTTCTGAAAGTTGGTAATTAAGGATTTCTTTTCCCGGAAATATCGGAATAAATTAGTGAAATATCACTGCGGGTCAAAAATGACTCCGGCATAGGCCTAGAACTCGCAGGAGTCCGAGGATTTTTTTCGTCATTGTTAAATAGTTGACAGAAAGTGCGGTACACCAACTTCGCTTTCGGTGAGAGGATCGAGGGGAAGGCAGAGGGGCAACGAAGTGGGAACAATTGACCTTTGTGGAACAAGGGGATGAATTGGAGAAAGGCGAAGGATTTCGTGAACGAACGGAAGCGTAGTTCGCGCAGACTCTCCGCATGCTACTCGTAGAAAACTAGCAGGATGACCAGCATGTTACGGCATAACTCCTCGACACGGTATAAACTCCAGCAGAGGCATTGTCTGTCGCCCGAGGCGACCGTTCAACGAAGACCAAGTTTCATTGTCACGATCCCCGTAACCATGAATGGCTGGCTATCTCGTTTAACTTCAATTACTATGGTTTCCCTTTCATTTCGTTGCTAGTAAGGTCCGGGTAGTGGGGACACGGTACGAATGTTCTGTCTGTCTTTCTTCTCTTTTCCCTCGTTTTTTTTTCGCTTCTCTCTGTGCAGCCTAGACCTTTTTGTTGCGGGAAAACCAAATTACGCGACGGATTACCCGGTCTCGTTAAATTCCCCTTTAGCAGAATCTTCTTTTGGTTTTGCCTGTATCCTTGGTGTAGAGATTCCGTCACGATGCGATTGCACATTTCGTGATTTCAATTTGATGATTGTTTAACATTTTAATCTGTCGATACATGTTGATATAAAAAGTGATTCGTTCGAGTGACAGAAACATTTGTTTACGCTTGAAAATTAATTTTTGCGTTAATAGATCGACTGTACAATTTAATCGACTACGACACTTTAGACCGACAGAATAACAAATTTTCAAAGTCAATTGTATCTAGTCGAAATTGCATAAAAATTAACTTTCTCTCTGTACATTTTACGATAGTGGTGCGATGCGTATGTATGGTATTCGGACGAAAAGCAAATTCGACTGATCAAGTTGTAATGTATTTGCGCGGTATTCAGCGAGTGGATCGAAAGAGAGGCTCGGACAATTACGAGTACCCGAACGAGCAGCAACGAGCAGCCAGTTGCTCCTCTGCACGAGTATAATCCGGACAGGTTTCGGCGGCGCAATTATTAATATAAGAAAGAGAGAGAAGAAGCTGGAGGTGATCCCGCTGCTGGAAGAGCGCAGGAACTTTTTCTTAATCCTCTTCGCGAGTAGAATTTGCGCTTACGTATACCGCTAGTATGCAGTGAGTTACGAATATTTAGCGAATACAATAAACGAACATTCATTTAATGAAATGCCCAAGTTATGAAATTTTAATACAATGAATATACATATATTAATATAAGTTATACAGCCGATTTTATTGAATACAGGCCTATTTTAAGCCTGGGGAAACTTGCGACGCGACGACTTCTCTCTCTACTCCTGGGTCCTCCCGACCAAACTCCTGTGGAGTGTAGGAGTAGAAGGAGGTTGGGGAGACTAGGACTAGGAGTGTATACATAGGAGCAGAGTAACCTCTACCGTTTCCCTTCTACGACGCGACGCTACATTCCCCACCGCTTCCGCTACGGCCCGATCACGTGACGCGTTTCGTCTCTGTCATGCATGTGTCCGGTACTGGCAGAGAGAGAGAGAGAGAGAGAGAGAGTGAGAGAGAGAGAGAGAGAGAGAGAGAGAGAGAGAGAGAGAGTAACTTTTCCCCTCGATTCGTGCTCCCTCCCCTCATCGGACGACTCTGGAATTGGTCCGAATCACTCTCAAAATACGAACAAACGTGCGTAAGCACGATCGTAGCTCGATGTACTCGTAGAGGCGACAAAAAAAATTGTACATACATATAATCTTTTTCGACGGCAGTCACGTAACCGGACGAAATTACAAACGAAACTACGGGTTCGGCGTATGCGATTCGCGCGTGCGAATTTACACGTGGACCGGCACGAGTAGATGCGCCTGCGCGCACATGACTCGTACACTTTCCAGCGAGCGGGCCCACTGGCCATGGCCCCGTGGCATACGAACCTACAAACCGAATCCAACGTTCTCGATCCTTTTGGGCCTGACCAGATCAAACCGAACCGTGATCAACTCGAATATACCCCGTACCCCGTATTCCGTTCTCTTTTTCCCTCGTGATTGCGATGGTGCGGCTGAGCTCCGAGCACGTGTGATAATAAACAATACCTTCGGTGATCCTGTAACAAGGACCCTAACCACAGAGCGCGTCGTCACACTGTACCCCAAAACGTCGAATCCCGGCCGATAATCATAATCAATGAAGGTTAGATTCTTTGGATTTATTTTTCATGTTTCATTTATTATTCTAATAAAAAAAATTCGAATAAAAATTATATGGCTCAGCTCGAGCCGTTGTAGCCGAATTAATACAATTAATTCTCTATCAAGTAATACGAATTTTTTTCTATTTTCCAATATACTATAGGAAAATCGATTTTTGATCACCGCGCTGCGCTGCGCCGCGTCGCGCCTCGCTACGCCGCGCAGTCAAGTCGTTCCGTCGCGCTGTGTGACGTAGTTGACGATTTGCCGATAAACCGTGCCACGCGAAGGTAACAGTTACCAAACACGGTATATGTACACCGGTTCTTCTTCGTTTTCACCACGTTCCAATGGTTTCGAAGTAGCCACGAGCCCGATGTACAGGAGTCGTAGTACTCTTGGTACCGTTGTAATCGTTGTAAGTACGAGTAAGCGTCTCGTTTCGAGTCCGCCGCCAAGTACGGTAGCCTTTCCTCGATACTTTTTTGCGATCCCGACAGAGAATGCTGTAACGCGCGTGCCACCGTCCCTCTTTTCGGTGTCTTCTACGGTTTTGGGTCGACCGGCCTCTTTCATTTCACTCCACTTTCTGGAGAAACGCGACAACGCAACGAGACGCGATATTTCTCCGATAGAAGAAAGAGATAAAATAAATAAATAAAATTTCATTCTCCAAGTTGAAGGACGGTTCTCTATTCGGTAGTGGGAATTGCATCGAGGTCTAATGCAACAAAGTTTCTTGAAAATCTGATACTGCAAATTTTCTTCGCCTTCCTCTTCGTTGGTATAAAAAAATGCCGATTGGTATCTCGGTTCTTCCCCACCCTTTCCCGAAGAACTTCTTTTTCTTCTTTCCTTCCTTACTTCCTTCCTTTCTTCCTTCCTTCCTTCCTTCCTTCCTTCCTTCCATTCTTCCTTTTAGATCGCCCGGACTTGGCCTCTTCTCGCTTCTCTTCCTATAGATTATCCTCTTCTTCCTCTTCCTCTTCTTCTGTTCTCTCGGGCGCCGTCAGATTTACTCGCCTTCGCAACTTGCTTCTTTCATTCTCAGGATCAGTGTAGTACTCACTCGAGGCAACGTATTCACGACTGCATTCTACACGCGTCCCTTTCCGTTGTTCCCCATCCACGATGAGATATCTGCGTCTCCACTAGAAGGCTTCATACAGCTTCAAATTGTTCTCCAAACATATATTGAGACTCGCAATGAAAATTTCCCTTGCTCATTTGTCTCGAGAAAATGTACAAAGTACAAAATAAAGTGTGTTTACAATCCCTTCGTACACCTTCCAAATGTATAAAATATTACTTGTTGTTTAAGATTGGGGAACGTCGGGTGGTTGATGCTCCTCGCTAAATTTTTAATAGGTTATTGTACGTTCGTCGCAACAATCTTCACAACCGTGGCCAACCAAAATATATTCTATATTAGCAGATATTATTAATATTTATTCTTGCAAACAATAGATACCAACAATAAACTAAAAAGAGAATTGAACAATAATCTAAAGAATTGAAAACAAGTTTGTCTGATAGTTTGGCATTTGTAGTGTTAAAAAAGGGGAGAGTTCTATCGAGCATCAGTGCGGCGGATTTGAAAAATTTCGAGGGCGATCAGTGGGGACCGGCAGGACGAGAACGGGAGCGGGAGCGGTAGTGGGAGCGGGAGCGGGAGCGGGAGCGGGCGCGGGAGCGGGAGCAACTTCTCGGGTTCCCACCGAACCCTGGTTCTTCGTCTTTGTCTGACCCGCCGCCGCGTGGCGGATCCTTTTCTTCGGCGATGAGCCGGTGTATCGTGAAACACGCTCCCGAGGCGGCTGCCTTTTATTTCTTCGGCGTGCGTGCACCCTCCGTTCAGCGACTGAAACACTGTTGCCTCGTGAAAATAAACGAGCCAAAGGTGGAATCGCCAGGAAGAGAAGCTACGGTGTATAGCTCCTACACTGAAAGAAAATAGACGAAGACAGCCGCGTAACTCATTCCGCGCTCCCGACCAACTCCCCTCGCCTTCTTTCCATAAACCCGCTACACCGCAAACAGAAATGATTTAGCGACAATTTAATCGGTACCGCGACGATCGATCACTTTCGCTCGCCTACCTGCTCTCTCGGAGTCATTTCAACAAGATCCCTGTCGCTTTTCATTAAATTACAAGAAACTTCGGTTAATTGTGCGTTTGCCTGTTGCTTTCTATTTCCTGGTCTGTCCTTGTTTCATCCCGTATCGGTTAAGTCCATTGGTCGATACGGTAAAAATGTTGAAAAACTTAAAAGATTTTTTTGAATACTTATTAAACAAAAGAACGATGCCGATGAACGATTGAAATCTATTCGTTTGTTTGCTTAATTATATTCTCCGCATTGATTGATGGGATATTTTATTATTAGTACGAAATTAAAGGTAAGTAGGGAAATCCGTTGTTGTTACAGTATTGAATATTACGAAACACCCACAGGACTTTCTTTAAATACAGTCCTCTTATTGGTCCAGAAACGAGAGGCGAAAAGATAAAGAAAAAAACGGGTCCTGCCAGCGGGCGATTTCGCCGGTACTTTTTAAAGGAGCTTTCGCGAACAGCGAATCGATATTTATCAATCGATCGGCAATTTCGATCGATGATCACGGAACCACGTGTTCACCACGGGTGCAATATGCGAGCGAACTTCCATCGTATATCAAAAGTCACTTTCCAAATTGTTCACGTTGATTTACCGAGAGGATTTTCAGTTCTTTATTTGAAACATTTTGCGTCGTCACGATATCATTTTTTCCATAACCTCCATAAATTTGTGCAAACGACTAATTATGTAAATAATATTATGTAAATGAAATATAATTTTAATCAAACCAAATATAACCTTTTGAAAATTTATACCTCCAATAAATTCGCATGATAATCGAAATGCACGCTTTATCCAAAATTGCATTTCAAAAATAATTTATTTTTCCACATTAACAAATCTCATATGTGTATCTAGATACGTGCTATTTTTTCAGTACTAACCTAACTAACCAGAAAGGTGACCAATTATGTTAATAATAACTTGAAGCCGCAATCGATATACAGCAATCTTCTGATCGTTAATTTTTATTTCACTTTATAGTTTCAATCCTTACAACTTTCTCACCTTACAAGATAAAAATATTACCGAAGAAGGAATAATTCTGAATTCAGATTAAATGTTATCCATCTTTGCAACATATTTTGCTGGGCCATTTACGTAAGAATGTTTAAGTGCACAAGTTTTAACGATTCATATATTCATTTAACGAAAGAAGGTACATATATACTGTAATTATTTCTCACCATTTATGCACTCGCGGACATATTGGTGAAATTCTCGAGGAGCCAAAACCGTGCAATCGTATAATTATTCGACCGATTCAAAATACGGATGATTATATGAAAATTTATGCAAATAATATTGATGAGTGAGAGTAAAACTTGATGCGGCCGATCAGCGGAATACATAACACGCTACTTTACTTTATTGATGCATTCCAAGAAGACCGTTCTACGGATGAAACTCTTCAATAACAATAATAAAATAATCAAACAATATTTAATGCGTAAGAAATACTCCGGTCGAATGACTAATTGACTGAGTAGACTGTGGGTTGAATTTCTTTACGATAAAAATAAGTAGATCAAATGTGTTTGGGATTATTGTGTAAAGGAAGATGTTTAAGCTTCCATTTGGTACAAGTATTAAAAAGCCTATTAATGGGGTTCTGGTAGATGAAGCGTTAATTTAACTTTTTCTAACAAGTAAAATAGACTATTTGACATAGTATTTTACCCAGCTCCGAGTTCTAATGGTTAAGCGGTTAGCAAGTGTAACAGTCTCAAGTCGGCACGTAGCATAAGTCAGCGTGTCGGTGTAATTCCGTGCGAGAGTGACCACTCGCTTTTACCAGCGGGACCAGGGTACCGGGGACCAGGGTACCGGGGACCAGGGACCAAGGACCAGAGACCAGAGACCAGGGACCAGGTCCTCGATATCTGGCCCTGTTCGCTTGGTGTATCATTACGGATTCGCGTGCGCTGCCCCCGGTCATTCTCGTCTCATCTCGAGCAGGTCTTCCCCTCTTCTTCTACACACCGCGCGGTCCTCTTTCTACGCGAGAGTGTGCGTGCGAGCACGCGTACATGCTCAAGCGAATCTCGTCTTTTTAGGCACTCGCAGAGAATTGACCCGACGCGACGCGACGTCGACCGAGAATCCAGTCAGGTATCAAAGGATCGCAGAGTGGGTCGGAACTCGCGTAAAAGCGACAAATGCTCACCGGCTACATCGCCGAGTTTGTTACCGAATGGGTCTCGTAGTAGAAGGACTTGCGTTAGACTTCGTTAAATTTATGAAAAAATATCAAACCAATTTATTGAAAAAGTTAGCTCGAATCGCGTCAGGAATCATACCTTCCAAGGAAGTGTACAACCTTTTGTGGAAGACCCTGCATAGCATGGAAAGTCGATCTTCGCCAAAAGAATTGCAACTAAAACAGACAGAATGTGAAATCTGATTTATCACGAACGAAAAGATTCTATCTGAATTCGCGAATAATAGCTTCCTTCCGACAGGAGTATATCGGAACGGAGAAACGGCGCGGCGGACACGGGATAGCCGATTCAAAAGGGCCGGTTGAATAGAAAATAATGGGGCCTGTTCCATTCTTTTGTACACATTATTTGTTAAATTCACCGTTCCATTCTTCTCCGGTTAGTCGAGGACCACGACGATAGCTTGATCTTTGTCTACTCGCAATCAGAGATTCTCAAGCACGATAAATCTCGGACGAACATCGTCGATCTTTCTTACAAATTTCTGCTTCTGTCGTTGATTCGGCACTCGATCGTTTCGCTGATTTTATAGTCGACAACTTAATTGTAAGCGTTGACGCGTTGTGCTTTTCATTTATGTTAATATATCGACACATTGATTTATCGACGCGGTGTCGTTAGTGGATTTAAACAGTTGGCTGCGTTCGAATTGTAAATTGTGCGTGACACCTGTGAACGCAGCTCTTGTTACTTTCTTGACTATTAGGTAACCTAACCTAGACAGCGGATCATTATGCGAAAGAAAAATCTTCTAGAATTTTTAAAGAGTAAACATGTTAAATATATATACAATATATATATATATATAGATAATTATTTGTAACTGCTTTTGGAAAACGTATTGGTAGACCGACAAACGATGGTTATTCAATAATTTTATGATTAATTGTTTTTATCTTACCGTTGTTTCACTTCTTGTTCCATCGATTGTATTTTAACCTTCGTTCTTGAATTATGACACTCCAAACTTCTTGATTTATGGCTCGTCCAAACTATGTGTTAGAATTAATCTTCGGAAACAATGGAGGAATAACGTGGAAGACAAATTTTCCTTTTCATTCGCTAGCAACCCTCGAATGGCGTTATCCTCGGGAAGGAAGCGCAGAGAAGATTCCTGCCAGCGATAAATCGAAACACACTTTCACTGTGTACGAGGTAAGATGAGCGTAGACATGGCCAATAGGCTTCCAACAACACCATCTTGATAATAATATCCCGCTGTTAGACAATTTGACAACGAATTCGTCTTCGCGTTCCAGGTCACTCAACTTCTCGGTCGGTAGAGTTGATTCCTTGTTAAACCGTTAAGAAACTTTCAAAATTTCACTTTTCAAACATTACAAAATTGTTCTCAATTAATGTTTATATGTATATGGATTAGTCTTTCTATTTCATTAATTTAATAACGATCAATTACTAACGCGACTTGTTATACGATAAAGCTGACAATGAGATAAAGTTGAGATAAACTTTAATCCGATGTAACTTATTGTTTTAAGTGTAATACAAACGGACCAATTACACTTGGATGATGGATCGAGACAAGCCGCTAGTTAGTTGTCACTTAAGTTGCCTACCTCGGAACGATCAACTTATAAAGGGGGGTTCTCATGCAACGAGATTGAAAAATCAGGTTTTTGCATAAGTCAAAACTGCAACATTTCAATTTGTCACTCGGCAAGCGTTTAACCGTAGATATATCATTCATGTGCGAAGGCTGACACCAATTGAAAAACACCTGGTCAGGAACGTCTGTTAGAAAAATATTTGGGTGGACATAAATTTTCAGCTAAATTTTTTCCAATTGACCTAGAAAATTTTTATTTTACATAAAGATCCGCAGTCTAGTTACAAGTTTACCCAGGTACTATGCCAACAATATTAAGCTACTAAATGCTTGTGCTGCCACCTAGCGGATCAGCACAGGAAACACCAATATGGCGGTGCACTTCCCTGTCAAAAACACTCGAAATCGTCCAACTTTACACGCGTATAACTTTTGAACGAGCGATCTCCGCGCTTTAAAACTTGCATTTTTTAAGTACTCTCGTCTAAATGTACAGTGTTGAATAAAAGAAAAGTATACAATTTTTGGTCCCAGAAGGAAATGCCCGGTGGAAAAGAGTAGCCCAATGCTGTACTAAAAATATATTCTCAAACTAATCCCCGAATCTCATTAAACTTCTTTCGCCAAACCGTTCCTCCTACACGCCTTTATTTCTAACTGAAATCCAAGATACACCGACTACCCGCGGTGATTCGAAAAGAAACGCCACAGACCAACCGTTCGGAGTAGATATAAGCGAAGAGAAAGATATATGTACCAGGTATATGTATAATATGTTTTACGGTGACGAAAAAAGTGGTTCAATAATACAGAATACATACTTGACACTGTTAATTTCGTATGTCGTTGTTAACCCGAGAGAAAGAGCCTCCATTTCACTCTTACTGTTCACTCGGTAATAAGGCGAAAAAGATAAAACCGGGGGATTACTTTCGCGGTTTCCGTCTTTATCACGATGGCGCGCCAATCAATCGCGGTGAGTGAAGTGCGCCGCGCATGTAAAGCCGGGTCCTCACTAGTCATTAACGAAACTGGTTGCTACACAGTATCGAAAAGTTTGCTGAGGGGGCGCGCGGGTTGCAGCAGGAGCAAAGCGAATGACACATACCGCGCTGGTATTCGATCGGGTGGAATTTCTGGATAGCTGTGCGACGCGCGACGGTGGTTAGCAACAAAGTGCGCTAACGGGCATTAAGGACCCGGCTTAAGACGGCGCGGCGCGGCGCGGCGCGCTGGCCAGAAAACGTATAGCGGTTTCGCCGTGGCTCATTAGCTCGGTATCGCGGTTGGCGCGAGCGAGTGTTGCCTTCAGCCTGGCACCTTGCCTTCGCGACAGACAGGTGCATCTCATATTTTTCTCCTTGTTCCGCTTGTCACAGAACCGCTCCAGCCATCCTTGTCCACCGGGCACGATAACGAGAACCCGGGGTACGAGGAGGAGGAACGATCGGAAAGAAAAGAGAGGACCGAGGCACGTGGCACAGAAATAATCGTTCGAATTACTCTTACGACTTGTACGATATGCAGATGCCCGGGGGAATGCCGGCGTTCCCCTGGAGAATCATTGAAATTACTTCACTTACTCGGTTTCCCTATCGCCGAACACCTATTCTACCTCTAAAAGCTATTATCGGTACCGTGCCCGTCGCTCTTTATGCGCATATTATTCGCGTCACTGTACAATATATGCTGTATAGAAAGGGAATTTTAATAAGGCTAATGAAATTTCCAGTTCATTAACGATCCAATAAAACTGTCACCCCCCAACCCCCCACCCGCCTCCTACTCACGCCCGACGCGACGCGACGCGACAGTTTAATTCTGAATGATTCGGCCAATTCGAGCCAGTGCTGCATTGTTGTTAACCAATAAGTAAACACAATTTTTACGCCACAAGAAGTCCCTCGCGACGGCTGAGAGAGAAAGGCGGTCCTCGCTCGCAGCCAATGGTTATCTTTGACGTCACACGCTTTAGCCAATAATTCGGCTAGAACCGAAAGTTCGTGTGGAATGACCCGATCGGACGGTTTGTTGTCGAATTCCTGCCAGGAAACTTCTTGTGGCGTACGAACAGTAATAATATTTGCTAAGTGTTTACTTTTGTTCGGAAGAATTTTTCATTCACCTTTCAAATGTGAAAGTGACGTGATGGGTCACCCTGTACAATCGTTAAACTGGATCCTCGGCAAGAAAACCCACTGAACAAGAAAAGAGGCTTCGTATTACGATATTACAGCCCTCGGTAGTGACGGAATTAAGTGATCGGTATTAAGAGATTTTGTTGAAATCCCAGATGGTGGTGCACGCCACGAAAGTACGAATTTACCAGTGCGGTAATAACAATCATCGACCTCGGGAAGCGCCTGGGTACGGCAACGGAGTATAATATTCCTGTAATTGACAGGCGGAGTCCGGGGGCCCGTACCGAACGCGAACGACGCGACGCGACGCGGCCTCGTACGCTGGTTATTGTATTTCGTCGAGTCGACGTCGGTCAGAATAGCAAAGGCGACGTCGAACGACAATAATCGGCACATTCGGCACGCATTAAGCCCTTCTCTGAACGGTTGCTAATTACGAAGAGAATCGGAAGTGTATAGTTGGCGCGAGGACGACGCGACGGTGGACCGACGAGGACGTTGTACACCGTCGCGTCGCGTCGCGTCGCGTCGCGTCGAGAGATGGAACGAGAGGGTCAGACGAAGAGGACAAGCTCTCGAGGAGCGGTGGTTTTCATGAAGAGGTCGTGCACCTGCTGTTCGCACGCCACCGAGTCGTTCTTCCTTTCTCTCTGTCTTCCTTCGATGTAACGTTCTCCGTCCTCGTCGAACGAGGATGGCTCGGCCTCGCGCGCGTGCTACCGCGGCGAGGCGCGGCGCGGCGCGGCGACCACTTTCTTCCTTTCCTTTTCTTCCGATCAGAACAGAAAAACTAGGGTAGGAGATATCCGGATTAATCTACGATGTCGCGTCCTTTCGGGCACAACAAACGAGTGGAACTTGTTCGATGGGAGCGTCCGGGGACCTTCAAGGGATGCTTAATGGACCTTAATTAACTCCTGGAAGATGGTTCGTCAGCGTTTTGCCCGGTCCTCTCTCTCTCTCTCTCTCTCTCTCTCTCTCTCTGTCTCTCTCTCTCTCTCTCTCTCTCTCTTTATTTCTTTCTTTCTTTCTTTCTCCGTTAATGCGGCGAGATGTGTCCCAGATCCGCTTATAGACAAAAACCGAGTATTTACAAGGAGCCTCGCCGATATATGGGAAGTAAATAAACACGCGATTGGCGGTCGTGAGAATTGGTGACATTGATATTCTTCTCTCAACGATAAGATTTACCAACAAGAGAAAAAATTGACGATCAGTTATAATCGTTATTTGTAATCAATACGATTTTAGTCGATGAACGCTTGTTATCCCATGACGTTTTTCTTTTTGGTTATAACAGTTATGATCCCCGACGGAAATTAATCATGGCAAGGGAGCCTGGCACGAATTCCATTATTTGTCGAGCAAACCTTCGAGACGCGTGTTTGATCTGGAGATTTACCTGGACCGAACGAAGGGATCGGAGATGTTCGATTCCGCCCTTTTATTCGATCTGTAATATGAAAGAACGATGCTTACGTAGCTGAATCAACTTCCGTTGCCGCTGCGATATTCTTTGATTGTGAGATGTCAACTCGACTACGGGCTTACTCGTTGAACGCAATCGTTGGAACACGGAGATTACAGGTATCAATTTTACTTTCCTTATTTGAGCTGTCCACATTTTGAACGGCCAGCTGCCCGCTACCGTAAAAATTAAATCGTCCCAGTCCGTGAACGTAAAAGCGTCGGCTTAAAGATCGCGTCGGTACATAGAATAATAATTTACATTCTCGTGCTCCCCGCATTTTCTTCGAACGCCCCGTTTCCTTTTTTAGGGACACGCGGCGGCGCGTCGCCGTTTATTAAACGCGAGGCGCGATTCAATCATTTCGCCGGGTAAAATATGGACTTTCCAATCACGCGAGCATAAACGAGAAAAATTACCGTTCGATCGAGGAAAGAGACGACCATTCGGTTTAATCGCGGAAGATTTTGATTTCTCCGGGTAGTTTGTCGCGCTACAGCATGCAAATGGTGGCTTTAAGAATGTTGCTTGGGTCGCAACATTAATACTATCGATCTTTGCGCAATAAAAGCGAGAAAGTTTGTATACTAGAAATAATTTTAAAATGTACTGTACCGCTGTCTCTCTCTCCATAAAAGTTCCATAGGAACTCGATATTTTCCCGAAAGAAACGTACAAGTTCGATCAGAATTCTGTGAAACGCAACAGATAACTAATTTCGAGCGATCCCTATATCTCGATCGCAATCCCACCGGCTCGACCGAAAATTGAAGTTGTATCGCTGAAAAATTAAAGACAGTACGACAGCACACGCGTACCATATTTTCGACTGGGAATGCGGTTCAAGGCGCTTCGGTTTAATTTAAACGGATACTTCACTTTCTATGTATGGCACGCGTAAACGCTGGAGTATTTTCGCGAGCAAACGTACGTTATGAAAATATAATAGTACAGCCGATAGTAAATGTCCAGTGTACCGTCTCGTAAATTGATCGGGGAGCACGGGCTCCCGTTGGACACGACGACGGCTGTTTCGATATTCCACTATATCGTGTTAATTTTCTGTTGGCGCGTATGTGTGCGTGCGCGTGTGTTAATTTGTGTGCGTGTGTCCCCGCATCGTGTAACCTTGTGAAACGTATTTCAAGTAAGCGTGGCACGCGCCGGAATACGTGGAAGTCGATATCGTGGGATAAGTCTGGGAGAAGTTGCAGTACAAGAAGTGGCCGGCAGGTAGGGGGCGAAGGGGTTCAGAGAGAGAGGGGAAGACAGGTGCATCGCACCGCCAATTATATTTCGGAAGGGAAAAACGAGCAACGCATAAAAACATGAAAAAAGTCCGCAAGCGTTCGCGCGCGTCCGAGTGGGAAAATGAGGGAAAGAAGGAGGGAGAGAGAGTGAGAGCAGTCGCTGAAAGAAATCGACTAAATGAAGAAAAGTAAGTATACGTATGTTCAGCGAAAGGAAATAAGAATTAACTGTAACTTCGTATAATAATGGAATAAAATTTCGGCAAGATCGTTGCCTGATAGAAGCGTTATACATTTTCTTGGAAATGTCGATCGAAATTAACGCTAATTAATAAATAAAATGACCGGTTTCACATTTTTTATTTTATAATTATAAATTATTTATGATAATTATAAAGATTTGCTGGCTATTCATGACTAAGGAAGGTTTAATTATTTTGCCCAAAATTGGAAATTTCTTATGTTTATTGTATTATATAATATATGTTTTCCGCGATGCTTATCTAGGTTATTTTCGCAATGTCTTATTATTTTCTCCATCTGTATAGTCGCGACCGACTTCTACAAAAAGGAGCGTTGCGAAAGCTGATAAAACAAGACAAACAAGTAAGAAGAATCAATATATACGTCAGAAAGAAAAAAGTTAATAAGCATGGCA
The DNA here is from genome assembly GCA_916610255.1 of Lasioglossum lativentre. Taxonomy (NCBI): domain Eukaryota; kingdom Metazoa; phylum Arthropoda; class Insecta; order Hymenoptera; family Halictidae; genus Lasioglossum; species Lasioglossum lativentre. The sequence continues at coordinate 423,170 of OU744359.1, forward strand.
CGCGCCTTGCTCCTCTTTCTCTCCCCACTCTGCTCGACTCCCTACTTTGAAATATTACACTTTCTTCCTCGCTCTTCCCAGCCTTCGTTCTGGATCTCTCGTAAGACTTTTTTTGCCTAAATTTTCAATTTGCTACCATCTAATGTAAAGTTTCGTCGAAATTACGCTATCATCAATCTGGCAGACTGAATTTTCATTTGCATATTTATATTTGTCTATCCTTCTCCTCCTCCGTCGGATCATATACAAGAACTTGAAAATTAAATTTCAATATTTCCCTTATAAATAATATTGATGTTGTTTTGTAAAAAAAATACTTTAACTCTTAAAGCTTAATTATTACTACGTAATTTGTAGAATAAATACGTAGCGGGATTCTACATTCTCGTTTAGTGGAAATCGATATAAGAAAGTTGCCAAAAAATTCATTTCAAGGTGAAAAGGTCGACAATTTTTAGAAGTAAATAATTCAGCAAAAATATATTTGCTCTTGCAAACAAAAATACCTGAATTTTCCGGCGGTATCGATTCAATGGAAGTTCGATCAAGAGATACTTTCGTTATTCTTTTTTACCAACAAAACAGCGGCGAAGGGAGTTTCGAAACGCCTCGAGGAGGGTTCTTTTCCTTCGAATCTCTTTGAACAGGCGAATTCGAAACGGTCCTACTACATATAGCGGATCGACTGCTTCTTCCAGTAGTGTCTGCTCCGTCTATCCAGTCGTTTCTTCTTCGCTCCACCGTTCTACGTAGTTTCGTCTGTACTGGCTCGTGCAGGATTTCTTTCACGGCGGTGCAGAAATCATCGGGTTCTTTCTTCCTCCAATCCAGATTTACCCGTCCCCCTTCTTCTTTCTCGTTCGTTGTACTATCACCCTCCCCTCTACTTCGGTCCTCGCCGTCCTCGGGGTCTTGAATGAGTATTCTTCTACAGCTTTTCATAGAAAAGCGTTGATCTATTCCGCCGAGTGTCAGACATGGAGATTTATTTCCACGATTCGGTCGCCCGTCTCATCCCTCCTCCCCCCCCCCCCCCTCAAAAACCCCTCCTGAGCCCTGCGAAGGGACGTTCTCTGTTGTCCGGATTCGATCGTGTCACTGCGATATCCATTTCTTGCCGCGCTTTTCCCACTATTCGTAGAATCTTCAACCGAAGCAACCGACTTTCTATTAGGTTGTTGCCAGGGACCATAACTGTTATAAGCAAAAAGAGAAATGTCATGGGACAACAAGTATTTAATCGACTTAAATCGTATCGATTACAAATAACGATTATAAGTGACCGAAAATTTGTTCTCTTGTTGGTAAATGTTATCGTTGAGAGGAATTCATTTTGATCTTTCATAACAATTATCAATTGTTATAAGTACACGTCCAAGGAAATTAATTTATTCCTGAGAAACACATTTTTGTAGTTTTAATAATCGTGTATTAAAAAAATTGGATCTGGTCATTTTGACGGGTTCACGCAAATACCGGTGTTAATAATATTTCTTATTAAATCTAAAGTGAAAATTGAAGACAGTGACCACGTAATCGACTGGACCACGTAATGGTCGTGTTTGGTTGAGGATCACTGTGTCAGCGCCCGAGATCAGTGCAGTTATGCCGGATCATGGTCCCCGTATGCCGTATGGTATATTTCGGTCGTAAGTTTTGGTAGAGGGGCGACATATGCCACCTGAATGCCGAAAATCAGGGGAGCAGTCAGGTTTCTGGATCAAGTCGAACTTCGGGGATGCAAATTGGGATTAGCCCTCGCCGCCGCGCCGTGCCGTGCCGTGCCGTGCCGTGCCGTGCCGCGCCGTGCCGCATGCCGGTTTGCCCTGATATGTCTGCATACGTGCGTGTGCATTAGTCGCGTCGCGTATGCATACCTAATTTATCATTTTATGCCTGATACAGTTCAAAGGGTTTCTCCTTTCTTTTTTTATCTCCTTCCAGACTCAATGGCCATTTCAATAGAATAATCGTGTGTATGTAGGTACACGTACTGAAAAATGTGTCGGGCGAGTAAGTATGCGCCAAGTCCATACAGGGTGTCCCTGAACAAGAAGACGTCAGTTTAAATCCTGTAAAAATTAGGACCGCCGAATTATAAAATAACCGCCCTTACTATTGATTTCACTTAATTGTTTAAAAATAAACCACCCACAATCAAAATTAATCTACATAAATAGTCATTAACAAGCTTGTAATCTTTCTCGAAGACATTACTAATAATTTGCTTACCATAGTAAAGCAGTTCCGATTTTGTTTTTTTTTATTGAAGCTTCCCATGCACGAAATAGTGCAAGATTTTTTCCACCTTTTTCTATCACTTCAATTATCAAATTGAATTATAAAACATGATAAATAGGAATGCAAAAAAAAAAATGAAATACATTGCCCATATAGAAGATTTATAAACAAAATTAATATTTTCTAACACATTAAACATTCCTGTAATCAGGTTTCACACAACAAAGCGAAAGCAACCTATCACCGTCAGACACGTTCCTGTTTCATGCATTATCGAGGGAAGAACAAAAGTCCATCGCGTAATAAAGAAACTGTTGTATTCATTTCCATAAAGTGGTGGTTCTCAGTCGTATTTACACGACCAGAAACCACAAGTGACAAACAGGAAACTTAGAAACACAAGAATCGGAGAACGAGCAAACCGGTCGATTGCTAACGATCGGGTGTCGTCGAGGATGGTTTACAATTTTCGAACCGAATACGATTGGAACCGATCGCGTAATGGGCGGATCCGAAAAAAATCGCAGACATTTCTGCGGTGGTTAATTGCTTGAAAACCACTGGGCTCGCACGAACACGCATGTGCAGGCAGTCGGTCAGATAAATGGAGGGTTGCTTGGCACCCCTCGCGCACGAGCGTGCTGAACAGAAGAGGACAGGCACGGGGAAAGAAAGAAATATCGAGTGTAACGGTGAGGGGGAGACAGAGAACGAGAAAAAGAGTGTGCTGGTGCGAATGCACGGGGTCGAAAACACAAAAGAATAACGTCGCATGCCACGGGGCTGAATCCACCCCTAAATTCACTCTCTTGCGGCTCTCGCGCGCGTGCAAGGTTGTCTTAACACCGTACTGCACGGCGATGAGAAGAAACTGCAAGTAGATGCACACCGAAAGCTTGTCTAACTCGTTTCTCCATTTCAGACGTTAAATTCCGACTTTTCTTCGTTTTCTCGCTCGCTTATCTCGGCTTTAAAGTATATGCGAATGTTTATATCAATTAAAAAGATTCCGTACGGCTTATATTTCTAAATGCAATATACACATTGATAAAATATATCGATTCTTGTCTGTTTTAATAGTTGTTCCTTTTGTTTCTTTCTGTACTATCATAATATCAAAACAAAAATGTGGCGTTCAAACAAACAAAAATTGTTTTTGTCACAATGACATTCTATATAGAAAATTATGATAAACGTTCCTCTACATCTTATTTCGGAATAAAATTGCACCAATTGGCGGTCGCTCGAGCTTATCCCCACCGCTACCGCGACACATCACGGATGACCCCGGCATAGATTTTAAAAGGACACCATTCAACACCCCTATTAGACACCCCTTCGTTCTACATTGATCTTCTTTAGACTATGCATATTTGTACATACTACCGTACACCCAATTCTGGTTTTAGACAAATTCTTTTTACACGAATTGAAAGGAAAATTTCATTTTACGTTACACGCAAGTTGTTCGACTTAACGCGATCGAGCCAAATTCTTAGTGCAACAATTAATATTGTTAAAAATATTGTTCGTTCAGGTACAACTTACAGACAGTGGCTATAGTATACGTATACATATATACTATTTTTCATATTCAACGTACGCCGGAATATGTAGTTCATTCGAGAATAATGTTTACGATTTCGATAGAATATTTTGTGGGAGGGGCGTCAAAGCAGTACGCTGCGCTGGCAACGAACGTTACGCTAATCGGAGGAGAATCGCGAACGTAGCGGAATCTATAAAAAGCGAGACTCCACAAGTGGTTGTCAGCGAAGGAGAGAACCACTGTGCACGTGGCTGATGGGTGCACAGGGTGGTTGGATGAGTCCCGGGATATTTTTGGGGTGGGCAACAGGCGAGAGCACTCTACGTAGAGGGTGCCTCCGGCTTTTTTGGATCGGGTACGATTGAACGAAGGGAAACAGGACGAGGGGGAAAGAGCGAGTCCAAAATCGTACGAGGCCAGGTCTGGTGGAAAGAAGGGGAGCTGGAAGGGGGCAGAAACCATCTGCCCGCATATGTTATGCTCCATGGATATTGGACGCGAGCAATAAGAGAGAACCGCTCGGTGGAAACCTGGAATCGGCTATCTGTCCGGCCTAACGGAGGAAGTCGGAATCCACCAATACCCCCCCATCCTCCCACGTGACACTACGAAACGAGGAAACGAGTGTTTTCGTAATTAGGAAATAAGCCCCGAAGAAAAATTGGAGAACTTAACACCCGACGTAGCCCGTCCCTCTAGCTCTAGCTGGACGTTGAGAGAAATACGACAGAGGGTCCATAAACCGATGGCGGAACTCCTGTTCCAAATTTTCGGGCCATAAAGGAAACCGATAACACGTTGCTATAGTTTTAATGAAGGTTTTCCTGATAATTGCACGACATTTCCAAAAAATTAAATAAAAGGTTACTTTTTTCTTCAATAATTTTAGTAAGTTGAAAATAATAATTCTCTTTTAAATTGTACCTGACCATTTTTGTCATAAATTTATAAAATCCGCTAATTATTATTTTGAAAAGTACAGGAATTATATGAAAATATGCACCACAATTACTACCGCTACATTGTTAACAAGGGAGCAGAGTTAAAATTACTGCTCGTGTACGAAGCGATCGAATAACAAATTCAGGTTGGAAATATAGAATTCCTGTCTAACGAATTGTTCTTTAATTAAAATCCGTAATTGCACCTCCCACCAACTGCGATAAAAAAACGTGTCCCTGCTCGGCGGTATTGCGTAAACGGAAATTTCGGGGCAGCAACGGCAAAATTTAAATATATAACAACAACCGCGATTATTTAATTAGTTAATTAATCGAGTCGATTGTATTTTGAATGAAACGTCAGCGCGATCGTCGTTTGCATGCTGGTTAATTTCGGCGAATCCAGGTGCAAGCCACTCTCACCTGCATTGCAACGAGGTACCTGCAAGTCACCATGCACGAAATTACATTTCACTATCGACGTCGTTCACGAATAAACTGGCTTCAAATCAGTGCAAATGACTTGGGCTCGTTAAAGGGTATTACGTAAAGCGCGAGCTATATTTTTAGCTCGTCCTTTATTTATTAATTCTTCCTCCGCGTGACACGTTTGTGCAATTTATATTAACTGTTACAATCCGACCATTTCTACTTTTCAGTTCGTACCCCCGATATAATAATTCCTCGCTTTCCAAACTGTCGAAACGACCAAATGTAGAAGAATAAATCAACGGTCAAAAAAGTCTGTCGGGGTGAATTTTGCACAAAACTTTTTTAACAGATCTTCGCCGATCTTAAGGCGTAGGATCACCGCTCTAACGATTTTTACACATAATTGTTTAACACCCTGCACATTATGTTCTGATAAATCTCGTAGGTTTTCTAATAAAAAAAAAAAATACAAAAAAAAAGAAATGAGTGGACCGGTGGATGTCTCCAGGTAAGATTGGGTTTGTCAAGCGTGTTGCGGTGTTGCGGCGCGGCGCGGCGCGGCGGTGTCCATTAGCGGCGGTCGATGCGATGCGATGGTATCTGATTATTTCTTTCGCGATATCTGACCGCAAGCTTAATCGATGGGAAGGTAATTGAACGGTCCGAGAAGGCTATTTTCGGTGGAAAAGCTGAGTGCATTGTCGATCAGATGTTCGTTGAATGACCAAGACGAGCACCCTGTCCCGTTCCCTTTAAACTTTCTGTTGTCAGAAGGGAAGGACGATGATCGCATTGTCGTGAACCAAACGAGATTCCGTTTGGAGGAAACAGCACGCCAAAGGGCAGCTGGTCTCGCGTCAGACGTTTCAGGCACACGAACGAAGCGTGTCTGAAACGTTTGTCCCTCTTTCTTCTTCCCTCGCCGATTCCCAAGCCGTCTGGTCGAGCATCTTTGTCGTTCGTTCCTTATTTCACCATCTCGTTCGAACCAGTGCAGTGTGGTACGTATGGAACGTTGAAGAAGGAGAGGCGGTGCTGCAGCAGCCACGCTTCGGCCACGCGACTCCAATCGATATATGGAAGTCTCTCTTTCTTGTACCGTGCGGTTGTAAGTCGTAAGTGGACCCTGCGGCACTAGGTGATTCTCGATAACAGTTGACTCGAGCCATCTTGATGGTAAACCGTATGAAATACCGTTCATTTAATATACGTTTATGTACGGACTCACGTGTTTCACACTTGCTCGCAAGCAGCGGCTCTATCAACTCTGCCACCACTAATTTCCAGATCAGGAAGAGCATAGTGGACCCAACAAGCATTTCAACACTGAAACACACCGAATACATAACTACCCGATTCTCCAAAAATTCCCTACATTCTAGTAACAAGTTTCGTAATCCACTATATATGTTCGTTTTATTCCAAGATCTTTTTATGATGCACAGTTTTCCTAAAAAATACTGCAAATTCAAACGGCTACGAAAACTTTCAATAATTTTTCTCATGAACGATACTGCCATAGATTTAAAAATTGAAGCATTATCATATCCATGATAGTTTCATTTACAGTTCTCGTGTAACTTCAAAGACAGCGAACATTCCCGAAACCATTTGATTTCGGCGAAGTAATCGGTCGGCATAGTCACGAATCGGCAGAAGCTAAAAATCTGAGGCGTTTCCTCTCCCAGGATTTGTCCGACCGCAAAACGAGCAGAAGAAGCGTTTCTTTTTTGCGCGACGTAGCCCAAGCTATACGGTTTAATTCACGCGAACGGATCTAACGCGAGTTTTTTGCGGTTACGGTTAAAATACCACCGCGAAGCAGAAGCCAGACTTCGGCGAAGAAATATGACGCATATGCGACAAAATTCTGCGCGAGGGTACATACGTGACTAATGATAATAATCGAGCGAGCCAGACTCTAGCCGGATGCCGATCGCTCGAACAGCCTCCGCTGTACATTATTTTCGTCCGAACTTCCAAGTTCGAGAAGAAAAATCTGAAACGAAACGTTTGAAGGAAAGTCAATACACGCATCCGGTTAGGAAGTGTTAATTGTTATTCGTATTTCGAAGGAATATGGATTATTTCCGTTGGAATATCGTATCGCAGGCATACATACTTGTTGCTTTCACGGACGATGGTAACGAAGTTTCAGCAGCGACAACGATTTGAAAAAAGAATTTATGGCTTTGAAATCCGCCCCTGCGCTACGGCATGGTGTATAGTGTATGGCATGGTATAACAGAAGTGCGTATGCATTAGTTGTGCACACGTGCAAGGGCACGCGTCTTAACAAAGGGCCCCCACCGACCCACCCCCTTTCTGCCCAGCTTTATCCATCCCTTTCTCCCTCTAACGTGCCTAGGAGCCTGTTGACTATTCGCATCCGTCGCTTCACACAGCCTAGGATGTACGTGTATACGTATAGTCCGAACCACTCGTTATTATCGCTTTTTCACTGTTCAGGCTCCCGTGGTGCTTTCCATCGTGACCACTATCGCGAAGAAGCAACAGATTATGCTATTGGGGGTTACTCGCTGACTAACCTTTCACAATTACTCGCCAGTTAAAATCACTGGAATTCTTACATCGTGCAGCGTTCGCATTTTATTATGTTAAATCATGTTCAATATTGTCACTACCGAGCGTTAAACTTGACTAGTTTTTATTGACTTTCGAAAGTAACAAGACCGCGTTTATCCAGATATTGTGCTGTTGTAGTTTTTAGTCGATAGTGGCCATCGCTACGAGGTGGTTAGTTTTCAGCGGGAAAACAGTCGGATGGTATTGCCGTTTTTCAAATCACCCTGTATAGTGACGAATCCAATAGAGAATGTTTAATCTCGAGTCGGATCGGGGCGTAGCGCAGCGCAGCGCAGCGCAGCGCAGCGCAGGAGGGAAAAACGAGGAACGTCGCGTCGCGTCGCCGCACTTTCTGAGGATTATGCACGCGGACGAATTTTAAAATCCTGCGGTGGCATTGTCGCAGGACGCCACGAGACGTTCCGGACGCTCGGGTATGTTTTCGTGCGAGCTGAATAAACCCGATCGCACAAACATACTATAAAGTTCTCAAACTCGGAACGACCAAATAATCGTATCGATACTCCGCGTATAATACCGAAATTCCATAATATATAACGTGGTGTGAACGAGGCCTTAGCTCCGTAACTCCGATCGGATTCTCGAGTTAGTTTGTCTGGATACGTAAATCCGGATGATAATAATTTATCGAAAGACCCTTTTTTACTCGACTGTTGCTTACTGGGAATATCTTTTTTCGCTGCGGTGCGGTGCAGAGCGCGCGGCGTTCAACGTCCACGGTGGCAAGAATTAGTCGAGCCTTTAGAAATGTTTCATTTTGTTTGTCGTTGCTGGACCAACATGTTACGCGGCTTTATCGACGCCATTGTGGCTCCACGATTTTATCGATGTTTATCGATGTGATTGCGCGGCTGGAATCTGATCGTACGATTCGGACATAAAACAATATAAATAAAGTGTAGTATTAAGTCATCTCATAAACTTACCACTGCGACCGGTAAAATCAATGTTTTTATCGGCGAAGGATCGGTTGAGGCACGGAACATCGTGAGATAAACAATTAAATCTGAATAAACATTGATAACCGATCGATAAATGTACCGAGCAATCGATATCAGTCGATTTTAGTTTAATATAGAAACAATAACGATGCATTCGTTGAGATTTTACACAACTTTTATTGTATCGCGCGTACAATAAATTTATGTAATAATGAAAATCGCCAAAACGGCTTTATAATATCAATCCGTTTTTAAAAGAAAAGGCCTGGAACGCATGAAAATGTTATTTTTTTATGAAACGTAGTACCCATCCAAGGGGACGCTTCTTTATTTTTAAAGAATTCAGTTCACCGAATGCGCGTATTTCAAATTGATACTCTGTCTGGTGGGGAGGATCGATCTTAAAATGCAGAAACGGGACCAGTCTGAATTCTAATGGTAAAATCCGGTCACAAATTATTATTATAATGAGACCCGGTAAGGGATTGCGCGTTGTCCGTATATTTCACGCTATAAATTGAATCGTGCCCCTCTATTATAGTATAGGGTTGGGTAGCTCTCAGGCTTAGGTATATGTATAGAATATAAACTAGATCTAGGCCAAATCCTTCCGAACCCTCCGCTCCAAAAGCACCATCGCGATAGTAACGTACTTAAACAAATTATGAGAAAGCTTGTTTTGCGAATAACGCTTGACGAATGGGAACCTTCATTACGATAGGATTTAATGAGAGAAATAAATTTTCCAAGTTTTTCGAGTTCCGCGAGAAAAATTATATTGATGAGATGCATGGTATATCCATGATATAAAAAATTGAAATATTTTGTTAAACATTCAATTGGAAATGTACGAACAAAAACACAGAAAATATGTGTTTGTCGAGTACTGTGACCCGCATGGTGTTTCTGCACGAGGGAATCGATTATCGATCGATATGATCGAGCGAACCTAACCTATAAGGTGTTGCGCATGATAATAATATTATATATTATCATTTCTTTATATTGTTGTATTGCTTAACCAAGATATATACAATATGGTATTAATCATTGAACGTTCTTCTTTTTTACGGACCCACAGTATGATTCGAATTTTATTGATCCATGACAGAAATGCAGAAATTTTAATTCGAACCTAGAACACCGCACAAGTACACCGCACAAGTACACCGCCCCGAAACTCGAAACTTCCGCGTTGAACCGAATGTCGTTTTTCCTGTCCTGTTTGTCACGTACCGGAGAACCGAAGGAAGAAGTTTTAACAAAAGATACGTAAGACAGAAATGTCTACAGTTGTTCATAAATTTTTATTTTATTACACTCTGTATATTATAGACTTTTTGCAAGAGATACTATTCACATCGAAAAATAGTCGTATAATCACGCTTCACACTGCTATCTAATGAATTTCGACTTGAATAGACACGCAGTTTGCTAATCTGCAAACGCACGTATCTTTTAATCCGATCCAAATCTCGATTACTGTGAGATCGTTGCAAACGGCAGATGCGTTGAAAAATTGTTCTCCCGTAGATCGATAAACGCAACTGATGGTGGTATATGTATATGTATACATATGTACAAAGGGATAGAAAGAATCGGATCAACGAAATAATCCTTTTACTGGCTCAAAATCTTTTTTAGAGAGGGAAACGTGAAATGCAAACTCCAGTAGGCGCATTGAAAAATACAGATCACAAAGTGCGTTTCTCAGGCTTAAGTGCTTTAAGGATGATCTGCATAATCTGCGATTGACCCAAGTACATACCAGATTACGTCCTAACCAGATATTCTTGAATACGATCCATCCGATTTATGGTCGTTGATTTTTACTAATTTTGTGAAAAGGAGAACTGATGGATCCCACGGATACAACCCTTTGTGCATTATACACGCAACGCATAAAAAGTAGATCTTCTTCCGCTCCTATTCTGCTATTGTGCTCGTCAACTGCGTAAGGAGCTATTTAATACAACCTAAACAACTATGAAGGTACTATGAGGTACAACTATGAAGAAAGTATAATAAAAGTAACAAATAGCTATAAGTTGTTTAAGCAATTGTTTAAACATATATAGCGTACAATCTTTTTAAACAGTTTTTTGATCGTATTATACGGCGGGGGGTGAGGGTTCTACTGGTAAAAGAAATAGACAAGAAGACGAGACGGCGCGGCATAATCGACTCGCCGGAGATCGGAGTGTCAGGGTTAGAGCGTACTTCATAAATTTCACATAAACGTAGCACAGAGTACAATAAAGGAATTTCAAGAATAATTGCTCGTGAAACATTGCCCGTCGCGCCGCGCCGCGCCGCGCCGCGCCGCGCCGCGCCGATGGATTCCGTGCGTAAAGTAAGCGTGCGCGCGTGCGCTGTCGCATATACGCAACTGGCACACGCTCCCCTCAGCATATGGCGCATGGTTAGGTCCCCCTTTTCAGTTCCGGGGGAGAAGAAACGAGGGGGCTGCGGCGCGTGCTCAAAATCCCCACCACCTTTTCCTCTTCGCACAACACGCGTCTCCCTTTCCGTTTCTCTATCTCACTCGCACTTCTCTTCTCTTTCCCGCTGGTTTCTGTCCCTCGTAGGTCCTAATTCCCCCTGTGCCCCCCGCCAGCCCCCCTGAACCAGCCCCTCGTCACTCTATACTGCGGCAAAATGCTGAAACGTAACCCATCTATCGGATGTCCGCGCTCATTCCGAACGCGGACGCCATGCGGTGCGTAGCACGGAGGTCTGATCACGAGCTGCAGGCATTCCTCGCGAACAGTTTTGTGAAAATGTGATACCGGGGACACCGAAGCGTTCGATCGGTTCAGGTGTCTCTAGCAAGGAGGCCTCGATAGCGCGAAGGAATTCATAATCGAACGGTGGACGCAGTTTCAAAGTGAATCGGATGCTCCCGCGCGATCGGGCAACAGGACCGATCGATCCGATTGCGCGACTAAAAAAAGTGAACGTATCCTCGCGAAATACCGCACGACCTTACCCTCGACATCATCGATATTGCTCGATCCTTTGTTTCCTCGGTGGCCGAGGCGCGTGCTCACCCCCACCCTCACCTACACCCCCACCATCAACGTCATCTCACCTTTCGTCCTTTTTCCTTCGAGAATATGTCGCTTCGCGAACGTCCGAATCAGTTTTTCCTATGAGGATCAACACCATGCTCCTGTTCGAGGAATACACCTCCGATCGATAGCAGATATCGGTATCTCATCTCGTATGTGAACGGACGTACTGTGACAGTGTGACGTTCGCCGCTGCGAAAACTTTCTGACGACTTGCATACAAGCAACGATCTCGGCGGTGAGCTTGGTCGCTCGGAGAGCTGTAATAGATTTGTGCCTTATACTCGACCAGCGAGTGACCTTAGACGTATGAAGAAAATTGGTTGCAAGTGCCTTAATAATAGTGCTAAGACGTGACGACGTTTGTTTGTGTCGTTACGGATCATTAAGGTCGTTTGAATCTTCTATTTAGAATTGTTCAAGTGCTTTCCTCTGGTGCTATACATATATATGTATACCGCGTATCCTTCAAGAACGTTGTGATATCGATTCGAACGGAACGGAACGGAACGGAATGTAACCGAACCGAACCGAACCGAACCGAGCCAACGCTGTCGTGCGGCGGGAATTTGTTAAAGTTTGAAACCGTCGCCAAGCCGCCGCGCCGCGCCGGTCGTGATCGTGAACGCCAACGGTAATTCGAAGAAATTCTGAAGAATAATTTCCAACCAAGTCGACGACCGAGTGGAGGAGAATAGACGGTGACCTCATGCTTTACTTAAGTCTTAACCGGCAACGAGACAATTGGATCTTGGTTCGGGTCATCAGCTTGGTCGTTTGGTACAGTAGCCGTGGTCCATTGAAAGTTAAAATCTATCATGCGTTCCAACGCCCGGTCAGCTGACGCTTAAACGTCTCGCATTATATCACGATTCGAGCAAACGGCGGGGATTCATCGGTCATCGTCAACAAGTTGTTTCGGATTTTTAAGAAGTTTTTAAACAGGCTCGATCATCGTTTCTATATTCCTTGAAAGAAGCAGCCTACGCTGGATATATGTATATTTTTTTATCAGCATCATTGTTATAGAGTAATAAGTCCCGCGCTGCTATCCGCGTCTCGCGCGATCGATAGATCCTCTGACCCAGATCTAAGCGTCAAATCGAACAGTCGTCCAACCGTCTGCGTCGACGATAGCCGAGATGATGAAGGGAACAGCGTTTTATTTATAATTCCGTCAATTAAGCTCGTCCTCGAAGAGCATTAGAGTCGATAAGCTACCCATCGACTCGGCTACTTCTCACGTTACGAGCTTCTTCCATAGCTTTCGCGACGGAAAAGCACTAACTTTTAAGAAAGTTTATTTAATGTTGAACATCGTCCGTGGGAAGAACGAATTTTTGGATGACTTTCTGGATCCCGGTCGCCACGAAAAACAGGCATGATGACGACTATGGGTGTCACGGTGTTTTGTAACCGAGTGCAACTGAACGGCAACGATCAGGAACAAGTGATGCTTCTCAGAACGCTCCAGGACAACGAGAGCAACATCATCGGGAACCAACCGCATCTAATAGTCCCCAAGAATAATAATAACAACAGCAACATGAATTCGAACTCGGTGTTGCCACAGTACGATCCCTCCAGGCTGAAGAAGCACGGCAAGAATGGCCAACCGCCACCGGTGGCAGTCGCGAGGAGGAACGCTCGCGAGAGGAATCGCGTGAAGCAAGTGAACAACGGATTCGCGACGTTGAGGCAACATATTCCCAGCCACATAGCTGCAGGTTACGGAGATAGGGGGAAGAAGCTGTCGAAGGTGGAGACCTTGAGAATGGCCGTGGAGTATATCAGGGGCCTTCAGAGGCTACTAGCGGAAGCCGATGGCGTTGAATACGATAGCACTGTCGGCGTAGGCCAGTGCTTACCTTCGCCAACGAGTAGCGTTATTTCCTCGAGTCACAACGGGTCCGGGGAACGACTGATCCTTGAGGACGATGTCCTCGTCGGCGAAGAGGATAACGGAGAACAGCTGGACGAAGACGAGGACAACAGAAAACATAAACTGTCCAGGTATATCCGATTCGACAGGTATTAATTCATAGAGTATTTAGAGTAGACTGTTTACAGTAGAGTATTTACAGTCGATTACCTGGTGTAGAGTATATATACAGAACAGTACAGTAGAGTACAGCCATTTAAACTGTGGTGCCAAGGTGGTTCGGAACCTACCTTAAACTGTAGGTCCCGTCGCTTAATAACCATAGCAGTTGAAGAAGCGACGTAAAACAAACAAACAAAGTAGAGTAGAGTAGAGTAGAGTAGAGTAGAGTAGTCTAGAATGTCTGCAGGTTTTTGGTGCCGAAGGCTAAGTATTTTTGTTCGAATTTGCAGGTTGTCGCCAAATAGAAGAGCAGTTCCTTCGCCGCACGATTATTATGCATCCTCGGTGGGAGACGAAGAGAATCTAGAACCGAGGACCCGGTCGAGCACGCATAATTTTTCTCGACTCTCGCCTAACTCGGTAGCATCGCCGCCCTCGGAGTATTACGGCCAGAACGAGGAGAACTTGGAGCCGCAAATCCTGTCGCCGTACAGTGGCGGAGACAGTGAAGAGGGTGCAGCCACCGTTTTCGCGGCCAGCCCGGAAACCTTTTCCGGTGCGCTCTATTATAAACAGGAGATCACAGAGTCTGGTGAATTCATGGACGTAGTCAGCTGGTGGGAACAGGAGCAGACAAAGATGGTTCACCAGCAACACGCGCAACGCCTCACGCACGTCTAATCAAAAGGTAAGATCGTCTTTTTTTTATTATATGTATATATATTTTATTTCACGATTGTTGAAATTATAAAGAAATTTTTTATAAAGTGGTTTAAAATAGTCACTTTTAGTGCTGCGCGAACCTAGTGTACAAGTAAAAAGTTCGCAGAGTCTCGATCTGGTATCTCTCATGTTTTGTCGGAAAATCGATCGGCGGTACCGGATGAACGATAACAGGAAAGAGCCGCGTGTGATTGTTCGCCGTTCTCGCGTGCTCTTAATAGACGAGCCCCATAGTAATTTAAGTGGACTTAAACGGGCGCGGGCGGCAGGGATGCTGATCGAAACGCCATCCCATGCCATGCCATGCCATGCCATGCCATGCCATTCTATGCTGTGCCGCCGCGCCGTGGCGCACGTGACAACTGTGTACACCGGAGTAGTCCGGAGGAAGCGACGCCAAGTGGAAACTCGTGTTCGTCGCAGCGCTTCCTCTCGAACACGTGCTCGACCGGCGCGACGCGACGCGACGCGACGCGACGCTCCCGAAAATAAACTTTACGCGTTGTAACCACTTTGCGAAGTGTGTGCTGACGTGACACTTGGCCGCGTGTTATTATTCCGTAGGCCAAACAAAAGAGTGTTAACCTCTTACCGCCTGATCTTTTGTAACTTCATTTAACGCTGGAACTACCGATTAGAACTAAATACTACATATAATACGTGCAACTAATTTTTTATGAATCTTTAATACAACCTAAAATACCGTCAATTATATGCAGTACACATACAAAATTTTCTAATAGTTAATCCTTACGAGCGTACGAAGTATGAATTAATCACAATCCTTGCAATAAACTGGTTTCTGTTTGAACTCTTGCAAATATAATTTTTCAAATCCGGACCTACTTATAATTCAGACCACGCTTGACAATGATTGATGTTAACGGCAATGGTAATTGAATTATGCGTTTATGAGATACTGTGTCCACCAACTCGGAAAATCTCGTTTCAAGGAAAACGAGAAGCATTCCATTTTAAGACCAAAGGCGGCGGCGACGATTCTTTGAGTTTGTCTATTCGAATCTTCAGAAGTATATGAAAAAACCACTTTTCTCTGAAGCCGTCAAGGTAGAATGGTTCCTTGAAGTACGTAGCTGCAGAGTTGCTTTTATCTCGCGATAAGATTACACGTAAGTGCGTACTTGTACGGCCGTTCAAGAAGTAAGTTGTCCCAGAGAACACGTGACGGAGAACTTTCAAATTCACGCTAGCTCGATCCATTTCGACGTGATGCTACATCAAGGGCAAGTGGGCGCCCATAAACGGAAGTGGTTCACCGTTTTGCCATATGCTACGTATCCCTAAAATATCTCGGTTCTAGACCTTTCTTAATCTTTTCGGTTTCGAATTGCCCACCATTGATCCGTTTCCTCCCCATAGATCACCCATATGTCGCCTACACGATAAACAAATTTTATTTTACCCAGACCTAGGCGAATTTTATACATTTACTAATTATAAATTTTTTTTTTTTTTAATGGAATGCCATATTTTTGTTTTGATATTATGATAGTACAGAAAGAAACAAAGCAACAACTTTTAAAACAGACAAGAATCGATATATTTTACCAGCGTGTATATTATTGCATTTATAAATATAAGCCGTACGGAATCTTTTTAATTTTTAATAAAGCCGAGAGGAGCAAGCGGAGTATCGAAAGAAGCACGATGGTGATGATCGCGCGGCTAACAGGACGATATCAACGTGACCGGGAGCCAAGGAACGAATTTATTAAATTAATTTGCCGCGGCGACGCATCTCGTAAATTTCGTAGATGACCTCACTTTATAATTGTCGGGAATTGCTCGGTCGCTCGTTCGGTCTCGCGTGAGACTTGCTGCTCCCTACCCTAGGATGTTCATTTTTATTGGTACTTTCTTCGAGAACTACGCCGCGGTCTGGTATTCCGAAATTTCTCGTGAAACGATGCTCGGTCGCCGCCGAGCCGTGCCGAGCCGAGTCGAGCCGAGTCGAGTCGAGTCGAGTCGAGTCGAGTCGAGTCGAGTCGAGTCGAGTCGAGTCGAGTCGAGTCGAGCCGAGTCGAGCCGAGCCGTAAAGAAAGGTGGGCCTGGTTGTTGCCAGAAGCGGAACATTATTTTAATTTGTATGATTGACGGAGAGAGAATTCCTCTTGAAGCCGAGGCAGTTGAACGAGGTAAACGGAGAAAGAGATCAACGGGAGATTTATGTTACATATGCGGTGATCGTAAGAAACTGTATTGTTGCTATTGGCTGAATCAAATTAACAAAAAACGCGGACCAATCTGTTGTTAATGCTGTTTCGCATATAAGCGATATGCGAACACAATTTTAAACAAAATGCTACAATAGCTGTTTTGGGGTTTTCAGTTTTGAAATTATTGTCTGGAACATTTTTTTTGGATGAACACTCGCTCTCGCTACCCATATGTTAAGAAAACCCCAGGCGCCTTATGGCAGCCTTCGGACAACTTCAGCCGAGTTGCAAGTCGATACGTGCACATGCATCAAATATTATTATCTGAATGGCTGCATGGCACGTGTGCAGCGCACGATTCTAACGAAAGCATAATTTCTATTTGTGGCTCCCCGACTGCTCCACTTTTTTTTCGATTTCTGCATGGGAACGCCATAGTCTCTGTTTCGCAATGTCAAATCTAATCTTATAATCTCAAACTAAATTAATGTTTATTATAAAATATTGATTCATAAACATAACTATACAATGCAATTTGAAATGGAAATTATACATAGGACAAATCGTGCAAACTATTATAAAAGTGAATTTTATAAATGGATATGAAAAATTAAGTGAACAATATGCAATATTGGAAAGACTTGGTATAAGTATAAAAAATTATTCGGCCTTCAAAATAAAACTAAAAATTGTCGCAACAATACGATGATCTATACAGGAATTTCTTTCTTTAATAGTTTTAATAAATTCTTTTAATGTCTCTACTGTCTGAAATTACAGCCACCATTTTTCTCACGAATGCATAAAGTCCACAGTTTAGTAATTACAATATTAATAAAATATGATTTAATATTGCTTATGCAGAATCCGGAAGTGGGTCGACAAAATTTCTTCTCTAACTAATGATGTCGTGTCGCTTGGTGGGTCCGGTGAAATTTCTCGTGGTTGCATTAAAAGTGCAGCGGCGCTTTAACCCTGCCGTTAATCGGACATATTTTTCTTCGGGACAACACGTGACATACAGCACGCGATTACATTTACTTGTAAATGATAGTTACAAATGTTACACGAACAGGCGTAATGGATGTTATTGCAAGAAAGTGTAACGAAATCGTGTCAGTGTGTTTATCTTTACCATGCAAAAATGTGCTCGATCAAGTTTCACCATTAACCGATCGCCGTGTTAATTTATTTAATACATCGAGGTTTATGTTGACGCGTGTAAAACTTTCGAAAATTTGGCAAGACAACTAACCTTTAACGAGGGGATAATATTTTCAGTTATTGTCGATTTCACGACTCAATTTATACAACTGTTGTCAACGAACACGAATGCAAGAATTTAAATAATTTCTACATTTATATAATTCAAGTCGGCCTTTCGACTATGCAAGCAGTTTCTAATAAAAAGGAAGTCTTCTCTATTCTCATAATTTAATTTCCTGTAGTACTATTAGACAAAAAAATAAATTTCACTATAATGTTACTAGGCTTGTGACGAATTTCAGACTTGGTTCTCTTGTATTTCGCTGGAAATGTTTAATCTACGGACCGTATAATCATCCTGAACCGTCGCGTTGCGTCGCGTCGCGTCGCGTCGCGTCGCGTCGCGTCACTGCTGCTGCGACACAGTCACATTTTCATGCCGGTAATGTTTATTGATAAGATAGCACGCATGCGGGTTACCAGCATGACAGTCCTTTAAATTTTTCTGTTCGTTACGATGCTAGTCGAAGAAAAAGAAGAACAACAACAGGCGAGCGTTGTAACCACTTGTTTTTACGTCGCGGTGGTATTCCTCGAGTCGAAGAAACATGGCGGACCTTTTTTTTTGCCGTGCATACAGGTCTATTAGAAAAATGTAGAGTGAATTATAGCAGTCCTTGGTCGAGACAATAATTGAATAGACAGTGTGCAAACCAGAAAATGAAAACCGTATATTTTCGCTGAAATAAATACTGAATAAACGAAACTTAATTATTCTGGATAATAATAACAGGTTCGTTTGGGATAATTTAGTAGGTCCCCGTACAGTGGGGCCCAGTTAGCCCAACGCTCAGAAATTTATGGTCCGCCGCTGAGTAGCGGGAATTTTTCTGATCTTTTTTCGGGATATAGTGGTTTTTCCCACGATCTGCAAGGTCACGCCTACGAGATTTGTGCGTTTCCGTATTTAATTCTTGCGGATCCAGGTAGATAAAGACCTTTAAGTTCGGAAGAAATACAATAGCCAGATGGGTCGATGTCCCCGGTATAATGCCATGGGATCTCCTGTCCCTATCATTTTCCCCAGGACATCCTAAAATCACGACGACACGGAAGCTGATTTCCGAAATAAATTTCGAAGGGACCGTTCCTGGGGGCTTGAAGTATCGTTTTCTTCTTGCAAAACCTGTTAGGTGCTGGGGAAAATTCTTACCGGCTCTTTCGTTCCCTCGTTATTTTTGTGTAGAATTTTACGTATACACATATATATATATATATATATATATATATATATATATAACATGTACGTGTTTTTTATTTGTTACAGGTTCGTTCAAAAGCTGGAGTCCCGCAGCATCGATCTCACGAAGCACAGAGGAAGAATTTAGTGCGATTTTAGTAGGGAATGGAATGTTTGGAAAGACAAACGACAAAAACAGATAACAAACTGTACTTACCGCACACAGTACTTCCTCAGGGTAGACAGCACTGCCTACGACGATCGTTAACATCGCTCCGTATTGAACCGTTTCTCGCATCAAATGCAATGATACGATTAACGAAGTATATGATTTCGCTTTTCTTCCAGTCGTGATGAATTCGAGTGAACAAGCTACGCTTCGAAAATTTACCTAATAACAGAGAGATGGGCGGAATTTCATTCGAGAGAAAATGGTAATAGAAAATGTGATAGTGACGTCCAATCAGAACCACAGTAATTTTTATGCGACTGGACTTGACGTGACCATTTGCAGCAATTCATTTCGATTAATCTGTAAAATTCTCCTTCCTCTAATAAATTGCTCAATGTTAAAAAAAAATATACAAAATTGCTCCAAGTACAAAATTAATAAAAATATTTTCACTATATAACTATGTCTACGTTGAAGTTGTCTTTCTTACATCAGACTCAACCTTATTCTAAGTGAGCAGTTGTTTTATGGAAATATCCAAATTCGAAAATGATATTTTATGAATTTCAAGACGTATGTAGTATGTACATAAGAGGAACGCAAGACGGTTGTCTTTAGTGTCATATTTATCGTTGATAGGTGCCTTTTATAATGATGATAATAATAATAATAATAATAATATTAATACTGTGAAACGAAGCAAGCAATAAACTCAAGTCGGATTCAAAGAATAATTTTCGATCGTTCTCGAGGGAACTCGAGCTGCATCGATATTTTACTGACATGAGTATTACGTTATTTACAAGTACAATTGATAAGTAATTTTAAAGCTTCTCATCGGACAACGCGACAATGTCGTTGCGCAAAGAAATCGAACGATATTAATGAATAAATGTGCCTTAACCGAATTTATCTCGATTTTTATAAAGCGGCGAAACTATTTTTTCTACTCGAAGTGGTTTTTGAACAAGTATTTAAGTGACTATTTGTTATTTGTAACTACTAATCCTGTCTGATGTCGTCCATTAATAAAGAATGAAACAACTTCAGATATCAATTTTCAATTTTGTATTTGTGCATATGCGTACGCATATTTTGTACCTGTATATATAGGGTGTCCCAAAAATCTTGTATTGCTTTGAGAAGATTCCTAAAGTCATTTGATATAACTGTTTCCTTTACGAAAACGTTCTCCGCGGCTTCGTTTATTTCAAATGGCCTCAGGAATCACCCCCTTCAAGGAAGTTCAACATTTTTGTGACACCCTGTATACACAGCCATCCAAGTTATACAATTTTTTTCATGAAAAATGCATGACACGTTAAAATATATAAGCTGCTGCAGAAAATTTTAGGTGCTAGTCAAATGGTATGATTGTACAGATTTTATTAAACAAATGAGTTTGCAAATTTTTTTAATTGTCCTGTTTGTATATGAATTACAAACAATATGATACATATATGGTATAGTTTTAAATATTTTCCTAATGCAAATAATGGCTATTGACAGAATTGTACAGTGACAAACATACTTATTGCACAGCCAACAATAAATTATAGTTTCATTAATTCATTGCAATCCAAATAATGTTTTTTTTTTATCACATGTATACATATGTATACGGTGCAGCTTATATATTTCAAACAAAAGTAAACTTCTTCATGAAAATAATTTGTTTAGCTGAATGAAGTATTTATAAACATAGATAGAAAGTTCCGAATTTTTATCTAGTTTTTTCAATTGTATATCTAAAATGCTACAAATTTAATCTATACGAATAAAAGCGACACGCTTAAAAACTTATATTTGCGTGCCAAGGAAAAAAGTTTATACTTCCGATTACTTAATTAACACGTCGACTGCCGGTGTTCATAAAAAATTGGTTTTCAACGAAATCAATACTGCGTTAAAACGTATGTATATTGTATATTTTTACAATTGCTCTCCTGAAATCGTAGCGAATGTTCAGAGTTATAAATAATTTATATTTTTAATTATTACACTGAAATTCGACGCATGCCGATCAATGTGTTATTTACAATGTTATGGTAAATAACATGGAAACGAACTACTGTACAAATGTTTACTTCTCGTTCGTCCACTATTAACAATATGTATACATACATACATATATAAAAAAACGAACTACTTAATCTGTATAATATTGTTATAAATACTGCGTCAATTTGTCAATTAATACACTTATTGTGGTATAGAATATGTGCATATCGTACCATTTTTATTGCCATTTAATTGCGACGAAGTCAATTAGATTTTGCATTAGCATAAAGTACTTGAACAATTTAATTTAATTAAACGAGAAGTAATGTTAACAACGTCGTAATGACGTTCCTCCGATTTAATTATAAGTTGACGCGATAACGGAAACGAAACGGTAGCATATACGTCGTAAATTATTCGACATGCAAAACAGTACAATGAGTAAAACTCTGTAAATACAAGTGCCTTGATTAAGACTACGATAAGCATTTTTTACTTATAAACATCTGTAATACTTTTTATGAAATATTTAAAATACATTTTATTATTTATACCACCCTGTTGTTATTAATTTGTATTATCCTCGAAATCTAAGTACGTAATACTTGTTGGCTATATGTATGCATACAATTAATTAAAAGAAAAATGATTAATATCGAATTTTGTTTTGTATGACAATGAAATTCCAAACAATTTAATTACATCCTGCAAGAATAATTTGTGCCATTTATGTTTGAATAATATGAACATTATTGTGTATTTTATGGTAAATTTAATATTCTAAAATTATTATCAAAATATAACTATGTTTCTTTTTTCTTCTTAAATATATATATACATATGTATGCAAATTATTGCAAATAGATATGAGTTTTTTGGTTTTCTTGCATTTTATGCATTTTATATGAAGTTCATGTGATTGACAGTGAGTCATATTCGTTTACGACTAAAGTCTGACAATGGCCACTTTCAATGGGCACTATTTGTAAGTAAAATGGCGGGTCCAAGTATCTTATTTTGACGGAAACCAAGAGAATTGTTGTGTTATGACGCATAAACAATTTGTTCGTGTTTTAATGGACTGTAATACAACAGTACTATGCACTTCCTCTGCAATAATTATAACGTCATCATATCATTAAATTCTGAGTAGCAAATAATACATGCCATAAGATAAAATGTAGATGACACAAATAATGTATTTATTTGGTAATTGTATACACTTATTAAACAATTTATGCACATGGTGCTCATACCTACTACCTGGAAGCTAGTGGGTGCATAAACTGATATCCCTCAACGGGAATAGGGAAAATTATTTCGATAATATTTCGTTAATTATTAGACTTAGGTGCTGTACTTGTTGTCGCAAATTAGAAGTAAGTAAGCAAGTTTAACAATACAAAAACCAAAGCCTCTCAAGGCCCGAAAGGTAAGATAAGGTATCGATGAATAATAGTCGTAAATATTTAAAGGCTCTGCTACAGTAAATAGAAAATAAGTTTCGAAATAACAACGAGATCATTCTTATCGTTGCGTGTTCGTATTCCACGAATAATCGAGTGCGCCAGGAAGTATACATATGTATGTATAAATAACAAAGGGTGGTCGATTTAGCATCGATAATTTCGTAATTTCGTGAAATTAGTCTCACTGGAATAGGGAAGCATGCCCTGTCCCTCCCCGTTACTTTTTTAATATCCTCGAGGGCCGATTTCCGGATGCGTTCCATGCAGGGGGTGAAGCAGGTTGCTACGTCATTTCCGGAAGTACTCGTTTCCACCTCAGCGATCAACAAGGGATCGTTATACGTATAACCGCCTTTTTGTCTATTCATCCTTCGGGATACGCAAAATTGTAATTCGTTACGACACATTCTAATTAATCCAAGCCACCGCTTCTTGAAAACTGATATGTACATAGACCGCGGATTTTATGGCATTACATTACCTAAGTGTAACACGCCGATTTTAATGAAATTTCTACAGAATATATGTATGTATATGTATAGTTTGTTGAATATGTATATAAAATATATAATGTTGTAAAAGTTTATGTTATCGTTAGAGCACATCGCAAATAAGCTGTAGGACAACGTCCGTTATAAATCAATAAATCTATAAATTAAATATTTTTC
The DNA here is from genome assembly GCA_916610255.1 of Lasioglossum lativentre. Taxonomy (NCBI): domain Eukaryota; kingdom Metazoa; phylum Arthropoda; class Insecta; order Hymenoptera; family Halictidae; genus Lasioglossum; species Lasioglossum lativentre. Next base: position 446,652 of record OU744359.1, read on the forward strand.
CATGGCCTCTCAATTACGCCCTGCAATTTGTTCAAGTGGACATTCGGCGGGCTGTTGTATTTGTTTATGGGTAACGTGTGGGCGTTATTTCCCTTGAAACGATATCTTTACGTTTCATGAGACATGATCATTCTTATTATGGTGTTACAAGGTCTCGCTGGTCTTGATCTTGGGACACTCGGTGAAATGGCCTCGTGTACCATTTCTTCCGATTGGAAAAGGCAATTTCGATGGACCAACATAGACCTCGTAAAATTTCATATAATAAAAGACGACTATATGTAATGGATCCGGTTCCCGAGTACTCGAAAGAAATACGGGTACATTTCACAGAGGGCTGATTGACAACTGTGCACGCGCGAAATTACGTGTACCGCGAATAGAACATCTCGTTCAATATACACACATACACGCACGCACGCACGCACGCACACACACACACACACACACACACACACACACACACACACACACACACACACACACACACACACACACACACACACTTCAACATCGTCAATTATAAAAGTGAAATACAAAATCTACGTTAAATACATATGTAAGCGCAATACAAAATCTACGTTAAATATGTAAGCGGAATACGTATTAAAAGCATTATCAGCAGATTTCAAGAATCCTAAAATGTAAAATGCTGTCGTTGACTCCAACATTATTTGTTTACCCTGTCTTGTGCGACAGCGAAAATTTGTAAAGCAAATTTTAAAGAGGAACCGCAGGGTCATCGTATAATTAATTTCAAAGAATGGAAATTTTTATTTTTCACGCATATCATGTCCAGATGATGCGTAATGCGTATGAACAATCGAGTATATAAAAGGACCGTCCAACGAACGGTTCTCGTTTTGTGAGCGCGCGGCCGGTCCACGCAAAGGTATCTAATGTGTAACACTTGCTCCCATATTTGCTTTATTATCACCACATTGTGACGTATTCCACAAATTCACCTTATCGGAGAATCATTATTTCTCCACCTCCGTGTTTAAATAACTAGACTACGGATTTTTATGCAATATTAATTTCATTTTTGCCAGGACACAATTCAAAATGGATACCGCGATAATAACAACGTCCTACGTGCAATCTGCAGTTTTCTATTCACTCGTCGCCATCACTACAGTCTTGCTCACCGTTTACTTCTACATCGAAAGTTTACGATCGGTTCGATTGTCGTATAAATTACCAGGTACTTATGTGTAATTATTCTCTAATTTAATATGAATGAGTGAGACGAGCATTATAATACAATGTATGTATATCCAAACGTTGTTTTCTTTTTAATAGGTCCGAAACCAATTCCAATCATAGGAAATGCATTGATAACATTTGGTGTGCACCCGAATGACATGTTGGAGAAACTGTTAACATATGAAGTGTACGGACCTGTCATTCGCGCTTTTCTAGGTCGAAAGGTAGTGATCGCCATATACGATCCTCGAGACGTTGAAATCATTCTTAGCAGCACGGTTCATATTGACAAAGCTACAGAATACAGGTAATCGTGTAGTCTGTAATACATAATGATTTACGTGGAAATTTGATTTGGTATTTTCTCTACCATCCATGTTTCAATGATAGAGTAGAAACTTCTTGTACAGGATACCGAAACATGCGAAAATTCATTCATTCGTGCCTCGATATACAACATTTTTGGGACACCCTAAATAGTATAAACAGAGAACAAATGTTCTCTCAATTATATAATGATCGCGTTTCAGGTTCTTCAAACCATGGTTGGGAGACGGTTTGCTGATCAGCACCGGCGAAAAATGGAGATCGCACAGGAAAATGATAGCGCCAGCCTTCCATCTGAACGTGTTAAAATCATTTGTTCCGTTGTTCTACGAAAACAGTAGAGACTTAGCGATACGGTTACGCGAGGTAGTGGGAAAAGAATTCGATTGCCACGACTACTTGGTAACAGTGACTGTTGATATTTTAATAGAAACAGCAATGGGTATAAAGGCTTCTGAGAAACACAAAGCTAGTTATGACTACGGCATCGCTGTAATGAAGTAAGATTTTCAATTTTTTTAAATAATACTTTCCAATATGTATGTATTTCGTTTCTTTCATATTTGATAATTTATAAAGTTAACGAGCGAAGATTGTTTTTATATGGTAGTTTCATGAAAAGCTAAACACCAGACGGATTTTATTAATAGTTTTCTATGTACTTGTAATGAAAATAGAATGTGCGACATAGTTCACCGACGACAGTACAACGCGCTTCTGCGATTCGACCTTCTCTTCAAGATGACGAAGTTTTCAAAGAGACAAGAGAAGCTGCTCAATACTATTCACAGTTTAACGCGGACCGTTATCCGAAAAAAGAAAGAAGAATTGAACAAGAAAGAAGTTGAAGATATCTTAAAGCCAATCCAAGATACAACTTCGGATGATACCAGCAAGAAAGATAAATTCAATATCAACAAAAAGAATGAAACCACAAAACTACACTATGTGAGGGACGATCTCGACGATCTAGATGACAATGACGTTGGTGAGAAGAAGAGACTCGCTTTCTTGGATCTTCTAGTGGAGATGGCGAAATCTGGCGCACAATTAACCGATGAAGAAATCAAGGAGGAAGTCGACACTATAATGTTTGAGGTAACTCGATTGAAAAGTTAATACATACCGATTAAATAGTCTAGAGAACGCAAAAGAGCATCGGAGTAAATTTTAAATTTAATAAATTTTAGGGGCACGATACCACTGCTTCTGGTTCCAGTTTTGTTCTTTGTGTTCTTGGTATTCATCAAGATGTCCAAGTAAGTACGCCAATATCTATTCTTCATTGTAATTTTTAATACATAATTTAAAATTGAAATTAAATATTTAAAGTGAGATACACATTTATGACAGAATATCGATATTTAACTTTTATCATCCTAATGCTATTACATATTACTTGTCGCGTATACGTTCGAAACTGTACAACATGTTTCACGTTAAGAACGAATTTATTTCAATGTGTATAAATATGCTATTACATCTTTCCGATCATCTGCCTTTTTAAGACCATTGAACACCATTCTTGTGTTAGGAATATATTTCTTGGGAGACTCCAAATACTCGTTTAATGTTGACTCGTTCCACGAGATGCCTTTATTCTTCATAGCCTCCGAAAATTTGAAACCGGGAGAGGCTAAATTTATTATTAACGCGTTACTTATTACCGACGATTATTTCACAATGGTTAAAAAAAATCTTCGATTTATACGTAAGGATTTCATAATGAATTTACAACAGTTGTTAGTTAAGATAAATATACCAACCTCCACTAGTTCTGCCAACGACACCAAATAAATTCGGACCGATTTTCTTACTACCACCTTTATTATCCGTGTGACACATTGAGCACATTCTCATAAATAATTTCTTTCCGTTCGCAGCGTCTCCCATTTTCAAAAAAATATTTGATTATCTCTAATATCGGAGGTTATGTCAACTGCATATTTTTAATGACATTTCTGTCACACGACACTTATAGATGTTCATGGCGTTTTGTATTTTCTCGATAAATGGCGATTTATTTCATCGTATTGCTTTATTCATAGCGTTTCGTAAATTCCTAACTTCAGCGTGACTAAATATAGGTCTGCAATTCACGTATGAAACGTATGTAAGTAGCTAGCTTTGATAATAAATTGTGTCGGTGATTATGATAGTGAAGTAAGCTATAGCTCTTATTTATAATTCAGAAACAGTGAAGATACCATTTTTGTCGTGAACTTTTTCTTTTATATTTGTATGTTTCATTCATATTTAATGTTGCGACTACATATTAAAACGTTGGAAGATATACAATTTTTACATTCTGTACATGCATATGTACATACGTTTCGCGCATAGTTTTATTATAAAAAACAAGAAGACAAACTCATCTTACAATACTTACGCTCCAGGAACGAGTATACGAGGAACTAAAGCAAATTTTCCAAGGTTCCAATCGACCTTGCACTTTCCAAGACACTTTAGAAATGAAATATCTGGAAAGAGTGATTCTGGAAACTTTACGACTTTTCCCACCAGTGCCTGCTATTGCTAGGCTACTCAAAGAGGACGTTAAAATTGGTAAACTTTGTATATCTTTACTGAAAAAACAATAAAATAATAAATTTACCGAGCACTAAAAATTTTCTTTCTTTTTTAGTTACCAACGACTATGTGTTACCAAAAGGTTGTACAGTATTAATCCCACAGTACAAGATACATCGGCTAGAAGAATTCTATCCAAATCCCGAACAATTTAATCCTGATAATTTTTTGCCGGAGCGAATGCAAAGTAGGCACTATTATTCCTACATTCCGTTCAGTGCTGGGCCGAGGTAAGCGATCAATTAGTCTTATCGTCTTATGTAATCTAACGGTAATGTAAAATATTTAACTTAGCCTTTTGCGTGGATGATCATTTGAATATTTCATGAAATACTTGCGTAAACCGATACTCGTCCCGAAATGTCTTCTTCTTGAGAAGGGTGGGGCCTCGCGAAGGCTTGAGGCGATTAAATTGCTGCTGTTTTTTATAGGTCGTGCGTGGGAAGGAAATATGCGATGTTAAAGTTGAAGGTTTTATTGTCGACAATCCTGCGGAACTACAGGATCCTGTCGGATCTCACAGAAAAGGACTTCCGGCTGAAGGTTGATGTTATTCTCAAGAGGGTGGACGGCTACCGAATAAAAATTGAGCCGCGAAACAAAAGCAATTCAGAGGTTCTTATTTGAGGTGGAGCTCTTTAAACTTTCGAACGATATAGTCGTTAGTGGATTGGTTGATCCACAAATGACCAAAAAACGTACTGTTTAGCGATGCGAGTACCGTGCGAAGCAAGACTCGTCATGGTTTTCCATTTTTTTTTTTCTTAACCTAGACAGTAACATAGAGACGTATTTTTCGAACTCGTATTTAAAAATTATATCGGCAAAGGCGTTGAAATATGATATATATTGTTTTATAGTTGTTGAAATACATTTTAGTGTGCGATATCCTAATAATATCAGATCAATTGCTAATTATATAAATAACTAAGGCATGAAATATATTATATTGCTTTATAATTATTGATATATATATATATATATATATATATATATATATATATATATATATATATATATATGTATATATAGCTAGTGTGCGATATTTTTATATTATCAGATCAATTGCTATTGTAATATTTTCAAAAATAAAAATAATACAATTGTTGTACTCGGAAAATATTTCTTAATGTTTCCATTTAATACTTTTGTGAAAGATAATAATTATATGGGGCGTGCTCCTCTAAAAGTCAAAAACTGTAAATTAATAATAAGGGTAAAATAACTTTATCAAATTACATAATCTTTTAATGATATATTTTGTAATAATGACAACTAGAAAAAGTTAATGTTCGAATAAAACTCTTTTAAAAAAACTATAAACTTTTATTTAATTCTTATAAATTACAGAAAGATAAATTTGCACAAACAATTGCTACAATTATGTATAACACTATATATATATATACTATAACAGAATATAAATAAGAGTGACTTAAAACTAATGACAAATAAATTATTATATTATATAAAATACTATATATTATAAGGTAAATATGACACAAGAAAATATAACATTTCAAATCAGATATTCATTTACAATTTCTTTTATTTTTTTACCCTTGATAATATATAATAGCACTGTCAATATAAAATCTTCGACTGTTTACTTATCTACAATTGATTACAATATTTCGTTGATATTATACTCGTATAAATTAAGAAAAAGTCAACTTTAAAACATTTAATCCCAGCTGAATTTTCTTAGAACATATCTTACTTCGAGGTTGTTGTTAATTAAATAGATTCGCAGAATTACTAATGAAGTACTCGATCACACATGTGTATAGCTATTTTATTAAACTTTAAAGGAATGTTTTGGTTTGTACAAAAAAAAGTCTGATTTTCAAGTAGGTATTTCGTCTTACGCGCATTTACTAATTCTTTATTCCCCGGTATTTCTCTACGTCCGCATCAATTCGGGGAGTAACCGGAAGATTGGGCAGCCATTTTTTCCGCCCGTTCCTTCCTCCCTTTTGGCAAGTCCACTGAAAGGAACTGTATTGCCCATGGAATAACGAACAGGACGTTCATTGCTATAAGTGTAAGCTGACAGACCACGAAACTGTTGGTCCAATCCTTCATCAACCCTAAAACCATTCATTAACGTCGAAAAATCCGGGCAGCCTTTACGAACGCAAAGTCAATTATTGTCATATGTTGAAATTTTTCAATGGACTCACCAACAATTGGACCAAACAGAATAGAAATGATGCCACTGATGGCACTGCAAATTCCATACGCAGACGCGAATTTTTCAATACTGATGTCTTCTATGATAACCAATGCCTGAGGAACTAACAACCATGATCTAACTACTCCTATCACTACTATCATCGCATACGTGCCGGTTAAAGTGTCGCTGTAAAACAAGTAACCTGGAAAACGAATCAATCGACAGATTGGAATTTGTTTAATTCGAAATAATTAGTGATTCGTGATATTTGTAAATTGTACTCGTATTATTGTTTTACTAACCAAGCTTCGCGAACGCCATGGCAATCATAGCAATGAAAAATATGTATTTCGACTTCACATTCACCACCAAAGTGAAGATCGCGAAAAGAATTTTCGACGCCAATTCTGCAGACGCGCTAATTGTAATTGCGAGGGCTGCCTGAGCTTTGCTATAGCCGGAGTTCGCCATCATCAGCGGCACCAGCGAAGAAAACGTGAAATCGCTCGAGAACACGAAACTAATACCGAAACACATGTTTAAAAAACAAAAGTTTTTTAATAGCGACATTTCCAGGAGGTCACCCAAAATTTCTCTGTAGAAATTGATTAAAACAATTATTTCAATAGAACGACACACACACACACGCATATGCATGTAAATACAGGGTGTTCGACTAAACCCGTGGGAGTAAATTTAAGTACACCTCTGTTAAGTGGATTTTTAATTGTTAATAACTAAAAAATGAAGCTGAAATCACAATTTTTTATGCTTTATTTTCGTCTTATATGTATTGTCATGAGAAACCACCCCTTCAATTTTCTCCCACCAGTAGTTGAACGCACTGCACGTAAGAACAAGAAAAATGGAGTGTTGAAGATGTACCAAAATAAAAAATGCAATTGCAAGAAACAGTAATCAAATATTCTTCCCTTATTATCTTTCTTTAATTAATTTAAAATGTGACAATGGATATTCTTTTCAATCGAAGTTCTTTTAATGTTTCTGTTGTTTTAAGTTTCACCTACACATTTGTGTTTTAAAAAATACTTGAAATTCATAGTTTAATAAGGGCAGGATATATTCAAATACCCTGTTTCTACTTTTCACTTTAAAAGAGAGAAAAAAAAAGCCTGCTCTCGAAACTTTCGAACGACATACACGCAACGTACTTTAAAGGACCTTTCTCGTTATTCTCGTCTTTCATGGATACTTGGACGCTTTTCTCGTTTCTTTTCTCCTTATTTTTCTCAAAATGATTCCTGTCACCGAAGGCCCCAATACTCGTCACCAAATTCGTCACGCTGGTGGACGAGAGCGCCGACATACGTCTCGTCAACAGCTCTCGCATCGAGCCTGACTTCATTCGATTGTGAATCTTGCGCTCGTCCTCGAGCTCTGAAATTGAGGCTACCCTTTTTGCAGGCTCCTGCGTTAACAATGAGAGAGGGCAAAAACGTCTTTAAACGATCGTGAATAATCATACAAAGAGTATCATCTTTTATTCGTCAACCGATCGAAGGTATGTTTTATAAGAGTACATATATGTATGTATGTGTGTATGTATGTATGTATGTATGTATGTATGTATGTATGTATGGTACCATATTGTAGATTTCTGGACTGACCTTCAATGTTTCAATTAAAAGCGGTATTTGTTTCCCGCCATCGCCTTTCAGGCTTGTCAAGCTACTCCATCTTGTTTTTGCAGGAGTAGAGAAATGACCTATGTCTATAGAACGGCGATTCACCGATGTTACTCCACATAATTTTCGTTCTTCTCTCTCGCGCGCTCTCTCTGCTCGAACCTCTTCGGGTTTCCTTGTGTGCCATTCAACTGGATGCATCATGGTCATTCCAACGATGCAATTTGAACTCATCGCACCCGTTATTAATGCAGTGCCTGTTAACACGCGAAAGTAACGCGCATTTCATTATGCATTACATACCTATACCGCCGCGCCGCGCCGGTGTGGTGGTAACCATTGAAAATTAAACACCTAAATATGTATCTAGGTGTTATTGCTAATTTCGCCATTTCAAACTCACCACGAAACCCGTAAACAGTCATTAATTTCTCGATGACTATGGGATAAACGATCCCACCTAAACCAATGATCACTTGGGCTGTGCTCATTACCTGGAAAACAAGAGTTTCTCTGAAAAATTAAGAATATAAGGTATCTCGTAGAACGCCGGCCATCGGCCTCGCATTTACGTACCGATGCTCGTTTCTTCACGAAGTAAGCGTTGAAATTCGTGTTACAGATCGTCACGATCAAACCGAGGCCAAGCCCTTGAAATAAATTCAGAAAAGCCATTTCGTAGAAGTTGGTGACGAAAGCCATAGCGATGTTCGTTACCGAGAAAATCACAGCGCCGAAAATACCTACCGGCCTCATCGCGAACTTTTTCAGCAACGTGTTCGTCACTAAACCTGTTGTAAAACCATATCCAACATTACACGAATATCCATAATATTCAGTGAATGAATTAGTATTCACGTGTTCACGTATTCCATATTAATGTCTTCCCACTTCGCGGTATCTAGTGTAAACATTATGAAAATGTCATGTGCGGTAAGCAATTACACGCCAGATAATTTTTTGCCATGTCACAGCGTGATCCTCGAATCAAATTTTTTATAAATGTAATTCTCCAACCAAGACAAAAATCTCGCGCCGCTCTTATCTGGCGCCCACAGAGCTGTGAGACATTTACGTTAATAACTATTTCTGAATTAGTGCCGTCTCTTATCGTGTCGATCTTCCCAGCCTCTGACAGCTGGAAATATATGCGTCAGACTGTGTCACATTTGAATGCGCCTTGATCGTGTCGGAAGACGATAAAATTTCGTGGAATGTTCGGTAACAACGCAACGCAACGCAACGCAACGAAACGCGACGCAACGCAACGTCTTGATAAGTTAGCGTCTGTTGACTTGTAAATTTCGTCTACGTCTACGATATCGTGATAAAACAAAAATGATAATTCCCGCTAGTAAACTATGTATTGAGTATATTTACAATTCAATTTTAAATCATTAAAACGGAACTTGAATCCCAAAAATATTGTACTTCCTTGAATGGGAAGATTCTTCTGATATCAATTTCAAAGTATGTAATAAGAGAAAACGTACAATCTTCCCCAACAATGAGAAATCCAACGCATCAACGTTCGCTGATATTTTATTCACACTTTCTTCCATTTAGAAAGAAATTTAAATTTCTTCTTGAAGCGAATCTATCGTCACTGCTACAAGTATTGTCGTTGTATTAAATAAGTGCAAAGTGTTATTATTATACGCAAACAAATTGTTGTCTAAAGTATAACTATTATGTACTTCTTTAAATATACACCACGATTCACAGTTATTTGAAAAATGGCAGTCTAATTATTTATTACACCTCTTGAAAATTTTGTTGAAAGTAATATGGTAACGTTCGCACATCAACAAACACCAGGAAAATATTAAAATATGGTAGGTAGAAATAATCGCGGATTCATTCACTGTTGTTAACAAAGAAAATAAGGAAAATTTACCAGCAATGGAGAATGTAATCATAAAAACTGAATTGAATACAGTCAAGGCAGTTCCGGTTTGACCTGTCGCCTCAAGGAGGTCAGCATATATAATTGCAAACGATGAAGATGGTCCAAATATTGTAACCTATGACACAACAAACCAACTAACTTAACACCATGTCTGGAAATTGATTAGTCATTAATTTTTCATACTACTATTTCAACAATGGAAATCTCGCGTTCGGTTAAGGGTTAATAACAGCCTCATACTTGGTCGTGATTTTTGGTATCGTTTGTAGTTAGATGGGGTTATTTATTTATTTAATTGGTTCGAGTCCGGTACTTACGAATATTAATATCATGGCGAGCATCACCATCCAGCCCCAACCACCATCGGGAGCCAAGTCCTCCAGCGTGAGTTCCTCCTCTTTCTCATGATCTTCATACACCAATGTACTATTTCCATATTTCTTTCCGTCCTCGATGAACGAGCTCTTTGTTGTTGTCATCGTAGTTGTTCCGTTAGTCTTAGTTACCATATTAGCTTTGTAGAGTCTACACACATTGCACGGGAACTATTTGATACAGAAATACTATGTCTCCTCTCATTCTTTCTTCGTTTCTTTATGATTATTATATTCAATTCTCTTTTGCTTTATTCTTTTCCCATGTAAAGGCATACATTCTCCACTCTGTAAGCACAGCGTCACTAAACGTCATATTTGTCGCGATTTTATGCACCAAAACAATAAAAACTCTAATAAGTTGCACAATCTGCTTGTAATTATACTTCAAAGAACTACGACAGAAATCTTGTTGACCGAGTGTCATAATTTATACTTGAAATATAATTCTTCCAAAAACTGTCTACTACTATAACTTATTACAGTGACGTAAAATATTAACGTAGGACATATACTTATTTAAACATTCAACTTGCAATAAATTTTCGAATTTCTCTTATGCAGTTTTTCACAAAAATTACTTCTGGCAAAAAAATGCTCAACTTTCTAGATGTCTTGTCTTTATCGGCAATACAACAGAAAACAAGCACAAACGTAGATACTTTTACAACGAGCCAAATTGTTGAAATTACACAAAGAACATATACATATAGTTAATGTTCAAACGAGCACTATACAAATACAAGTACATATGTATATTTGTACACGTTTCAGCTGTTAGATTCGCAAATTTCACATTGTAGTATGTAAATCACTGTAGATTCTGGATTTCCAAAAAATTGTTATTAAAAAGCTTACCGACAGAAATAGAATTTTTCGCGTCTTCGAAACGGAACAGGAAAATAGCACCTTTATTATCTAATTCTGTACTCCGTATGACAGACACCTGGGTGGTTTTTGACTGAACGAAACAAGACACAAACGAATTCGAAGACTCTCTTATCTATGTACACAATGCCATCGCACTAAGTACTGGTCCTTAAGAGGAATGAAATATGGCTACTGTAGCATCTGCAATTAGAAAATAAACGGTGAAGAAGGTTGATTCAAATGTGGAATTTTGTGTTGAACTTTTTACAATTTTTTTGCGAAACTCGACTGATACAAGAGATTTAATATGTATATTATTACGCATCAGGTCTGGGCAACTGGTTGCTCACGGACCGTTGAAGCGCGAGTCGCTACGCCCAATGTACTGTCCTTCGATATTATTTAATAACAATAGTAGTAACCGACTACAGGGGAGATGAGCTTTTTCTTTGCCCCTGCACTGGCCGCATAATTTCCCCTTAGACTAGCCTATTCCCCTACCATAAGCGTACAGTTGATACGCTTGCCTCTCTCCATCATCGGATTCCCCTCTCGCGACTCTCTCTCTCTCTCTCTCTCTCTCTCTCTCTCTCTCTCTACACGAGGCGCGTATCAGAGGTACGAGGGGATAAGTGACGTCACATTATTCCCACTACAAGGAGAATCGAGCTATATTTAATGGTAGAGGGGGAATACATATTGCGTGGGGAATACACGTCGCGCCGCGCCGGTCTAGTAAGGCTGCATCTACGTCTACTTCTCTACACCTAAACAAAAGTGAATCGCATAAAAAAGTGAGTATGGTGGGGATCCTATTGCTATATTCAGGGTTACCAGACGATGCGTATTCTCCGCCAAATGCCCCGCCCCCTCCTATCACTATTTATGGCTAAATTCTCCTCTAGCGACTCTCTGCACGAGGAAAATACGTCATATTAAATCTCAATACCACAGCTAACCAACTACTGTCACGTATACATATTATTGCTCGCGCAGACAGTCGCTAGAGGAGAATCTGGCGGCAGGGAGGGGACTACATAGTGTGAATCGGAGCACGGTAGTGGGGGAACGACTTGCTCCTCAGCGATCCGTAAGCAATACATATCAGCATATACATACATAAATATAACCCCTGAAGTATCTTGTATAATATTTCTTCTCAAGTATGTGGTTGCAGTCTTTAAGGCGTACTCTCACATTGGAATCTGACAATTAGTAGTGACAGTGTAGAAACCTACCTCTCTACAAATCATTGTTTCTTGCAACTGATAAAATAGTTTTCTATATTATCGGTTATTGCAATTAGTTAATTATAGTATTTAATTCCAGACGCGAGTTTTATCCTTTTCTTTTTTTGTCCTTTATTCAGATTCTTCTCATCTGTGAGACATTATAATTTTCACAGAATTTAAATGAAGCTACACAATTCAACGGAATTTTAAAACTATTCTATTTTCTGAACCACCTCGGTCCCAATTAGTTCGGATAATCGAGGTTCTACTGTACGATGGGGCCTCAAAATCTTTTATCTGTTTAGGGCCTTAAATGTTTTAATCCGGCACTGAGTGCGCATATAAATTTCAACTCGACAATAATCTGCTGTGTTACGCCAGCAATAAAACTGCATTTCGCAATGCTTTCAGCAGAACCGTTTACGCGTTCCGAATCCGTTTATCACGTTTGGATGTGATTAAAAGCAATACATATGACTCAAATGTGTGATAGATCTCATTTACGTTCTCGTATAAACTGATTACTGAAATTATTAAACATTTCATGCGTTTATAAACATTCGACTTTTTGAAAATATTTATACAATCGAAACGAACTGATGCTAACAATTTCGTTACAATAGAAAGCGAAATTGTCAATGTGTTTGTATCTTTCCAAGGATAGTGTTCGTTGCATCGGCATCCCTTTTTACTATTAAAATAATAAACATTATTTTTTACTATTAATTATTCGAAATATATCGTACTCCAGGGGCCGTAATTACTCTGTTTTTCTGTTACACTGTGTTACACCGGACAATAAGTCCAGCTCATTAAAAGATGTATACATAGAAACGAGTTTCAAATTACTGATTGTCACCAGAGGAGATTCAAAATAAATATCGAAACCACAGCTACTACTGTACACCACAGGTAATTTAACCCATTTGTAACACGTATTCCCGATGGTTGTGTTAATTTTCATGTAACACTTGAAACGTAATTTTCTGGGCTCGGTGTTCGTCAAATTGACGACACATTTCGAACATATATGAATTGATTCTCCTGAACAATCAGTTTTTCGAAGCTAGATCAATTTATAATATAATGAACTATAAAATTAAATTAGGTCTACCTTACACGTATGGGTATGTTATATCGAGTTACGATGTGAACCGAAGAAACGTGTACAGTTGATTGTACGAGGTATAATACGATAAGAGTAATAAATAAAAAAACCGAGATAGCGAAGAAGTTTTTAATGTAGGTTAACACTTTCCTTCTTTGATATGATACGACAATGTAAACTCTTCTAGTGAAGTGAACATTAGAATCTATTTAACGATGCTACATAATAATTTATTACATTAATAATCATTATACATTTCCACATACTTTTTTTATTATTGCATAAAGTTATTTCATATCCAGAATGAAAGTATATTTATACTTTATTGCAATATTGTTTCAGAATTTTAATATAAATATTTTATAAATGATTATATTATTTATGTTATACTGTTATCAAGTACACTATAAAATATTATCAAATTCTTTTAATAAATCAAGAAATGTATGTTTTTAGAAGATCGCAAATCATTCGATGTACATATTGCAATTGTCACAAATATCACAATAAAACTTTTGTTATGATTCTATTTGAACATAATGGAAATTATTCAAACTTACTTCACAGAATGTCCGAAGACTTCCAGTTGCAGACTCTAATTGAAGTAGAGATCTAATAAAGAAGAGAAATTGGAGTAACTCTGATAATGGTAATAATGTCAACGACGATGATGATAACGAAATCTTTTTCATGATTATTTAATTCAAAATTCTCAGGCTAATTAACAAATTCATTTTATTCGATTCTTTAAAAATCTGGCTAATTATAGAATCATTATTTTTGCAATATCGAATACCGAATATTTATTGTCAATAATATTTCTCGGCTGTTTTGTCCTAATCCGGTACTGGCAGAGAGAGAGAGAGAGAGAGAGAGAGAGAGAGAGAGAGAGAGAGAGAGAAAAAGAGAGTAACTTTTTCCCCTCGATTCGTGCAGACTCCCCTCATCTGGTGACGCTGCTCATAATATTCTTCATACAGTGTTTTTTCCAAGAAAAAGTGATTGAAAATACAAAGGATCTATGTATAATATTTCAGATGTAGCCGATAAGCTGTTAGAAAGTTCCAAACGAAATTAACAAATATAAAGAAACTGTACAAGGAGACCTCGTCAAGTAGTATTAACTTGATACTTGTAAATGTATAATTAGTCTGGACGGACAAATGAAGTATCAGCCTTGATCTAAGAAAACGGAAACAATAGGATCTACGGAAAACGAATGTCCCCTCCGCTGCGGGGCATACCCCTCTATGGTGGTTTTTCTACGTTCGATGCGGTCGGCGAGGTCACAAAGAAGTAATAGTACCACAGGATGTAAGAAACAGCACGGATCCTCGGGTTTTTCTTAGATCAAGGCTTTACTGTATAAGGTACATGATGCAAAGCTCTATTGCATAGTATAGCGTATTAAAATAATATATTCAAAGAATTCTTGAAAAGTTACTAACACAAATTCCGGCATCGTTATCTCGATGGAAGCGGTGCAAGCGTCTCCCTTATGCATCCTTATAATCAATCCAGCTCTCGATCGAGACTCGCGTGAGTTTGAACGATCGCGGCTGTCGCGAATCGTCTTCCCATTAAACGAGATCCGCGGAAACGCACGTTGTCAACGTTGACACCAGTATTACGATCAGCCTTTATCATTGGCATTAACATATTATTATCCTAGTAAGAATGTGTGCGACACTCCGGGAAATAATCGCGTTCACTGTCACAGGGACGCGCGCGGCAGAATTTGACCAGAGTATGACGAGTGTATATTCAAAAATTCGATGTATCGTGTTACATTATATACTGTATTAATTCGAGTCAGTCACATTTCGCAAGAGAAAATGATCTCGGCGAAGGAAACTCGGCTTAAATCGGCCGCGTCCACTCTCGCTATGAAATGCGCGGCGGCGGCAGTGGCGATCGCGGTCGAACCAGTGACCAGAGATATCGGTAATCTGTTGTCTCTTGTTCCGAGGATTGTTCACACTTCTTTGGTGCAATCGATCGATTTACCCCGGAACGACAACAAACAGTTCAGTCCTCATTTCCATGGGTGGAAATGAGTGTTTCATTTTTTCGTTTTGGTCATAACAGTTATGGTCCCTGTTTGACAGAGATTAATAAACCTTTCTCCGGAACCTAGCAATTTCATTCCGTTAGGATCGAACTAACGATTTCGCGCTTCATAAAGATCCACCGATCTTTCGTATGTCTTTCAGAGTAAACTGTTCCGAGTTTGTGCGTCGTTCGGCGATTCAAAGCGAATCTCCGTTGTTTATTTTGCCGGGTTATGAAAAATGTGAAGGATACAGATTTTCAAGAGGACGTCGACCTGTGATTCATTACAATTCTTCCGAATTACGTTAATATTTTTAGTGGAATCAGTGAAGACTGATAACCGCGGTGCTGATAATAGAACATCAACCGGCTGTGGTGGAGCGCAAGCATTTTCGAAGTCGAGTGTATAGTTTTCGACCTGAAACTGGCCTGTGGTGCTCGTTGTCATCGCCACTCACGGTGAGTAAACATCAACGAACTTTATCGATACTTTAAAATGACATTTATAAAAGCTTTTCAATTGTTTCGAACTTGAAACACAAGAAAATTTCATAAGTCTGACCATATATTTTTTAAAAGTTACCGTTTAATAAATTATTACATTTGAATAATACAAGTATTTCACATGTAAAGGAGACTATAAACATGCTACGAATGTTCGTGCAACTACAAATTTTTATGATTTTCGTTTATTTGAAAGTTCTGTTATTAATAAATATTGACGTAAGATCACATTATAAAAAACAATAACGTTATTTTACGTAATCTATAGATTTTCAATTATACGGCTCATACAAAATGCATTCTGCTATATCATAAATTTATCATGTAGAAACACATTTTTCCATAACATGATTATCTTTTAAAAAATCTAAAACAAATATACTACAAAATGTATTATCGTTAGATAAGTCGTACGTGTAGGTACACGTGTGTAAAGTAAATATTGTAGGCGCATATGGTATTATAACCAAGATTATAATACATATTTTCTCTAACTTTAAATTGCAAGTACGTCGATTGTAATTAAATTAAAAATGTTTAAGTACATGATAAGCACACGTGCAGAAAATCATGAACATTTTCTATAACTGTACATAACTCTAGATAAGTGATCGTAATATGATTTCTGTTTGCAACATTTTTATGCAATTATACCTTTTATGAGAATGCGAGTCTTTGTTATATCATTCGACTTTTTTCTAACCAAACGGTAGTCATCGAGTGCGTCATCTGCGTAATCTCATAGGCGAATCTGTATTCACAGCTTTCAATTGTAGATAAGAGACACGAAGAGCCACTTACAGATTATTGATACAATTTGAAAAAATCTGAAAAAGTCCCACGGAAAGATTAAAAACACCTGAGAAAGTTAGATAATTATTGTGGATAAAGTTACTAATATAAGACAAACGTACAATTTGTCCAACAAATGCGAATACATTAGTATAAAATTGAATATGGATAAAAAGTATGTACATCCAAAACACTTATACGCTTTCCGGGGCGGATCTAGGCATGGGCTTATGGGCTGTAGCCCAGAGCCCCCTTCGCAGTAAAAAAATAAAACCAATTTAAATGAAAAACTTTGGAAAAAATAAATTATACATTGGATATATAATTAGCGAATATGAGAAATTTATATTATTATTACTGTTATAATTTAGAAGGTGAAAAATTACCACTAGGACCGGTTCAATCCCCTCCTTGGTCCCAGTGTTGAAATTATTTAAACTATAAGATTACAGAAATGGAACCTAGTCAATTAATTCTGTCTAATAAGAGTGTACAATTTTGTGTCTAGGTCGAAGTGAACTCCACTTTGTTCGACTGGTGTGGTAATCGGTAAACTACGAAAATTTTGGGCATCTTGTGGATTTATGGGTGATAAAATCAATATTGACAGTAGCGTAGGTTTCCATGGACTGGAAGAACAAAGGGGGGCAGCAAAGAACGAATCGGTTTGCCGTCAAGTGACAGTGTTTCATCGGCCATAACCGAGGCAAGAAGCGAGAAGCAAGAAGCAAAAAGCAAGAAGAAAAACGCGAGACGCAAGAAGCAAGAAGAAAAAAGAAAGAAGCAAGGAAAACCGTACTTATCTACCGGAATCATGTATCGGTTCGATAAACAGTGAACGAAACGCCAGTAATTAAACTATACATCGCGATATATGATAGCGACAGAGAAGTACCTTCACGAACAGACCGACTTCCCTCCTGAAGTCACGCTAAATCATTGATCAATCTCGATCTTATGTGGGAAAATAGTGTCAACAAAGATGACGACCGTTAAAGATATTAAAAAAGCACCTGACGGTGGCTGGGGATGGTTCGTGTGTCTTGGTACCAGCTTAATCACGGTAATTATTCTTTTCTAACAAACATGAAAAATCATTAAAAACAATTATTCGTTCCATGTTTTTTCGTACGAATGTGAAATAGATTCTACGGATATGTATTAATATTTATATCAAATTTAAACGGTAACGTGTCAAAAAATGCACATGCGTTCCTTCGTATGTATATTCTAGAGACATTGCAAAATTATTTTATATATAAAGCTGATTAAAATATTAGATATATGTATACATATAGCAACGACATATTTCTATTTTAAACAGGAGCAGGCATAAACTGTGTTTTCATGACTAATTCTGATAAAAAATCAGAATGTAATAATATTTGTGTAAACTATATTAACTGTTTATCAATCATACATATTTAATATTCTCTTGAACATATATTGAAAGCAATCGATGTATACTTTTAAACCAGACGATTCGCTACAATTGATTTTTTCAAAAATAATTACAGACAAATGTAAATACGAAAAAGTTTGTTTACGATAACGTCTCTTTTTTTATTCCAAATATCAACAAGTTACACTCCCGTGTCTGCCGAGTATATAAATCGGAACGTTCTTAAACAAATGATCTAACTGCGTATAGCAGCTAACATGTCGATAATGAATTCGAAGGTAGAAATAGATTATTCAAAGTCACGGCCGTTCACGATTCGTGCATTTATTTGCATTTACTTTTCAGGATTCATTAGTCTGAAAAAACATAGTCTTTATGTATAATTCCACCATATTGAGAATGTCTGTGCTATTATTCTTTCTACTGTACTACTTCCTACTCTTCTTCTTCTTCTTCTTCTTCTTCTTCTTTTTAATAGCAATCTTTAATGTAATTATCCATTGACTTACGGCACTGCATATCTTTTGTAATTTCTAATTATTTCTCATATAACCCGTTAAAAATTATTATTGCTTTAATTATTGTGTATGAGAGACACGAATGTTTCAGTGAACTTTTTCGTGATCAATACAACAGATTTAAAAATATTTAATGTAGTTCCAAGTATTTGGGTTCTTTCACAACACACGGAATAGTGTATAAATATTATTTATTCAATAATAATGTCTCGGTTTAATCTGGATTGTTATTTCCATTTCGCAACTATTACCAGGGATCTGTACGTGGCGACTGACTGATGCAACCTAATTAATTCAACACATATTATCTTAACCAGTTGTTTCAATATCTATGTACAATATACATATATTTGTATATATCCACAATGTAAACTGTTCGATCATACCTGTTCCATTATTGAAGAAGAATATAAAAGTTCCGTTCCCATTTAATCAAGAATTTCATTCATTTAATAAAATTGTAATAATTCTGTATTATATTATTTTAAGCTGTCGTTGAGATCCTTGGATCCTTCATTTGGTCTTCTATTTAATGAGCCTTTGAAGAAATTGAATATTGACTCCACCGGTGCGTCATTAATAATGAGCATCTTGGACGCCATTGTCAACTTTTCGGGTATAAAGCCATTTCTTTTCATAAATTTTGATCAAACGAAATACATCCAGTACTGTTTTTACACGAAAATATACATATTGTGAGATAGAATTCATTTGCGAAAATTCTGCTTTTAAACTAACAATGTTTAATTTTTGTCACAGGTCTTTTCGTGGGGCCTTTGCTGAAGAATTTTTCTTACAGAAAAGTAGCTTTTTTTGGATCCGTTCTGAGTTGTATGGGACTGATACTTACGTCATGCGCTAACAGCATGATCCATATTATTTGTACTTACAGTATTTTAGGAGGTATGAAGCGACCAGTATATTTCACTATATGTATGTATTACTATTGCAATAACTCATTGGTTACCTGTAAACATTTTTTAACGTTATCTTTTATCTCTTATCTTTCATCGAAATTAATACATTTCATTAATTTTCGTACTTTCCTACAGGTCTAGGAACCGGTCTCGCGCTAGCTTCATCTTTTGTCGCATTAAACACGTTTTTCGATAAAAAACGGGGTCAAGCCGTCGGGTTTTCCATGGCTGGAACAACATTAGCTATGATGTTGGTGCCGCAGGTATGAAGTATAAGTGTCGTCCCTCAAAGATGTTTCATTATCTTGAAATACTTTGCCGGTTTTTACTTTACGTTGTGTAACCGGTACGCTGGTAATATGTATTGTATAATGGGAGTCGTGAAGCGATATACGAGGAAGAAGTTGCCCGGGACTGTACTTGTTACGGATAGAAATGCATTTTTGTTTCAAACGGCAGAATTCATGCGATATGCGATATTGACACGTAATGAAATATAAAATATTGTAAGAGATTAGTGGAGGATGGCTACTGCTGGTCGATTCATACGACATGGTGCATAGCACAGAGAGTATACATATACACCCGAATCTCGTTGACTTTGGCGACTACGCGATTGCGTTTGTCGCATCTCAAGCCAATAGCGTGTAAAGATAGACACAATGTGTCTACCTTAGGCCGCAAAAAACACCTCAATTTGGAGAAGTTTCTCACCTGAAGGTTATTAGCGAGCACGGAAAAACCGAAAGGTAGATCCGGGCCCGCCAGGCTACAAAGAGTCGCGAGGTTGGGGTAGCGGAAAATTTGTTTGTAAAATAAAGAAATTAACCGTCTAGCGAAAGTCATTGCGCATGTGGGGGCATGCAAGGACGAGCCCAGGGTTTGCATACCTGGGACGACGGTTAAAATAAACAGTACAAAGTAACAGCTTCAGCCTTTTCCACGAATCTCAATTTAGTTGGCAAGAGTGGGAGAACAGTATGTAAAGGGAGGGAGCGAACTTTAAGAGTTCAGTCTCCATTTTCCCTCGTCAAGGAATCAGTCGAATTTGTAAAGCATAACGGGTAAAAAAAAAAAAAAAAAAAAAAAAAAAAAAAAAAAAAAATAAAGTTTGTGTGAAGAAACAGTACTAAAGCGATGCTTACATATACATATATACATATACATATACATATACATATACATATATGTGTACATATATATATATATTCTGCTAAACGCTATTACAATTAAAATTTAATTATTCAAATAAGTAGTACAGTATCGCACACCCTACAACAATTTATATCTGTTGATATAGTTAATACATGTTCTTCTGGATGCTTACGGATTCCAAGGATCCATATTGATCATCGGGGCATGTGCGCTGCATTCGGCAGTTGGTGCCTGTCTACTACGGCCAGTCGAAAGCGGAAACAGAACAGTTATTAAACGGGTAATTATTACTAGTGCGGTGATGTCGACAATCGAAATTCGATCTCTTTCGGATATGTCGAGACATTACCGCATTGACAATTTAAAAGAAAATTAGTTATCACAGCTTCACCTTTGGCAGGGTCCTAAACAACCCACCGAAAGCGATACGTTATTAAATAAAAATGGCAATGGAGTGGTAAAAGAAGTAGACAATGACAACGACAACGACCACGACCACGACCACGACCACGACCACGACCCTCCAAGAGACGACAGTCTGATAAAGCACGAGACGAAAGACAAGAAAAAGGACGAGTCATATGTTGGCATACTAAAGGAAACGTTGGATTTGGATCTTCTTAAGGATGGTGTCTACTTGAATGTCATTGTCGGTTTGAGCTTCTATTATGTTGCCGAATCGAACTTCAAACTGATGACTCCATTCTTTCTAACTAGTATAGGTATGTAACGTTTCTTGATTAACGAATTAGCTACCGTAACGACGGATGTTAGTAAAACATCATGAGATTCTACTTAATACCGTTCTGAGAATCTTTGTTTTTGAAAAACTCAAATTCTATAGACAATGCTATACAAGATATGTATCTATACACTTTTGAAACGCTAAAAAAGACGAAACACTTTATAAAACTTTGTATGCCACAATCCAGAATCTCGTCGTGTTCATCTAATTTCCTCGCTACGGCACATAGTGGAACGAAACCTGAAAAAACGCGATAAATAGTCAAAAATCGATCGTAAAATTCTACGAACTGTTAGGACCGTTTGCACAATGTGTATTCGAGGTTTTCACAAATCGATCGTCACAGATTGCTTGCAAATATGTATACATAATATGTATACATAGAAAGGTGAACGATAATAAAGATACATTCGTGTTGCTATCGATTTTTTAACGGTTTATTGCGTTTTTTCGGGTTTCGTTCCACCGTGTCGCATTGTTTAGGACTTCGGTAGACACCTCGAAGGAACTTAACCGTCAATAGGAATGTCAAACGTGGAAGTCGCCACTTGCTTGTCGATAACCGCATTCACCGACATTATTGCCCGAATTCTTCTGCCAACCATCTTCGACAAATTAGGATTCAAGAAGAGATCTGTGTTTTGGGTGTTCTGTCTTCTGGTCGGCATTGGACGGTCCGGTAAGTGGTAAAACAAATTTATTTGTTTCGCGATTCAGCGTTTCGTGGCGTCAATGTTAAGTAATAACTATATTTTAATTGAAATTCATTTCTACTATTTGTTTAGTTATGGCAGTTCAATCCAAAGGAATATGGTTGATAGTGACCTTCGTAATAATTGGATTCCTACGTGGTGCCACTTTGGTCAATTTAAATCTAAGCGTTTCTGAATGCTGTTCGTTGCAGAAGCTGCCAAATGCGTTTGGAATGTTTATGGTGGCCAAAGGCATATTTGTTATAATGATGAGTCCCCTAATTGGTACGCGTAACATATCAACAATATTGCATCATATTTCATCCATCGCATCGCTTCGATATAAAGTCTAATATGCAAAACCTTTCATTCGTTCGTTAAACTCAATTAATGTAGAACAAGATACAGGAGCTAAATATATGGTAAATTTATATTTTCCACTAATAATATTAATGTAATTAAAACAACTTCTAACATGATAGACGAGAGAAACGTTTTGCCTGTTAAATCACGTATTTAGTCAAGCATCGAGATAACAAACATCGTGCAATTTATTTTAACAAATAGTACCTCTCCTCAGGATACATCAGAGATGTCAGCGAAAGTTATACAATTTGTATACATGTTATGACGCTGATGATAAGCATTACGTTCGTTATGTGGAGTGTGGAATACATTTATGACGCGTGTAGGAGGAGAAGATCCTTTTTGAACCGCGTAAACAATGCGAAAACCGAAGCGATTTAAACGAACCATCTAAACAATAATATAACTATGTAAATTAAAGCAATATAGCATAAAAATAAAATATATATATATATATATATATATATATATATATATATATAAATATTGTAACAACATCCTTATGGTCATACGTTCTCGATATTTTACATACATTTACACGGTTACATATTTATAGCATGTTCTACCAGAAGAAATAAGGAAACTCTAAATAAAATTCGAAATTTCTAAATAACAATCAATCCATCTATCGTTTTTTTTTTTCCTTTATTAAAGCATGGGGCTTTATCGGGCCCATAAGCTGGTTTGAATGAGTACATTATATTACAGTAACTATGTCATATAGTACATTGCACTTCAAACTTATAAACTATAGCAAAACACTCAAACTGTTAGCCAAATGTTACCGACAATGTGGACAACGACAGCAGCGACTCTCGTGGCGAGATTTCGAAGCTCGGTTGAGGGGTCCGTACAGCGCCAATTGACGTAGCGGCAAAACGCTGAAACTGCTAGCCAAACTTTGTTACCGACTAGTTCCAAAACATACCGCTAGCTGGCGCTGGCAGTGAATCCCTGGTCGGTAACAAAGTTTGGCTAGCAGTTTCAGCGTTTTGCCGCTATGCCAATTGGCGCTGTACGGACCCCTCAACCGAGCTTCGAAATCTCGCCACGAGAGTCGCTGCTGTCGTTGTCGAAATTTGCAATGTCGGTAACAAAATTTGGCTAACAGTTTGAGCGTTTTGCCACTACGTCAATTGGCGCTGTTCGGACCTTCGAACGCAGCAAATGATTCGTGCCGGAATTTACATAGCCTCTTATGGGAAAACCGGCATGAATCATTTGTGCTTGGCGGAATTCACCTCTTAAGTATTCGGCTACGCTGAAAGCTGTGTCCTACGACCTTTAACAATACATAATGCACCCCAACGCAAAAGGAATTCAGAATGTTCACTTTTGATATTCCTCTTTATTGCACGATATGTCGTTTCGTTCAATTACATCTCATTACACTATCTTTTGCTATCTAGTAAGAATTCACATACATATACTTTTCCACTTGTAGAATATATATATATATATATATATATATATATATATATATATATAGGATCTTTACGAAGACAGTTGTAAAGACCAATTTATAAGTAAGGAAGAAAATTAAAATTTCATTAAAATTCGCACTAAATTGAAATTGATAACAATCAATGACTGTTCAACGTTAATTGAATCTGAATTCTGAATGTGGGTCAGCTGGATGACTACACTACAAATATATATCCGTCAGTTAATATAGAATACATATTCGAATCTGTAGACCGAAATAAATACATCAATTAATTAATTTATTACCGGGAGATTATCATGGCGGGTGATAGATCATTGGACATGAGTCGTTGGTATCGAAGAAAGAATGAAATCTCCAAGGGAGCGTAGTAGCCGCGTAATCATTGTTATCAGGACTATTTCTGTTTGGGTGGAGACTCGTGGAAAGTCTCCTCAGGGTTTACACGGTTGTAATTGAAGAACAGGCATGCAGTGTTCTCCGCGACATTAACTGATTACCTTATACGAACGAAATCTGTCAATGAAAAATGTTGAAGTGAAGCATGTTGATATCGACCGACATCAGCATCGACATTTTTCTTAGACATGGTGCATCATCGATAGATCTCAATATATATATATACATATAAACATTTTGAAATTCCTCGTGTTTTCGTCACTAAGATACCTAGCCGACATTCGTGACCTCTCTCACTGGAACAAGCGAAAAACAAGAAAAATGAGTAACGGTAAGTAAGAAAACATTTTCACGACGAACGGAAAATTTCAAATGGAAAATGATCTCGTGCCGCATAGAATTTTTAGTTAGAACACGTGTAAATGTATAAACACGGTGATTTAGATATTATGGCTAACGATAGATATCGTATCAAAAAGGATTTGGAAACTCTGGCCGACGTTATCGTGCATTCAAAATCTAGATGTTATCGTACAATGTTTTTTTTTTTAATTATATTACGTAGAAATGTGTACATGGTTACAAGTAAAAAATGTATACAGGGTGTTTCATAAAAATAGAAATTAAAAGTATCATAATGTGTCCAATTTACCTTAGTTTTCGGGTTATGGAAGATTGGAGAAAATGTTCAAAGTGCTCGCCATGAAACATTTTGAAAATATCGAATTCTAAAAGGTGAATACTTCAAGTTGAAGATTTATTTTGATCTTATAGAAAAGTTTGGGTTCCCCATGTTAAACATTTATACTTTTATGCAAAAATCTTTGGCTACGAAATAATTACTATAACCTTCCGAATAGAGTGATGCAAGTTCTCCTGCATTTTTACAGAAGTAACACTTGTTATATTATGTGTAAGGAAATTATGCCAGTTTATTATTCTCGTGATTGGTTACGAAATAATTGTGAATCTAAAATGCAGAATGTCTCATTAAAATTTAAAGTTACATTTTAACAATTTTATTGAAATTTAAATCTTGGTACTGAAATTTTGCGGTCAGTTGAAATCGTGACTTGGAATGTTTTATTTTTTATTAGAAAAGAAGTTAATAAAAAATTTTTACATTTTCAAGTCTGTCAATACGATCGTGAGAGTGTTAAAGTTATTACAGCAAAACATCATGTTTGAATGGTCACTACCGAAAATCAGTTGTAATAAATTGCTTTTACCATACGTTATTAAGATAACTGACGTATACCGGTACGTAATTGTATTCGCTCTGTGTCCACACTTTATATTGCGATCAGATGCGTAGACAGACGGCTGTATAATTATAAACGCATGTGTCGAAACGAATCAATGAACGATTCACGTCTGGAACGCATTTAACATTTTATTTTGAACCGGACTCGACAGGGATTAGAAAAAGGAAAGAAATGCTGTCGTGTAGGGACGTATTATGGTATCTCGTTTTCTGCGGCTTTGCCATCAATTATATGTTGAGGATCAATATGAACCTAACGATAGTGGCAATGGTGATACCTCATTCGAACAATGCTGGATCTTCCCAGTGTAACTTGGAATCTGCAGAACCGACTTTTCTGGAAACGCAAGAGGACAATAAAACCATTGCTGCCGTTTTTCTCTCCACACCTGCACCGAGAAACGTCACGGTATGTAATAATAAATAATAAATAGTGGGGGAGGGGGGCGGCACTTTCACTGATAGTTCCAGTAAAAAATGTTCTTGTCGGTGTGAAAAGTTGCACAAGTTTTCATTGTATATTTTACCGCGGATTTATCAACGTGATATATTTACTGTCTCTGTGGACGTTCATCTTTTTGATGCCTTGTGTCAGTTGTCTTGTGGATCAAGTCATATATGCGTTTGTTACGTAGAGGAAAGTTGTCGGGATCGTACGACTTAAAAAATGTTGGGTGCTCAACCAACGACTTTTAGATCGAATGATATTATTGTTTTAATTATCATTAGACGATACAGTGACATCTTGATCTAATGTTTCAAAAAAATTATCTATTTACATCACACATAATTTTGTTACGCCCTATACATTATATGAACAGAGAAAGAATAATTAAATAGCATGACCGATTTCAACGTCGGAAAGTTCGGCATCTTAATATTGTTAGATATAAGAAATACAATTGAATATTGTTCTGCGGTTAATAAGAAATGCATAATAAATCTACTGCGTAACAGCGTGCAGAGTGTAACATTGCATTTTCTCATGTTGTAATTTACAAGCTTGAATCTGTCAAGCTGCAGATATACTATCGCATTACCAACTCGTTGTCAGTTCCAGAAAGAGCGATTCGGAAGTCTTACGAACAACCCACGAGTAAAACAGTTGTTTCTGAAACTCGGTTTTTCCTCGTCGATTCAATTAGAAATATATTTATTTTGGAATAAGTGCATTTAGTCTGAATAAGAAAAAAATTAACATGTCGGTTCGGTTTGGAACTTTTTCATTTGGGCTTGTAACGAAAATTTAAACAATGTGATTCGTAGATTGGTCTACGAGCGATGAAAGATTAAAAATTGTGGAAATTACAATTTTTCCATTTTCAGTCAATTTTCACTATTTTATCCTATTACAATAATTAATTATCTGACGTTTTCACCATTTTCAATCGTTTAGAACTCGCGTAAACCAATTGACCGATGTCGACGAAATTTTCACCATCTACGCATATACAAAAAAAGCTGAAAAGATTATTGTGATAATGTATGTTATTGTTTTCAGTACGATGACCGCTTCAGTTGGAACGAGTACGAGCAAGGTCTGGCGCTTGGGGCTTATTATTGGTCCCACTGGTTAACGCAACTTCCTGGAGGGCTGCTGGCAAGACGCTACGGAACCAAACTTGTTTTCGGCCTAGGAAATTTCGTAACGGCCGTTCTCGGTTTTCTAATTCCGTTTACGACACGCTATCACCTGTACGCGCTCATTTTTCTGCGGGTTCTTCAGGGTCTGGCTGCAGTGAGTCAACAACAATTAAGAACAAATCAAACACTAATGCAATCAGAATCACCTGCCGCTTGTTTCTCGCTACCGACCAGATAAAGATAACGCGGGCAAACATATCGATGATAATTAACATTCATTCGCGAATGTTAGTTTTGCATTACATATACATATAAAAAAAGATCAAATTTATCGAACAGACTATAAGAAAGGAAGAAATGCTTCGACCAATGTTTACACAAGATTTGTTTATTTAGGGTGTCGTATGGCCTTCGATGCACGATATGACGGCTAAATGGATCCCCCCGAACGAAAGAAGCAGATTCGTCAGCTCTTATTTAGGTGAGACGCGTAAACACTTTGACAATTTTAAATATTAACATGACATACACTTTTTATTCGCGTCATTATACTTGCTATTTGATTCCACAAAACATGTGACGTTTTAAACATTACAAACTAAAATCGAGTTCTTTAAATAACATACATACATACATATATGGTATAAACGTTTTCAAATAAAAAGAGTGCAAAGTTAATTTGCAAAATAAAATTATAGTAACTAATGAAATTAAAAATTGTGCATAATAATTGTGTTGTAGTCCTCGAACGTATACGTATATATTAGAGAAAGATTTAATAAACATCTTCATAAGTGCTTACGTGGCTTTCTAGGTAGTTCCGTAGGCGCTGCCATAACTTATCCATTGTGTGCAGCCGTTAGTAGCAGTTTCGGTTGGGGTGCAGCCTTTTATGTAACATCTTTACTTGGCGTGGTTTGGTAATACATACTCGAGACATTATACTGTGTTAACATTAACGTTCCAAGCGTAATCAGAAACGTGAATTTAGATATTAAACTATAACTTATGCGACGCTTCTTCAAAAGGTACGGCTTGTGGCTATTCCTTGTACACGACTCTCCTCAACAACATCCTCGAATAACAGAAGAAGAGAAGCAATATATTTTGGACAATCTTGGTACATCTGTTGAGGAAGAGGTAATTGCGATACCATGGAAATCCATCTTGACATCGCGTCCTGTTTGGATTACCACTGCTGCACACTGGAGTCTTGGATGGGGTTTCCTTACATTGATGACTCAAGCGCCAAGTTACTTTAACTTTATTCATGGATGGAATATTAACGCGGTGAGTAAAACCAACGATTTTCAGCGTTTTCTCGCCGAAATCTACAGGATTACTTATACGATGAAAAGTGAAACATTTCTGTTTTCGTCGGGTGAAGTTTAATCAAACTTTGATTTTTCTTGTTGTATCGGTTGCAGACCGGTATTCTTTCCGGAGCTCCGCACGTGTCTAGAATGATTTTCTCGTATTATTTCTCTATCATGTCCGACTGGTTAATACGTACTAAGAAGATGAGTATAACGAACGTTCGAAAGCTGGCCACATTTGTATGTACCGGCCTGCAAGGCATTTTTATCCTGTTTTTGGGATACAGCGGATGTCATCCTACCCTCGCAATAATCTTCATGATAGCAGGAACTACCGTGAATGGCGCGATTTCAGCCTCTACTTTGGCAAATTTGGTTGATCTTAGTCCAAATTACGCTAGCGTTCTGCTTGGATTCTGCGGAATGATAGTAGTATGGTGCGGCTTTGTTTCGCCAGCTGTGGTTGGGTATTTAACGTTTGGAAATGTAAGTAAGATTGTTTTGGTATTTGTTTGTTGTAATTATTAGGTGTACACAAGCGTGTCAAATTTTAATGTTTCTTTTGCAGCAAAATGTATCACAGTGGCGTATAGTCTTTCTCATAGCAGCTGCCAATTCCATTGTAGGATGCATTATATATTTACTATTTGGAACTTCGAAGGAACAACCATGGAACAGGTATGGGAAGCCAAGCATCGAAAGAGGTCAAGAAATGCGGAAATTAACAGAAACAGCTGTTATAAAAGGCGAAGAGTTTGGCGAAAGTACCGAAATGACAGAAAATGATAAAATCGTAGAAAATGGCCACTCTAACGCTTGAAATATCCGCAGACTAATGTAAAAAATAGAAAGGGTAAAATCAGTTGAAGAATATGTCAAAGATATGCAACGGAGTCGCGAAACCTTCTCGTGGCGTAAAAATATTAAAACTATTTTTGGCGAAACAAAGTACGAGAATCCAATGCATTTACAGCTCTTAATATTTCAGATTGTTATTATACATATAACGATGTTTCCCAGTATTAACGACCGGTGCAACATTAAAATTTGTTCATCTTCTTCGATCATGTATTTATATGTATAGTGAATTCTCATCAACGAATTAATCACGTTAATTTTAAAATGATCACAGCATCACGTATTTTGTAAATAATCGCATGATTTATTTCATTTTTATCGAAAGTTTTATAAAAAGAGAGAATCGGAAAAAGAAAGTAATAACTATGAAAAAACTGTACAAACATTTTTCTGAAATAAAACAATTGTGTAGAGCGTAGATTGTTTCAAATATACTAATATTACCGAAACGTGTACGGATTGTAGAATTGTATGTCATCGATATTCCGTCGCGTCGTCTTCTATTTTGGATCCCCCATTGTATTGTGTCTTAACTATGATTAGTATGTTTCAGCTTGAGGTACAACAAAGATATACTTGTAGAATGGAAGTATACATATATGTATAATAGTATATATTTCATAAGAATAGAAGATAATTATTACAAATTCTACAACAATCATATTAATGAATATTTTATTGATTTTTTCTCAAATTTATGTGTATACAAATGCTTCCGAATACCGTATTGATTTGTATATGTATGTATCCAATATGTATCCATATATATATATGTCTTCACAGTCACATTAGATGCGAATGTAATTTGCATGGAAAAGTTACAGGACACGAATTATTTCACACTAAAAGGTTGTACAAGCCTGTTACGCCTCAAACAGAATATTCCAAATTAACTAATTTCTGAAGCGATTCCGGAGTTTGCTTCGGCGACGTTGAAATGGCTCCCGAAGATGAACAATTAGACGGTTTTACAATCGATGGCACTTTAGGAGGTAACGAGCTCATTTTGCGCCCAGTTGTTGTATTCCCTTTCACCGACGATCCACTGTGTGGGCGACCTAAACGTGATTAATTCAGAAGGTAATAATATATAACATGTATTCGTTTTTCCAGACCGACATATACATATATACATATATATATATATATATATATATATATATATATATATATATATATATATGTATGTATATACTACTGCACATTCAGTTAAAAATTTTCTAATAAACAGAAGTAATATTTTGTTACTTTCCTCTTAATTGATTGAACATTCTTGAGAAAATGCCAGGTGCATTGTCATCGGTCTCCTTTTTCTCATCGTTGTTCTCGTTATTGGAATGTCGTCGCAAAATACGGCTGAGGGATCCGGCACGTGGGTGGAACAGCTTTTTCGGTGAACCATCTTTATCCACAAGTTTTAACATTCTTCCTAGAGAATTACTCTTCTCTTTCTGCGATGGATCTTCGCCGTATTTCGCGTTCATTTCCGTGCCGCCCTAACAAAAATTTTTCATTGTTTCGTCTAAACAATCTTTTACTATTATTCACTATTCTATAAAGATACGTTTACTTACTCCACATTACTTAACATGAGATCGCTTACCATAGGACTGTCTAGCCTTGATTTATCTGCACCTGGTGTCTGCGAGCGATGTTTGAACATTTTTCCCATTCTGTTTAATGTGGCAGTCTTCAACTTCCTAACATCTTGCCTGACAGTTGCAGTTCTTGATGA
The DNA here is from genome assembly GCA_916610255.1 of Lasioglossum lativentre. Lineage (NCBI taxonomy): Eukaryota > Metazoa > Arthropoda > Insecta > Hymenoptera > Halictidae > Lasioglossum > Lasioglossum lativentre. The sequence goes on from OU744359.1 coordinate 477,832, forward strand.
TCTATGCGCCATTATCGGTGATCCATCTTGCTGTTGCATTTCGGTTGTCCCTTTGTTCACATTTAACGACAATTATGAAATTATTGATGGCAAAATGATGGAAAATTTAATGTTCAAATATTTTTTGGATCCACTTTGTGTAGAATGTGAAATAAAGTATCATTTAATGCAGCTAAATTTGTTCCATTAATCAACAACTTGAACATTTGTCGCTGTAATTTGATTATGTAATATAATATTTTCATCTTCGATATTCTTCACGCACGATCGTTATATCATTTACAGAGAAAAGACCGTAGGTTCTAAAATATACTATACTTGTATACATATATGTATACATATGTATGTATATTCGATGTCATCGCCATACGGTTCCCCATTTTCGGGAAAATTATTCAATTAGGTAAATTACAATCGGATTAAATCGTGCATCAATCATAATTAGTGTTTTGTTAATCGAATAAACATGTAGCGTTGTTTATCAATTCTCATTTATCCTCGTAATAATGAGCAAATATGAATCGGTTATAAATTAATTAACAATCAATAATTGTTCGTATCAATCAAGATTATTATTATTGGTATCCGATTGTGAAAACGTAAATGTTATCGTTTGTTTGTGTGTAGAATCTGACGCGACGTCGCAACAACGACGTCACGACAAGGAACAAATGAAAATATTAAAAACCCAACAGCCTGTTACTGTCATGTCATATCGTATAAACTTTTACGATTTTCTACGCAAACTTTTCACAAGTTTTTACACAGAGTCGTAAAAACTAGTTTACACGATTCTGAGGCAATGTTTCTTTTTGTAACGACGCGACGTTGATAAAGAGTTACCCGTAGCATCTGCTTGGCAATTTTTGCGAAACAATTGACAGATTACAGCGACTGCCAAACTTCCGCGCGTATAAGGTAAGTAATCTTAAAATATTTTAAAACTGCGATCATGCTATTCGCGTAGTAAGTTTGATTTTGCACAAAGATCCACAGTCCAAGTAGGAAATAATAAATCTCTGCCTGTGAATTTACTTACTCGGTGATAGCCGTGAATTGATCGGTCTTGAATCTTTAATTACTTCCTGCTTCTCTACTAATCGTATCGACCTGTTGATTTCCCCGACTCGAGTTGCTTCTGTTACTATTTCCTGTATGAAATTTTCATTTACAACATGTATGAATTAGGAACAGTTAATAATATTATATTACGGCATTACGGTTTCATAGTTTAGTAATTCTGGTAATACATAGACGTATGGACAGGGTGTTCCAAAATTACAATATACATATGTCGTGACCGTGACCGTGACCATTATAGAGAGATTCACAAATATTTCATCCACAAATAGACATACATAGTTCGTCGAGATTGGCTTTGATCAACACGGTTAGGTGAAAAATTCGATAAACACGAAACGAGATTACGAGACTCACCGATTCCTGTCGTTTGAAGTCTTCATAACCTCGAGCGTCCGTGTCCATCGTTGTCGCCTTTATTGCACGAGAATTCGACAGACGCTGATATATCCAGAATTCGGTGATTGTAGCTTTTGTTCAGTGATTAAGCTTTGTCAGCTTGCCCGTATAAAGCCATTTAATCGGGATAATCGAAACTCGTGAAACTGTAACAACGGTACAATTGCATGATTCTGCAAACCGTTATGTTTGTTTGATTACTACATATTTCCCTGTACGATCGGGAAGCGTTTACAGGGTCTCGCAAAATTTTAACTTGCTAACCCCCCATTTAAAGATAATATGAGAGGATATAAACACCCTTGACTTTATCAATTTTTTTCTAGATTGTTAATTAAGATATTAAGATGAAAAACAAACGAAAATCACTCGAACTGATCTCCTGCATTTCATATATTTTTTCAGAATTGCGAATATAAGAATTAATAACTCCAATTAAAACTGTTTAACCATCGCCGCGCCGCGCCGCGCCGCGTCGCGCCGCGCCGTCATGAGCTCTTTTGAGATTTTCGATTGGCTTAGAAATTTAATTAATTTCATAGCGTTTGGATTGCGGTCTGCCAGAAACATGGAACGTCTGCGTACTTTTATTAAAACACAGGTGAATAAACATAAAACAATTAAAAAGGGGTGTATATAAAATGTTAAATATCGTGAAAAAGTGAAATATAAATGTTCAAATAATTATAAGACTGAGAAATACGTATTCTAAGATGTTCCATCCCGTACAAATGTTTCCACTCGCTAAAACACACACTACTCGTGGTAATTGTGGTTAATCTCCCGTGCATGCGGTCATATAAAGCTAAAGCTAAAGCTATTACACATTGAACGTCATCGTTTAACAAACTGATTTAATTTCAGTTTATAAATTGTTAATTTCAAATTATGATAAAGAGAATTATATTATTGTAATTAAAGAATTATTAAACTTTACGGTAATTTAAATCATTATTGTAATATCTGTGGATCTTTAAGCTTTACATAAAACACAAGTTGAATTTTAAAAAGCAGAATAAAGGAAAACTAATTGGGAAATATACAATAGAAAAGGTAATTGTAAGTAAAATAGTCTGTTTAAGATCGTCGAACCACATTGCACGAGCAAAAGTTTGTTATTCCATGTGAAATGCCACGTTACCTTGAATAGCAATTACCAACGACGTTTTCTTTCACCAATCAATTGAACGTGCAATCATAAAAACTCAGGAATCGAAGGTTCGTTCGTAATCGTTCTCCTCGACGTACAGATCGCACATCCCTCAAACTAAGTTCTTTTAGGGCTCGAACATTCGGTGCGAATATCACGTTTTCGCACAATTTTATCAAGCGCAAAATGCCTCTGTCACATTCTAATAATCTAAAAAGATCAAACGCACCTAAATAGTCGGAATCGATATTCTGTTCCTGTTTCTAAATGACGGAATGACTGTTCACTGTTTTGCGAGTCGAAGTCGTAGAGAGTATTGAAATCGCAGTGTGAACACATCGTTTTAAAGGCTAAAGTAAAGGCGAATTTATACTTCTTCGTATTGAATGTGCGGGGCGTATAGAAAAATATAAATTATACATATGTCGAGATCGCAGGTCGCAACTATCGTATAGTAAGTTTGCTGCAGGACATGAAAAAAAAATTAAGAATAAATTTGTATTTTTTCTTTAATTCGGCCATTCACAAGCCAAAGTGATTAACTCCACCTTTCACATTTTTTTTTTATAATTTCGTTACCAAAACATTCGACTGATACTTGACTTTTTATACATACAAATACATTATACATATACATACGTACATACATACATATATGTGAAATAAACTTCTCGGTAATAAGGATACTCTTAACAGTTTCCTCAATAGCACCGAAGTTAGACAATTTGCGTTATAACGAGAATTGTATAAAATATTTATTATAAACAGCTATATTATCTCACAAAATTTATGTAAAAATAATACAGCGCTGTTGAAAACAGGGATAACAGTACTCGTCGCAAATGCCATTGTGCTATTCAAGATTTATCTCCTTCAATTTTGTCAATACAATATCTGGCACCTGTTTGCTATTGTATGTAATGCAAATATAATTGATCGGAAGGAAAGTATTGAAAGGTATCAAAGCCAGATTGGACCATTGCTTTCGTGACACGAGCGCAGCACAATTCAAGCTATTGGATTTTAAGAAATTGGCATGTGTCTCGTGGTTGTCTGATTCGGTAAAACCAAACGCGTGTTCCGAAATCGAAATCGATAAAACATCTTCGCGCCGAACACTTTGACATACATACGTTCGATTTAACGGAGAAACGTGATCCTTGGTTCATCGATCACCCACCGACCGGCGACCCTTCGAAATTAATAACTTTTTTCTCCGCACGCGATCGCTAAATGATAAATAACATCTGTAGCTTTGTGAAACTAATTTGGATCAAGCTAAAAACACAATTATTCCTCATTATTAGACAGCGGATTTATGTGATAATGCATATTTTTATAGAAAAAAGATAAATACAGAGTGTCCGAAAAATAACGTAGAACCTTGAAAGGGGTGGCTCCTAAGGTAATTTGAATTAACTTTTTCCTTAGCGAAAATTTCCACCTTGGCTTCGTTAAGGAGTTATTTACGTAAACGATTGCTGAGCTAATTGATCAAAATACAAGTTTCAACGGTCGTTATTTCAATGGTATTACATTGAATTTGTAAAACATATTAAAGCACAACAAATTATGCAAATTTGTATATGTCCCAAAGGTATGACATCAATAATTATATAATAAACTACATTTTGCTATTACTCATGGTATGTGAAAATGAATCGGGTTACCAGCCCTAAATTGAAAGCAAAACCATATTTGATTTATTGAAAGCTATACAATGAAGCACGCGATGCAGTGTTTTCGATAAGAACTATATATTATGTTGTTATAATTCACCAACCGAAGCGTAAATCACTAAATATACGTAGAATGTAGAAGGTACATAAATATTGTTTATAAAGATCCCCGTAGCATGATTCTGCACGTTCGGTTTGGTGGAGGTTTGGCCAAAGAGGTACGTGAAAAATTGTCCTTGACCTTGAAAAATTGATATCGAAGCTTCAATAACGATTACAATGACTTTATTCGCGATACATTTACATTTACATTTACATTTACATTTACATTTACATTTACATTTACATTTACATTTACATTTACATTTACATTTACATTTACATTTACATTCACATTCACATTTACATTTACATTCACATTTACATTTACATTTACATTTACACTCACATTTACATTTACAATGCAAGAGGATCATAAATAATGACGAAGCATCAGGAAACTATAAATTAGCTCCAGGTAACGCGATTTTAACAACAATTAGCCACAAATTTAGTGATCAAAAGTTAATACCGCAACATCGTCCAGATTACGCAGCTGGTCGACCACGCATTCAGTGATCGCATTGACTCGTACTTTTCAATTAGCTTTTCCCTGGCGCACTGATAAATTCAGGGCTTCCATCCTACAGTTGGTCGTTTCCATGAAATACGTGAAATTAATTAAAAAAATGTTCGCGTCATGAAATACGTTAAAACTAGGTCTCTTCAGAGTTAGTTCAACGTAACGTGTATCCATGTATATGTATAAAGATTTTTTAAATCTTTTTCAGACTTACATCTTAAATAAATAATAGTCAAGTTCAAGTTTCTTGGAAAAGACTAAAATTGCATTATGCTTAAACTTAGAAGAAAACATGATTGTTGAGAGCTGCAGCAGATAATTTTCTTTTGAAATTGGTGCGCGGTCACTTCACAAGTTTTAAGATGGCTTCCGTGGGACTGAGAACACGTTAAGATATTTCGACTGGGCAGGAAGTACGTAACCCTTTCCACAGTTTATCTACGAAAATACAAGTTTCTCCGAACATGGTACCCGTAGACAGTGTTGGGTATTCCAACAACTCGAACTTTCCGTCGAGTTCGAACTCGAAATATTTGCATTTAACGTACGTACAAACATGTCAAATACTAAAAAGCAAACACTCCCACACTCGGAAGCTTTAATTCAATTTTTATTCCCCAGGAATTTCACGACAGGTCTATTTAACAAAAAGTTTCATTCGTATAACGCACTTTAACAATATATTTATATTCGCATTTATATTTTATATTTATATTCATATGTGCAAGCGACAAAGTTTTGGAACTATGCAGCAGAGTTTTAAAAAGGAATTTAACATAACAACGGTGTAATATAAAATCAATTTACAAATCGACTTTTACATTGCCAATTAAATAATAATAATAATAATAACAACTGACTACAGTATGCATCATAATATACTATACATATGTATACACGTTGTACCGATTATATGTATAAATTCTGTCAGTATTAAAGTTAACACTGCTCACAGTATGGTTACAATAAAAAAAACCTGCTCAAATCTGGAATGATCTGTGAATCACTTTTTAATAGACCTGATTACTATGACCATATATGTATGTGGTTCTTTCATAAAAGTATGTTGCAGACCAGTTATGGTATGCATGGTGGCAAAAGTGTACTTGGAAAGACTGACAAAGGGGTAATTGCCATAAATTCTAGTCTTACAGCAAACTTACTAAATGTTTTTGTAAAAATACTTCGTTTTCTTAATGTTTCAGCGTATAAATCCGAGACTCGAAATAATCAAAATCATGAACAATCGATTGCACACGATCAGAGTAATCACGATTCGTTTAATCGATATGTTACTGCGTTTCAACTCTGTCGTAATGCAACAAAAAATATTCCCTCATAGAAAAATACGAGAAGGTTAAAGAGTAAAGAGAATTTCGTAAAAAAATTAAGGTAAATATTCTCTTGCGGCTTTCGAGTGAATAAAAAACATTTAAAAATCTCAGTCTTTTATAACAAACACATTTTCATTAAAATCGTTCCTATCTGAACAAAGCAAACAATTCTTGATGCATATATAATAACGTGACATTTTCAGACACCATACTATATGGTCCTTCGATGATATCAATAGGCGCGGCTGTACCGATTAACTGATATCCGTAATTGGCAAATGACATATCGAATTTGGGTTTATGCTATGTGAGAAATAATTTTCTCTCTGATTTGTAGATTTGTCGATGTTAATTACTGGTGGAGTTTACTATCATTTGAGGAAACACAGTCTCGATATACATAGAATGTAATCAGAATAACGAAATATTATTGTGAATATTACGTACATTAAATGAAATTAGATATTATTGTGAATATACCACTAAATACAATAAATAGACTGCTGGATTTTATGCATTTGTAACAAAAATGAATAGCTATAGGTCAAATATAAAACTGAAAAGACATTAAAAGAATTTACACTTCACCACTTTTATCGAAAGTAGAAAATATAATTTATAAAAAGTATATCTATTAACATTTTTCGACTTTTTAAAATTTAATTTAACTGTACATAAATATTCACAGTCTAATAATAAATAAAAGTGATTGGTACGGTCATAAAAGTTCAAAGAAATCGAAGGGATTAAATGCAAACGGAATGATCTTTTTTTAGTCGCGTATGCACTTTTTTACAGTTTTAAACTTTTTATTATTTTTACCTTGGAAAAAGCAGATTATTTCTTACTACGAATTGTTGAAACTGTTTGAGCCGCTTATATGACGACGAAGCAGTTGAAACCTTCGGTAGTCGTTAGTGGAATTATAAAAGATATTTGTCGTTAGAAGAGAATTATACGTTTTTTCACATGGCGAAATGTCGAATTTCAAGACATGGTTGTGCTCTTCGGAAGTTTTCTTCAACTTTTAGTTGGACGCAATTAATTCCAAATGGAGGACTTTGGAAGCTGTTCTTTGCGAAACGTCGTTAAAATACGATTTTTTATTAGTGATTGAATGATTGTTACGCTTTACATGCAGAAGCTTCGGTAAGAATTGATTTCATGCGAAGTTGATTTATTTCAAGTGTCTTAATAATTTCAGGACCGTAATAATTAACATTCGTTAACAAATTCGAGTCCAGTTCTAAACCAGAAGCAGATACGAATCAGTTGACGACAGTTTTGAAAGTGTAAACGGGAGATTGTGGTCTTTATTGTAATTATAGTACTACACGGTCCTCGGCATGGAAAAGTGATGGTAATTTGTGGTTACTTTGTTACTGTATCAGGGGAGGATTCGAGGAAACAATTATAGTGTGGATGGTAAGCTCGACTTTAGGTAAACAAACACGAGGACGCTACAAGAAGGGAAGATAGATAGGTTGCTGACGATTGGTCAGGCCAGAAATATGAACCCCCACGAACTGGTCCTGGTCCAGGACTCCTGGAATCAGTTGGCGACCAGGACCCGTCGCGCGCGCTTCGATGTTTTCTGGCTGCTGTTCTCGTCGGATTTCCTTGTCTGCCGCGCTTTAACAATCGTACCATTCAATTAAAACAAAACCACACGAAACTGTGCAATTACACAGACGAAATCAAATAAAATTAAAAAAATAAATATTCTTATAAGTGACAATGTGTGTAACATTCCATTAATATTGTTTCGAATTACAAAGTTCCTTCAATCCCATTGTTTTTTTTTTTTTTTAATTCATTTTATGATAAATTATTATGTCATTTAAATTCCAAAGGTTTCCGATAATTAAAGAAAAATTCTAAAAAGAAAAGGGTACTTTATTCAGCTCGACGAAACGTGTACTTGTTAAACTGTTTTTTACAAAAAAATTTTACCAACAATCCTTTCACGTTTAATTCTACACGTTCTGAATAATTGAAAAGATATGAAATAATATAGATTTCCTCGTGTCTGACAGTGTGCGTAATATTAAATTTTATAATTGATAAGAAGAGATTTGCAATCTGTTCGTTTGTTATCTAAACTGATTTTGTTTTGAAGCCAGAAGATCATTTACAAAACTACTTCCTTCATTGTTCTCTAAAACTATTCTGTATTACTTGTGCCACCTTAATCACTTAGTGATACTACTGTGAGTCAATTCAGGAATATAATACAAGTTTCAGGATAATGTGTGTCGCTAACTTGAAGTTTCAAATTTACAATAAAAAGTGTATATTGTACAACGAACAACGGTATATGTGATTTAACAATTGTTTCTATAATTTTATTAACCTTAAAAATTAAGATTGATTCTCAACTTTTAAGCGGGACGAGTGAGTTAAAGTTTTCTTTAGTTTAAAAATTTATTGTGCAATTTTGTTTCGTAAAATTGAAACGAGCTTTAAGAAGGTATTGTCATTTCACTGTGTAGCGCACAAAAAATTTAATTAAAATTCTCAAACGACGAATAATTGTTTTATTGGCCGACGTCGTGTATTGAATATTCAGCAGTCTTCTATAAAGTCAAAAGTATTGCGATTTCTACAATACTTTCTACAAAATAGTTATTCTTAAATACTGTAATGAAAAATTTGCATACACCAATAGAAAATAATGTTTGAATAATTTTTCCACAAGGCGGTCTAAATATTCTTTCCTATTATATTCGAAATAATACTACATACATACAATACATATGCTATACATATACTATTACACTATTATACTATAACGCGCAAGGTTTTGACAAAAATCAAAAGTGTCTTTCCTATGCATTGCTTAAACGAACATGGTGCGAAATACTGGAAGTCGTCCATAACTACTGCAGCAATAAAATGATTCCCGATTTCCTTAGAGCTGATAAGCACTGTAGATTTCGACGCGAAACCGCACTTTATGTGAGAATTTTTCCACATCATTTGTTAAGTAGAATCCGATTTTTGCAGGAGAAACTTTCCTCAAAACTTTTACAAAATGTGAACAAAGAATATCACGTTAATATTTTAAAGAAATTAATAATTTTGATTTGCCTGTTTTTTTACATTTTTATAAACCATAAATCTTTACAAAATACTTTACTAATTATGCACTGAACTCATTAGTAGACTGCGGATCTTGATGCAAAATAAAAATTTTCCTAGTATGTTGAATAGGTTAAAAATAATGTATTCTTAAATTGTTCTAATGTTGTTATTGTTTTAAATGACACCTACTCATTGTTTAAATAAATACGTAAAATCCGCTGTCCACTCATTGGCATAGCTAATAAAATAAACGAATATGAATTAATTTTCGACAGTGAGTACAACATTTGAATAAAGCTCGTAAGTAAACGAAGCGTTATGAAGTAACTGCGTGACTTCATTGTTCGCCGGAATTATAATCGTTTATGTGTGAAACGAATCGCGTCTGATTTTATTGAATTGCCGTCGGAACGCAATCATGTTTTTCGGGATTCGTTATTTCGGATACATTTCTATGTACACCTAGAAATTATTAAATAAATTCCTTTATTTAAGCACATCTCTATATGTATATAAAAATTGCGAGAAATCTAAACAAATTCAGTCCTGTGATTTTTATAAAACAACGTGTATACACATCTTGTGCTCGGTGCGGTTAGCATTAAAATTGCTTTGCTAAATAATATGCTTGGTAAATAATAAAACTGTTTTCATTTAAAAAGGTGTAATCCAATTGTTCATCAGTGATATCGAATACTTTCTTTGCAACGATCTAATACTTTTCTCCGTTTACGCTGAAAAAAAGATGGCCGCAATCATCATGGATCACAAAGTTTACAACGGTACCATTCCCTCAGCCATGATTCCCTTGAAAACTTAATTTCTACTTCCTGAACGCACTGAACGGTAAAACAATTCCTTTTATGGACCATTCCGAATTCAAAGTGCAGTACCATCAATAGGCCGGATTTTGAGCCACTTGTTCTCCCATTGAACCGTGAAAATATTATGAGAATTTCTTAACGCGACTAAATCCCACGAGAAGATGCAATTTCAAGGTTTAAACGAGCGAAGTTGGACCACGGTACTTGATGTCAGAAAACCCGGTTAAGTATGTCTTATTTAAAATTTCATTCAAGTATGTCTTCTGTAAAATTTTATTTAAAATTATGTTACGAACAGTATCGACGAGTGAATGAACGAAAAGAAAAGTAAATTGAAAGTCCATCTATAAATATTTTCGCGAGGTTTATTATTTTAATTATGCATTCAGTAACTATAGAAGTGAATTGATACGCGACTCGAGTGTAGAACATAATAGCAATCGCGTTCGGTAGTGTGCATGATAAACGAATACATAATCATGATAAATATAGAAAATTGCAATGAATGCAGTAGCATAGTGAACAAACGTTTTCTTGATAAAGGCAGCTTCTTCCGTAGATACATATGTGTCGTGTGATTCACTTGAAGACCAAAATGGCAGACACGGTGACGCTCTTAGCGACGTTAACCTTTATTGGTAAGTCAGAATTTAATATTTATGGATATACTATATGAGGAAATAGAATTTTTCTGTTTCCATAAACGGACTCGTGTGCATACCAGTTATGTAATCGCTAGACTGCGGATCTTTATGCATTTATGGCTCCTAAAAATTTGCAAAAAATGCTAGAATATGTTTTCGTTTGATATAAGACGATGACTCGGCTCAGACTGTCGTCGTATTTCGGATGAGGACACCTATTGCGGCTTTGTTCTCGAGTCAGCCGAGTGAGGTAGCAACAGACGATAGAGTCAGTGTTGTCCAGATGACGGAAGGGAACACGAATTGAGGGGAAAAAGTTACCCTCTCTCTGCCAGTACCAGACACACGCACGACAGAAACGAAACGAAACGCCGCGCCGCGCCGCGCCGCGTCACGTGACCGAGCCGCGGCGGATGCGTGGGGAATAGCGTCGTAGAAGGAGAAGGTAGAGTGGGGACAAGTCTTATTGTTAATCTGGCGACTCTGTGTAGAATCACCTACTTTTCGGTTGACACAATTGTTGGTAAAAAATTGTGGAGTGTTTCCTCATTACTATGAGCCAACTCTCATTTAGTTTTGTCAGGATAGAATACAATTGAAGATATTATCGACTTTGCATTTCCAGAAAAAAGTGTGGAATTATGCATCGGAGTTATTCTTTTGTTTGAGAAAATGACCAATTACCTAACGAGCAAAACCATAACCGTTTTAAAGCATCCATAAGAAGAGAATGGAAGGTTTTAAAACTCGTTAGCAAACCAGCCAGCATGCAAATGCTGAACATTCTATCCAACGATTTGAAAACATTTTATGCAATAAATTTCTTCCAGTAAGTGCATACATCAAAGGTAGATCTCCGCCAACGTTTGGTTGAAACATACATACATATACATAAAAGTTTATGGGTGGTATATCAGTTTAAAAGCTCTTTGACTCGATATTCTATTTACATATCTTGCAAACTCATCGTCACTATATCTTAATTTTCCATTTTCTGTTCCATTGTAAAAATTATTTCTATTATCTGGAGCTTTTATGGAATTTAATTCAGAGAGAAACATGTACAGGAAGACTGATGCCAATTAAAATCGATACAGCATCGATGTCTAATACGTTTATTCGATACGTCTAGGTACGTTCATCGTTAGCCACTCGAGTTAATACTGTGGCATGAAAAAACCAAGTCCACAGATCGATTATGGGAGTCTCTGCATACATACATATAAACACTGCGGCTTCAGTGATGATCGATTCGCTTAAGCTACAGACCTCGTAATTACTACAATATATTTTTCAAATTAGGTGTTACATTATTAAAGCAACATACATAATTAAAAGAATTAATATATTATTTATTAAATGAAGATGAGAAGGAAATATGGTAAAGTAAAGAAGCATTAAAATTCTGTATAAACATTTATGGAAACTGTAACTGTAATATATATGTTTATTTTATTATTTTAAATAGTGACAACTGTTTTTCGCGGGGTGTTGGATACTTGGATGTGTCCGATTCAGATTCAATTTTTGTCCATGCGTTCGATAGCATTTGCGGGGTAACTGTTTCAATCGCGGTGGCAACTCGGAGCTCGAGTTTATCGCAGGAAGTCGCAGGGGACCTGTAAACAATCTCCTTAACGTATTCCCGTGGGAAGAAATCAACCTCGTCTGGTTGATTTCTATGGGCTTTGAGAGGTACCCGTCCGGGATTCGATCAACATCTACCTGCGAAGTGCTCTGTATTTCTTGTTCCGTTTCATTTTCAGTGAAGAACGGCAGTGCCGCACCGGTCTCTTAAAGTTAATTTAACGAGTTCGCCGCCGTTATTGTCTTAAATAGAATTATTTGTCTGGATTTAAAATTTCATTTATACATTGATCTAGAAGCTCGTTCGCTTGAAACGTTACAAACTGTTCTCAGCGAGCAATTTTCTATGGAATAAATTCGCTCGTGATCCTTTGCGAGCTGAAGTACTCGAATAATATTCTTTTTTGTTCCATGACATTTTGTCGTATTTTGTAGAAATTTAAATATCGCTTCACTCTTGTATAAAGTGCTCGTTTGTTTTACTAGATGACATTCAACTGATTGCATGCATTTGAACGACATTCCACTAGATAGATATCACACGAAAACAATCAAATTGCATGTCGTTATTTATAATTATATCGCATAGCATGATATTTGGAGAACTCGTACCTTTTTGTGACAATATCTTTTTTCATATTTTATAAGCAGATGCTGAAATAAATGCCGGTCGAGAGCGTGTCACATAATTGATTAAGAGGTGAATATGACGTCACGTGACCGGGCCGCGGTGGAAGCGTGGGGAATAGCGTCGTTGGAGGGGAACGGTAGAGTGGGGATATAATTCTTAATCTGGTGACTGTGGCCGCAAGTTGTCCAGGCCTAATCTAGTTCATTATTGAGAATCTTATTGCAGTCGTGTCTATAAAATTTTCTCTGAAAATTCAATAAAATACGCTAGAATGCACGTTGGAGCTCTCACAAAATAGTCTACACATTAATTGTTAATAATATTCATATTTTCACGCATGATAATGTAACATTTCACTGTTCTTCCATTGGCGCCGTCCTTATTAAAATTTTACACATGAATTTTGCGCCGAAATGTTACTCATCCCTATATTCTGTTTCTCCTTTTATAATTTTAATAATAAATGTGCGATACCAACGAGAGAGTTATTATTAAAATTTGTATAGTTGTGTAGGTATACGAATTTCGAAATAAAATTTCACTTGAATGAAATCATGCATTGAGAACATTCGGTAACATAAAATTCTGCGTGCGATAGATAACACGTTTCATATATTTCAGTATTGTTCTTATAAAAAGAACCGACAATAGCAATGAAATTCTTTAATGTAGGCGATAGAGTAATAATACCATTCCATTTTAGAGCTGATGTAACCTTTGCTCCCCAGAATTGCTTCCACCTACACAAAAATCGTTACAGCCATACGACAGCCTCTTTTCACGGTTCAACTTTGCTTCGATAAAGTAGATACCTCGGCTAATAATATACTGCAAGAAATAATTCATGTAATTCTAGGGAAAGCCCCATTTGCAGACAAATATAGATGCTGTTCGAATGAAAGATTTGGAACGTTGATGAAGGTAACTCAACCGAGAAACTCCATTTAGATCATTCGGGTACAGGGTGATTCATTGAAACACTGGGTTATTTAAATATCTTTCGTTCGTGCGTTTCTGTTAGATCGGTTCAAGAGTTCTTTGGAAATTTTAGTTACCTTTTTAATGATATGTACTGTGTTTTCAAAAAGTCGTGTTTGAAACTCTCTTTTTTTATGCTCTCGTGTACTTCGAAGCGTATATAAAAATAAAAATATAATCACCCAGGGAAAATGTTACTCGTGCCTCTAGGTGGACAACTACCGTTCCCAATAATGACTTTCTCGAATAAGAACCACAGGAACCGATGCGCCACAGAATCAATTGATCTGTGCTCGCAGTAAAAAATGTGCTGGAAATATTTGTGTGTCATTGATATTTAATTAGATGCGCAAACAATGTGTTTCAGTTTCATTTTTATGGGCGTCCACCGCGCTTCTTCCCATATAAAGTTTATTGGACCGCGCCGGATTAATTCGCGGCCCTAGCAATTAATTAATGGGTGCTTTACTTTTAATTGAATTCGTTGAACGAAGACGAAAACGAAACGTTTGTAAACTGATAACGGTAATAACCACGATTGCGGATTTTATGTGCTTAACGTAAAAATGAGCAGATCAAATGTGAAACAATCGGAACATTTGAGGAATTTAAAAAATACTGTTGTATTTTAAGGAATCGAGAAATTTGCGTAAGTGGAAGCAATGTATGTATAATGGCGTCTGCAATTTTTTTATCTGTACCATTTTTTTAGAAACGAAGGTGACTTTCAATTTTTTAAATGGAATGCTATGTAGTTTTTTATATCATACAATACATATCATATACATATGAGAGCGTGTGCGTATTTAGTACGCGCGACTATGTGTGTATTTTAACATTCTAAATGCACGTGAAGTATGAAGATATGAATTATAATAATACGTAATGGTTGACAGTGGAAAAGGGGAATTTATACGCCTGAAGAATGAAGAACAATTAGAGTCTATTAATCGAGGCACTGTGAAACGTTTCAGACTACCTTTATTATCCTTTCGCCTGATTGCATGACCGCTTCTACTAGACGGTTTCGCGATTTTCCACTAAGTAAGCGCATTGAATATGTAATCGTTTTACAATCAGCTCATGCTGTAACGTGAAATATGTATCATCTTCATTTAGCTCCCCAAGTCGCTTCACATTTTTACTTTCCAAATTTAATGTACTTACACTGCAAAACCTAATAGATAAACTTCTGAATAAACTGCTCCTCGATTTTTTGTTATGGACGTACACTCGCGAAAATTATACGATTGCGAGAGATCAGTTTAATTCAGACACTCATCTATTGTCAGCATAAATGACTCTTGAATAGAAATACTCTTGGGATTATACAATACAATGGTTCTAATTACATTTTAAATCGCAGTTGTTGAACTTTGATTAATCTTGTGGAGTGAATTAAGTAGTCTTTAAATTAAAACGTACTGCAGTAATTAAATTATTAGAGTGAAATCGGAAAATTTACAAAATGCAGGTAGTACGGTATCAGCAGGAATGTTAATATAATTGTTATGGTCCAATGGCTGTCAAACAATAATTATAGCAAAATTTAAACGTATACATATGTATATGTATGTATTAGCACCATGTGGTATAATTTATTCCATATAAATGAACGGTTAACTTGATACCATTAAACGGGGTGCTTTAATAATTCTATTATAAAGCGATATCTCTCATTACTATTAATTATATTTCACTACATATAATTATTGTTAATTAATTTATGCTACCAGAATTTAATAATATTTTCATTTGTTACGTTTAAACTGATCCTCTTATGTGTAATGTATGCGCAGATTTGTCACGACAATGTGCATTGTCAATGCAAATAGCAGTCTGTAACTAAATTCTCGTAGAATTATCCCGAAGTTCACGGTGCGTATCAACTTTGAAACAAGGAAGTTCGTTGAAACTTGAATGAAAAGTATATGTATACATTGTATACACATATATGGTATAACCCGGTATACTACATAGAACCGTGTCTTCTATTTTCATTCGCTCGGATAATGTCTCATCTAAAAGTTTAACAAAATTCATATTTGTTTCATTAAGATGATCCAGCTGAGAACGTATAAAATTTTAAATTTTACATTAATCCAACACTTTGTTACATACGGTGACTCACCTGACAATTGACACGAGACTGTGTACTGTGTACGCTTGTTGAAAAATTCATGTAATTTCGAAGTCAAAACTACATTGAGCTGATAAATGTTTAAATGAACTACCAGTCTACAAGATGTTTGTTCGAATAAATTAAACGTAATATCGAGAAATTAATTGTTCTGTTACGTGCCGAGGGCTGGAAGATACGACGCGACGCGACGTGACCGAGGTTTGTTTGTTTGTACGGGATTTGTCGTGAACTAGCGAGGTAAAGTATTCGGAAATCGACTCTCGTAACTTAAAGAATTATCGATTAACCTCGAGCGATAAAGGTTTATCGTTGTGGGATTAATTGCTGGTACTGGAGTTCTTAAATGGATGTGGAGGTGAGATTTAAAGACTCTCAGATTGTCTAAAAATAAAGTGATGTATATTCTTTAACCGAAAATGTGGGTACACTTGTACGTTGTATTATATGTATGTAGTATATGTCGCGGATGCTAAATCCCGAACTCTCGGTTTTGATGCACTGAGAAATGCGGGGGTGACTTTTAGTACAACTTGCTTCGAAAGTGACGGTTTGAATATTATGATTGAAAGGGACTATAAACCCTATCTCTCACGATGTGTGTCGTAGCAAATTCCAGTCTTGTAGTAACCCATCTGTGGTCAGGCTTGAGCCCTTTATTATAGCTGGGTTTCCGTTAATAAATGGCAGTGAAGGTATATGTAGAACATCTGAGTGACATTCCTCCCAGATGCATACACTTTCTCATGAGAAGGAACTGTTTATTTGGGCGTAGGTTGCCAGATATTTTCTATAAACACGTGGTCTCAAGAAAGGTAAGAGTCACGCAGGCGATGTCTTCGTACGTAACAGTTCTATCATCTGTGAATTTCTTTATTTATAGCAGTTTTGTCATCCAACTAATTCGGATAGGAGACACATTTCTACGTTTTACTGTACCGCACTTTTTCAACGCCTCTCAATCAATAAACGTTCGTGCATAGAAACGGTTAATTTTATTCATTTATACAGTATAAAACGTTTGGCGTCAACAACAAAGCGAAGAGGGTCTAGGCGACGGCGGAAGAGTACGAACAGTCAGGTTATGTTTAAATGCATCGAGCACGCAACTAAATATGTACATACATGCCATTTACTTAATTTTTCTTCTACGGCACGTTCACCTACGCAGTCTCGATACTACCCACGTATGTACTTTACAATTAATTAGCATAGCGACAATAATAGCATATCATATGTTTGTATCGTGTTCTACTCATCGAAAGGGACAAATTTCAGTTACAGTTTAATAAAACCGGTAAAGAGAGAAATAAGTTCCTATTTATTTCCAATTTCTTGCAATTAACGCAAACAATGTTTATCTGGCATAAAGATCCGCAGTCTACTTATGAACCCAAACTTTCCCGATAGTCTGTTTGTCTGAATGCAACCATTTGCCGGAAGTTTTTAATTAAATTCCGTGCAGAATAGAAGGTAAACGTTAGTTTCCGTTCAATCGAATTATTTCACTCGCAACTCGCAACCGAACAATAACAATTTCTCATCGAAGTAAGCGGATTATATGTATAGGATTTTATGATTTGAATTACGATTTGTAAACTCTTTCGTATTTCACAGGAAAAAGCTTTTAGAGAATATTGTCTCGAGCAATGCGTCAACATTTTTATGAATCTCATTGTCAGACGTTTATTATTGCACTCTCGATTAATAATTTTTATCTAATTTGAAAATATTCTTCGTCAACTCATAGTTAAAATTGTTAAAAACAATTACAGCTAAGTGCATTTTCATTATTTTTTGTAGCATCGAAAATTCAGAAAAATTTTAATTTTCAAAAAAGGTGTCATTAGATTTTAAGGGGGTCCTCGTGTAATAGTTACAACTGGACTGCAGTTTCGTTGCAAATTCACATGCATTTTCAAACTTCTTACTGGAGATTCTGCTGGAAAACTCGAAACATAATGTACTACTTTTCGAATAGCTTTTGTCGAGTCCACAGGAACTTTGTCTTTTTTAAACTGTGAGCTGAAAAATGTAATATCACTCTGCGAACGTTTCGAATTTTCCTGTAGCCCGGACTGTGACATGATAACGTGTAGCATTGCAGGAATCTGGATAACTGAAATGCTGTTTCACCAATGAAAATGCTTATGTGCGTAGGAATTTCTAAATCGATATACTGTATGTAGAAAACAGTATAAAGTTGTTTTAGTTTTCGAAAACATAAAAAAATCGTGACGAGCAGTATCAACATCAACGAAATCTTTTCAACGAAAAGGGAAAAGATACTTCAGATAGCAATATACACGATCATAAAACATTTCTTTAAACCAATGAATTTTTAAATGTGACCATGAGTAAAATTTCATCTCGTGCAAATTGTGTTTTAATATTGTTAAAAACGAACATTTATTTTCAGGGGATACCTATACAGATTATATTTATAATAGGGTTATACTTGATAATAGCTTTTAAATCCATTTACAAAGGCCTCCATCATCATGATTAATTAACCCTCATTCAACGATAGTAAGGTTAAAGTAATATAATCTGTGTATCCTTTTAAAATTATTTGCGAATACAATAGTTCGCAAAGGAAAATGTTACTAAGAATTACCTCGGAAATCACCGCTTTCAAGGAAGTACAACATTCTTGGGGCACCTTGTATTTACGTTATTCCGTTCGCCTGATCCGATGTGTACATTAGGCATAATATTAAAAGTCATTTATAAACGTAATATAACACTAATAAACAAACTTTTACAGTGATTTATTCTTTCATTTTGCAGATGCTGCGAGGAATTGCCTGAAAATGGGTCCGAAGCTAGAAAGCTAGAAACATCGCTAAAAACAGTGAAGTTGATCGTTTATAATCTTCAGCATAAAATTTAAATTACATAAATTACCACGAAAGAATCGATTCTGCCACACGTCTCATCGAAGCGTTCGCGAACAAACAACTTTTCCCCATCACCTGTTGATACATAAGTACATATACATACATATTCGGAAAGAATCAATCAGCGAGGCTGATCACCCACGATATCAGGGTGTACACAGGACACGAAATGCGATAACGGACGGCATCAGGATGACGTTTTTCGATTACAATGTCTCTGGCAACGCAGTACCATCCATCGACTACCTCGATAATCTGGACGCAGATCAGTCATTTGCTAACAGCGTATCGCAACCGTCAACAATAAGTTCCGTGATCGTAAATGTTACATTACCGGTGCACCCGAGACCGAGCCACCTTATGAAGACTTTCATCATTCCATTATACGCAACGATATTTCTACTCTCGATGGTCGGAAACTCATCGGTTTTAATCACACTGGCATGCAACAAACGAATGAGGACTGTCACCAATGTGTACTTGTTGAATCTGGTGAGTAAGCTTTGGTGCTGATACTCCTCCAACCCTTTCCCGTATTTGTTGATCCATTATGCTACATATTACATATTATTATTATTATTATTTATTATTATTCTTATTATTATTATTATTATTATTATTATTATTATTATTATTATTATTATTATTATTTTTTATTTTTTTTATTCATTATATATATATATATATATATATATATATATATACGCATATACAATACATAAACAATTTGGAGACTTGATAACTTGATCTTTGTACGATCTCTACGCGTCCACCTACAAAAAAAACTATTAACATGGAATTATGCCACCCTCGAAACCACGCAGATTTCGTCCGACACATTTTTTTCTAGTACAGGGTGGGTCACCACATATTAGCGCTGCGATTTACATTATTATTATTATTCGTAGCGGAAAATGGTTCACGTAGAGTCGAGTGGTATAAAGAGGGGCACATTCTGACGTTAATATTTTTTTTTTGGTGGTGGACGCCAGAGGACATACGAAGGTCATCTCTTTAAAAAAATGATTTTTTCACATAAGTAGATTAACATTTTCTTGCAAAGAATATTAAGATGCATTAAGCAGGGCAATAAAAAATATGTATTTCCATTTTGAAAAAAGTTAATGACCTTCGTATGTCCTCTATGCGTCCACCTACAAAAAAATATATTACCAACGTCAGATTGTGCCCGTCTTGATACCATTCGACTCTACGTGAACCATTTCTCGCTACGAATAATAACAGTCGAGAGTATCAATTATATTAAATGACTGCCTTTAATAATCCTTTGCCCTTTGCGAATATCTTGAAATGGAAAATATTTGACGACTTAGAGAAATACAGGGTGCATATCGGAAATGAAAAACAATTTTGTGTTAGGTGGATAACATTTCAAAGGTAACTTATACGACACGCGACGACGGGACGGTGCACTAGAGCAACACAAAGCAGTGGAAACTGGTTCATGAATTTCGAAATCAATATCATGGAACCAATCGGGCGTCGAAAATTCTTGAATATTAAAAATTCGATGCCAGTAGAGAGAATGGAATATAAAATTCTACAATATCTCGATGATAACGTTGTTAGGAAATTACAAATTAATTGCTTGTAAATGGATTTGATATTATACACTTTATTATTATAAATTGTGAAGTTTGATTAGTTCGATAATTTAATACGTTTAATCGATAGCTTAACGCTTTAAGATTAATGAAGGGTATGCTTAAGCAGTGAATGCAATTATCGAGCAAACACTGTGGGTATTATAACCAGCTTATCAGTCGGAAAATATATATTTTCAGTTGAAATGTTCATTAGTTCTATTATTTAGAGAAACCCGTGTTTACTTTCACTAAAAATTTTATTCGAGTTCCATTGAATTAAATATTAATGAAAATACGTTTAATAAAATTGGAACAGTGTCTTTATCGCAGACATTGAATCTATTAATAATGTAAAAAGCGAAAGCAGAAAAAATATAAAATTAGATCGGTACAGAAATAATAATATAACATTATAACATTAAATACATATTTCCGTAAAAAATGAGTATTGGCAAGAACGCTCGCGCACGTGTCTGCTTATTTTGTCTCTAGAATCACCACAAAAAGTTTCATTAAACTCGGTGATCCCACGGATGTGAGTTTTACCCCTCTTCTTGTTAGTTTTACCCCCTCACCTTGTTAGATCTTCCCCGAATGTATATTAAGCACAACAATCTGTATAACATTCCCATTTATCATGTTTATTTGCAAAACAAGTAATCCTATTTAATTTTAATGTAGAAGCCTGTTAACGAGCTTCGGTTAAATGATACATTAAATAATAATTCGCTGCATTACGTACGATAATTATTTAGTATCTTGCGGGTATGACAATGCCAAAACACAACAAATTTTCCAATTAATTGGCCTTGTCGCAGTTGATTCGCTTACGGTGGAATGGTTGCGACCATTTTGATCGGTTTCGACACGATCTGTCTGTGTCGCTGAAATTTCGCGGTGCGAAAATATAATACAATTTCGGTAGTCGGAATAGATATCGAACAGGCAAATAGCATTTACCAGAGTCTATTTCACATGCGCCATATTCGGCATTCAATAAACGCATCAGTCCGCATACATTCTGCTTTTCTGGAGCGGGAGATGCTAAAGGCGATCAAGTTTTCTTTCTCTCATGCGTCTCCGTCTCCGTCCGTCTCCAACAATCCGCGAGAACGAAAGAATAATTCGAGCGTTCCGTTGGCCCAACGCTCATATGATTAAACAGCAAATTTTTATGTAGGTTTTCTACGATTTTTATGCAAGAAACCTACAAACAATATGCCAAAAATTTCAAAAAATCTGTGACATGTTACACCATTCAATATGTTTAATGAATTCGTTTTATGTCCACTAATGAAAGCCATCGTTAGTTCATATAATAGAAACGGTATTAATTTTACCAGAAATTATTTCATGTTTTCTCTGTAATGAATATCACTATATATGTATACTATAAGAACGAATCCACTTAATTAAGTGAAACGACCCTTATTAATCTGGTCACGACGTCGAACAGTTTTAACTTTCTTTCAGTAATTAATTAGAAGTTTGAAATTCATTTTCTGAATTTCCAGGCAGTCGCGGATCTGCTGCTCGGTATCTTCTGTATGCCCTTCACTCTACTTGGCCAGATTTTGAAGAATTTCATCTTTGGGATTATGCTATGCAAACTTATATCGTACTTCCAGGGTACGTATTGTTTAATTAAGTTCCATCCAACACGAACGATCTGGGTTCTGGGCCTGACGCCTTCCGGCTCTACGTAGAAAAACCGAATGTAATTTTTTTACAAACACATCTACACAATCTACATTTTATACATACATATAAACCTCCTACGTTTGTCTGTATTTAATATTTTATTTGAACCGAATAATTACCGATTATTATTTATAGAGATACAAAATTTATATTTTATGTAAGTTAAATAATTGAACTGAATAATTCCCGATTATGATTTGTTGAACTGTGTAAAATGTATTATTACTAAATGTTGAACATGTATGTACAACCGAGTACATTTTTATTAATAACGAATGAGATTGAATGTTTGAGCTCGTTTGCAAATTGTTCTTTCGAAAAGTGTCATTTGAAATTGTACACGGATCTTGGACAACAACTTGAAAAACAGCACTGCAGAAGAAATTGAATGTTTTCGCTCGTCCGTGCTCCAGATTTTCAGCCCTTTCCAATTATTCTCGAGGATTTATGAGGAAGACAAAGCGTGTCCGCGTCTTTAGAAACATTTCAAAGGAAGAACTGCGGTAAACTGCTTAGTGCATGTAGTCGCCACATTAATTTTGCGAACTGCAACGCAAAGAATTGTTTCCACATTCAGTTTCTTCTTGAATAAATATCATTTATACAATACTAATATTCAATCTTCGATCAATATTCAAATTTATTATTCTACTAGTTTTTTTTTTTTTTTTTTTTTAACGAAATTATAGTTCAAATAATGACAATTTCTGCAGAATCGGAAGTTTAGTGTTCGAATACTTTTTGGATCCAATAATGTACGTTAGTTTCTCGAACAATATTCTATAAGACGTTTTCATATATTTCGAAACGCTCAAATGAATTAATATATCCGGAAAGCATAATAAATCAAGCACACATCCCATTGAGTTTTTCTACATTCTACACTCATGGTACGGTGTGCGCACGAACATTCGCGTGCACAGCACAACGGTTCGTCGCCTACTTCGATGTGCGTCTCACCATAAAATCGATCCTTTCAAGCCCTGAAATTCAAGGGATTTTAGATTCGTGTGCGCTGTAGCGTCGCACAAATGTGAACCCGACCTGAAATGAATGAGAACACAGTCCGATCGAGTTTTGGAGTTTTCGATTTTCATATTTTTTGCATGATATTTTGTGTCTGGATTTATTTGCCCGGACACGAAGACTAATTTTCACGCTGATAAATCACTGTACGAGCAGTGCTCGCAATCTGTGAATCAATCGCAATCTTGTCATCTCCTATTTGTTTTTTACAATTGAGATTGAGATTGTAAAGATCTATTTATGGAGAATCAGTCAACAAATTTCTTTCTTCGGACGTAGGTATACTATATTATATTTATAAAAATCGGTAAATTCATTCTCGTTACTTTTCTAAAGTGAAATAGTTGCTTTCAGCGCCCCGTAGATCTAGCGTTAACGTCGTTGGCCCTTTAATAGAATTAATTTGGTGGAGGAACAGGGATTACTATTCTTTCGTTTGGCATTTACGATCGAGGCTTTAAAGCAATGGTGCAATGAAGCGTGAATCTCTCAAGCTGCAAAAAGCTCTATACAAGAGTACTCTCCGCCCATCTCGACATGTTCACCTCCGCTAGGTAGATTTATCTTCGAACGAAGATTAAAATACTTTAGCGCTGCAGCCCGATACGTAATACAGCGCAACGCATCATACAGTTAACTCTGCAATTTGTTTTTGTGTTCTACATTTGTTTTGACCTACATTTTGCCGAGACCAATTGTTTAAACATTACCACATCCCCTTTTAACTTTAACGTAAAATAAATTCGCGGAAGAAGAAAATAAAACAAGTAAAGTAAAGCACCGTACTCGAGTGAAATTCTCTTGAATCACAATTAACCATGACATAAAATACGATTGCAATCTGAAATAACACTCGGCATACAATAAACCATAATGTCCACGCCAGAGATACAGTTAACAACTACTACTAGACACTAAATCAAGCTACTAGGTTATACGATTCACGATAGCAATCGCCTATAACTATAACGCACAGCATGTGGAAGTGCAGCAGTAGTAGATAAAAACACCATGAAGCATCGGTCATGTGGTGCAATAAACTGCTTATACCTGAAAGCACCACCTGTAACAATCAAAGCCATAAATGATACGAGAAATCTCTTTGAGAAGTGTCGAGTGTATTATAATAAGAAATGCTGCAATTAAAAGTAACTATTGGAAGTAAGAAAAAACGACTAAATAGAATGTACATGGTTTTAAGGCTTGTATCTGATGATGATTTAAAAAAAATGATTAATTTTGCAATCTTCAAACTGAAACCGATTTTTTCGCCTTCAAAGTCACTTCAAGGTCATGGTGTGTTGTAGGTTGTTGAACTTATCTTGACGCCGACTAGCACATCGCGTTATAAAAGATACATGTATCCGCACTGTCCGAGGGTTAACCGAGTGTACTTCATATAAAATTGTTTATGAAAAGAATTAATTTTTACGAGGATATCGTGACCACACTGCTCTATAACAGTCTGTATTTTGTCACACAAAAGTACGTTTAAAAAAATGTTCGGATAGCTTTTTCACGTTTGAAATCCGCGAAAAACTTTTTCCGTTATACATACTATACCGAGCATCGTACTGAAAAACAGAATTAGTGGGGAAACAATTGCCAGCCCAAATACAGTATGAATTTTAGTTGCGATCGCTCGCCAGTTATTGTAGAATATAATGGAAAAGCTATTGGTACATAAACGAGTACATGTAAACGACCATCCTATACGCGAGAAGGATAAATTGGAATGCATATGTATATGTATAGTACACTGTGAAGTGTACGAATATTTGAATGAATAGCCTGTTGCAAAAAAAAAAAGTCAGCATGCAATAGGGAATTGTTACACGGTCAATAGAACTCTCGTATCGTTAGTAATTTCACAGAAGAAGAAGAAAATCTGTATAGGATTTATACATGATGTGCCAAAAATGTCGGAAAACCTTGAGATGGGTGGTTCCCCAGGTGATTCGAAGTAACTTTTTCCGTTGCGAAAATGTGCTTTGAGAAGTTGGTTCGTCTCGCCGAGTAGAACACGATGTAATCGTAAAAAAATTTGACCTTGAAAAAGTTAAATTCACTCATTAAAATTGCAAATATTTTTATTGCAGCGCGCTCCATAGAAAGTGGTAATCACGATGTAGAAAGAACTTTTTATTTCTTGATTGCAGTTGTGTCAGTGTCGGTAGCAGTATGGACTCTCGTCGCAATTTCATTGGAGCGGTACTTTGCTATTTGCAAACCACTGAAATCACGGCGCTGGCAAACCGAGTTCCACGCTTACAAGATGATCGCTATAGTGTGGACAGTTAGTCTAACATGGGGCACGCCTATGCTAATTGTTTCGCAACTCCAAAGTTTAAGCGGAGGTATGAATTTGTTTCATAGCGGAAGTTTTAACAAGCAATTAAATAAATGTATATCCATGACGATGCTTAAGCTAGATCGCTCAAGGCTTAAACTGTACTTGATTAGCATATGTACGATCTAAGAGAGTTCAAGAAGTAATCGCTACGGTAAGCTTTGCAGCACCGTGCAGTTTTTATAGGAATGACTAGATTACTAAATTGAAGGGATAAAATTCACTGGACCAAACATTTTGCACTTTTTTGTGCAAACGAAGAAAATTCGGAAAATGCACGTTTTAAAGCGCGGTGTTCGCTCGTTTAAAAGCGTTCTTGACAGATAAGTAGCGGAGAAAAAGCGAACGATAGAATTTTAATTAAAGATTGGTACAAAATTTTAGATTTACATAAATATTCGGTATGTATGTTTTCAGGAAGACATAGATGTCGAGAAGAGTGGCCGACTGTGGGCACCGAGCTAGTGTTCAATTTGTTTTTGGATGGAACCTTGCTGCTGATCCCTTTAATCATCATGAGCGTCGCCTACTGGTTAATCGCCGCAGAACTTTGGCGCGGATTACGACAGGAAATACGACAAACGTCCACCTGTCAACGGCGTCGTAAGTACATATATCGAAAATGTTTACGATTGTTTTCTGCGACTCG
This sequence comes from Lasioglossum lativentre, assembly GCA_916610255.1. Lineage (NCBI taxonomy): Eukaryota > Metazoa > Arthropoda > Insecta > Hymenoptera > Halictidae > Lasioglossum > Lasioglossum lativentre. Next base: position 504,217 of record OU744359.1, read on the forward strand.
GTTCGAGGTTTAGTACCGAAGTTCGGTACCCGTAGCTCCTAACAGTTCCACAAGTCGTAAACCGTGAACATTAGAATCGTGAGGCGATACTTGTATACTTTTGTTTCATCATAGTGGGACAATATACTTGAAAGTTGTTGCGGACACGTCTACCTAGACCTAGAGCTTCTATTACAGTTTGAGAGAGTTTTTCGATGAAAAAATAAAAAAAATGCCATTTCCATTGTTATCGCTACACTGCGGAATTTATGGATTTCCGAGGAATAGTAGTAATATGTAATACTTTGCCCACAACCGTCGTCTGGTAGACTGTAGACGATGTAACATTGGAGCAAGGCACGTTATCCGAGTTATCGGGTCTACAAGTATACATAATACATATGTGTATACGTTATGTGTCATGGTCTAAACAGTCTAACATAAGTCTAAGATTACGACCGAGTGCGATTGATCTGTTCGGGTTTCTCCGTGGAACGTCGGGAAGGTGGCGCGGCGCGGCGCGGCGCGGCGCGGCGCGGCGCGGCGCGGCGCGGCGCGGCGGTCCGTTTTTTGTTTGGGTCTGGCTGCGTTGCAAGTATTATTCGATTCCCATTGTAATTAAATGAGTTCTTGACAAGTTCGCGAGTTCGACTTGTCAAATTAAATTGTGGAGTTGGCCGAAGCATTTGGACCTAGCATTATTCACGGAAACCTGATCGAAGCGAATCTGTGTTCAAGTCGAGAGTACAGAATCCAGTGGAACAGTCCGGAATTCATCGTACGGCAGGGGTGATGGAGGACCCAGCACGATGGTTGTCCTGAATGATTGCAGCGCATCCTCGAGATTAAGGCGGGGATTTAAGGTGAGAAACTGCAACCAAATATCGGGCCAGGAGACTGGCTTGTGAATTTTCTGCGAGAATCACGAAGACGCATTTCCACCGATTTTTATTAGGTATTTCAGTAAGTTTCTGCAAATTTTCTTATACAGGATCTTCCATTAAGGATGTATGTAGAAAATCCTAAATAGAGAAAAATGAAAATTCATTAAAATTCAATTTCACAACTTGATAATAATTGAACTTAAAGCAATTAATGTAGCACCTTCGTCGCTGATACAGATGAGACAAAATTAAAAAATTCTTGGCGATAAACAATATATTTTCATTAGTGCAGATAAATTATAAAGATGAAAGGTGATGAGAGAGATGTAATTATCGTAAGATCGCAGTCATCTCGGTAATTTTCATAAATGGAACAGAAAAGAATAAAATTTTATTGGAACCAGTAATATTACATTTTAGGCAAGAGCGCGATAGTGCTCGTACACAAAATTGGCTCATTATACTGGTATCATTTAGGTAAATGAGAAGCGCATTGTGAGGCACTTTAACCAATGCCGCGAAAATTATACGAGTCATTAACGTCGTGAATTCTATATGTATATAGCTCTTAATTGCATACTTAGTAAACTTTCTACACTGTGAAAGTAAAAAATTCGTCCTTCATTTCCTCTGAATTTCCACCATTCGCATGTTTGTCACGTAGTTCCTTATCTCATATCTTCTCGCGTGAGTTCGAAAACTTAATTCGGTTAGGTACATAGCGTGGCTTTCAAACTTAATAACCTTACGTAAAGAACACATGTATACCATCGCCATACAATTTGTAAACATTTTCAAACTCCCCGTTATTAGAATATTTTATGTTTAATCCATTTTAATGGGTCTTTAAACTCCCTGATATTAAAACGACATCTGCTGTAATTTAATGGCCGTATCGAAGGGAAATCAAGCGATTCGCGTGCATCGATAACTTTCTGGGAACAAGCTAGAAATGTCACGTTTAAGGGGCTATGGTTACGGTGACCATAATTTTGGAAGCGAAATAGGGGACAACAAAAAAGTAGCTATGTATTAATAGAACTCGCATGGAAAAAATAATTTGTTTCAGTTTTTAAATGTGAAATCGCAAATTTGTTTCTTTTTCTGTATGTACAGCTTTGCATCCCGAGATCGAGGATTTCTAAAATTCCGAACAGCAAATGTCAAGGACCAGAGTATCCTCTTGAACCGAGGACACAAATCAGGGTCAATGGAAACAGTCATTTGACGAGAGATACAACGGACACTATTAACGAGGAACAGCAGGGTTTGAGTTATCCCTTCAGCGGGCAACATCCAATACGTAGCAATTACATGGGCAAGAGCATCGAGGCCAAGAAAAAGGTACGTAATTTATACATACATACATGCATATTGGGTTTAGTTAAAGTAATCGCAATGAAATCGATTTTCTTAAAAAATTAAATTTCTACCGTGTAATGAAATCGGTAGAAACTTCGTTGACAGAATATGTATATCGATTAATATTTTTAACAGTAAGCGGCAATGTTTTCGGAATTGCCATTTTGTTTTTTAATTCATATGTAAAATCACTTTAGAATTAAGGTTACAGCGTCGGCATAAGACACAAACGAAAATACAAAAGAGAACGTGACTTTTTGAAAGTTCCGAAGTTGGAGAACTTCTCGAAGTATCGGGAGAGAGAGGATTAAGTTGCCTTCCGCGTTAAATGGATTAAAAAGTAGCTTTTAGTGGTTCGTTTGATCGAAAGTAATGCACTTTACCGATAATTCGAGAACGTCCGGATAACAGAGAACTCGCGAGGCGGGTGCAGTTTGGTAGATGGGTTTAGCTTCACAACTCTGCTAGCGGCACGCAACAGTTTATTGGCCGTACTCTGACAGAGTACGTGAATTACAGGTGATCAGAATGCTGTTCGTAATTGTGCTGGAATTCTTCATCTGTTGGGCACCGCTGCACGTGATCAATACCTGGCACTTTTTCACACCACAATTGGTATATTCTGTGGTCGGCAGTACAGGCATCAGCCTGGTCCAGTTACTCGCTTATGTTTCCAGTTGCTGCAATCCCATCACGTACTGTTTTATGAACAGAAAGTTCCGACAAGCGTTCCTGGGCCTTTTCAACTGTCATCGCTGTTGGAGGTAATCGATAGCGACTTCTATCTTGCTGGTCATTCACGCTTTCGCTTTTATCGTTCGACTTTGATCGCTCGACTGCGAATCTCTATGCAGAATAAAAATTGTCTCCATCGATCGCGAGACGTAGGAGCGCAATTTCTTTCTTTAATCATTTCGAGAAGTCTAAAATTACTTATCGACATCCTTTAATACGGAGACGGAAAACTGGCGCGCCATTGCATTGGTGGCCGCACACTGTTTCTTTCCCCTGTTCGCAGAGTTTTTTATTTTCCACAATGATCTGCAGTATAGTTATTCGGAAGGAAGATTTATCGGCCGATTTCTAGGCAGAGTCGACAGATCACCAGAATTTGTCTCGAATGGAGGGGAAAACGTTACCCTTACCCTTTAGTTACCCTTTAATCTACCGTTGAACGGTATCTTTATTAAAAATATCGTCATCGTAATAGTTTGTTTCATTGTTCCAAAACGTTTTGCCTCTTGGAAATGAAAAAGCATTATCTGATGAAAATAAATGTTCTGCTTCCTTATCTGTACATGTACTTCGCCGTAACAAAACTTAAAAAGAATTGGCTGATACTGATGATGTAGCACTCTCGGGACCATTTCTCAACCTTATATTATACGTTTATTTATTACAACAATCATGAAAACCAATTCTACATATATAACACCCACCGAAATACACGAATGAACTAATTACACAATTAATTAAAAAAAAAAAAACATCGATGATCTTGAAAGTTTTAATCAAAATACCGTAGGCGCAACAGAAAAAGCAGTAGTCTTCTTTTTTCCGTGAAGATCTATGTGTTTAAATTTCAGAGTAGGATGCAGAAACGACGACGTCGCTATGACGTCGACGAGGAACGCGATACAAGTTGGAAACGACAGCGAGCTGAGCGAAAATGAATCGACGATCTTCCTCGAAGAGATTTCGCTTGTGCCTAAATCCGGTAATACACTTTAATTGTCTATTAATATCAATTTCGTCGCGCGTTGTTCGTCTGTTTGACGACTGCGTTTGAATGCGTCGGATCAGCGCATAAGTAATCGTGATTTTTATCTTGCAATCAGAGTCGCCGGATTAAGACTTGTCTCCCCACTCTATCTTCCCCTTTTACGACGCTATTCCCCCACGCTTCCGCCTGGCGTTTCGTCTTTGTCGTGCATGTGTCCGGTACCTTTTTCCCCTCAATTCGTCCTCCCTCCCCCCATCCGGCGACTCTGCTTGCAACGTCCAATTCCGTTTTTTTTTCATCATCCCCATTGCACGGAAATGTCGATTGACCGTTGAATAATCGAACCATTGTGTCTCATAAAAATGGTCTTAATCTCGTGGAGGTCGCGTTCCTAAAAATTCTTTATTCGATCACTTGTTGAAAGATGGAATACATTTTTACCTGATTCTCATTTCCTACCATTGACTTTAAAAGTTTTTATTTTGCACAAAGATCCGCAGTCTAGTAATAATATAGCGTTAGAAAATGTTGTTCATCGAATCCGTCGCGATCTCCACAGAATTAACGCATAATAATTTTGGACAGTGTTTATAGTGTTAACAATGTATAGTAGACTAAACATGTTGTGCCAGTAGCTTTAAACAAATGTAGGTAGGTCAGAGTTGATTAGTCGGATAGGAGCGATGGCTACAGCCACCGCAGGCTTAGCACGCGGATATTTTGTTTACCCGCACTGGCTTGTTTCATTGAATGCGCGCTTGGATCGTTTATTTGCATTTCCTGAAGCCGTCCGTATTGTTTACTGCTAACGTCAAAAATGTCAGTTTTTAAATTCGTGAAACAGATGTGGAATATTTTTTCTTACAAAGAAACATAGCGACGCGCGAATCGTCCATTTTTATGTAACTTAGAAATATGTTTGCTATGGATTCTTGTGGTATGTTGAGACACTTTTGTTGATTAGTAACGTTATAAGATTACCATTCAAGACGATTTCCTTGACAGCATCTATTTTTAACAACTGCACGAAGCAGTTACGCATGTTCCTGTTACACATTTTGGATTACACGATGAAAAATTCTTCTAGCCAAAACAAAGCTGTAAGCACAAAGCATACCGCGGGATATGCTTCAGGCTGTTGTAGAAGACTTGTTAGATGACCAACCATCAAGGGTCGTCTCATTGTCCACGATGAGACGTCAGGACTTACGCCCCCGCGTTACTCACCCTGGATGAGACATCTTCAGGGTAGTCATCGGTGCCCCTTCCCTATTTTTCGCTGTTCGTACCTACTGTATACAACACAGTTTTGTTTCGAAATAAGGAAATCGCCTTACCCCCTCTTCTTCTTTTGAAGTTGTTCGCTCGATACCGCTTACAATTAGTACCAGAACGAGGGGATTATGCCATGTTCTATCCTTTTCCGACGAGAGATAACGCTGCTCGGCCGACGACTTTATGGTCTCCCGTTATCTCTCGCCTCTCGTTCATTCTCCGCGTATTCTCTCTTCTCTCTCGGCCTACTCGACAACAAAGTCAAGCCGCATAGGTAGGTACGCTGATCCGATATATGGCGAAGGCCGGTCCCGATGCTTCGCTTTATATCGGAACAAAACTGTATTGAGGTACGAACTCTATAGAAACTCAGCATTCCTACATCAGATCCAGAGCATTCCTAAATCAATCACGTAAATACCACTGATATTCGCGCCGACGTTGTAATTCTTCAAAATAAATTGTGAAACGGAGAAAGCTGATCGCGAATAAACCGCAATTATAATATTAATTTGTGTTCGATCGCTTCACTTCGGAATCCGACACAGTTTATGAGTTAATTTATGCTATAGTATCCCAAGCGAACTTCGAAAAACTACATTTGTACGATACCACTACCATGTCCTTAAATAAATGCTCATAATGATCCATTTCAGATTTCTTATTTTACAATCACCGAGGTACTGCGAGTAGATCTGTAAGAAATTGTTAACTAACTTATATTCATACGCCGTTCGTTGTAGTTTAAGAATATTATGAATATGATAAATAAACTAATATGGAGTGCTATTTAAAAAAAAAAACACGAAATGGTTCCTGTTTGGTAAAAACAATTATATTGGTCACAATGTTGTTCACATCATTTAGGAGCGTGGTTATAAGATATACTGTAAGAAAATGCTGAAAGAACTATTTGTATGAACCATCAAACTAGGGAGACCCATTAAGTATTAACAATACTGTGCAATTATGGTAGAGGAGTAGAGCTATTGTGGTCAGCAGCGTATTGTGTGCCTTAGTCTTTCGTAAACAATAGTTCAGAGTACAATATAGCTATCCAATTCGCCCGAGTACGTTTAATTTGTTGCTAGATTTGAAATCTCAAACAAATCAGATCAATCCGCAAGTAACATGTAATTTTATACTAACTTTCAATCGGAAATATTACACTCACATTTATTTGATTCAATAAATCGATCATTGTTTTCTATTACTGTTCCCTATTTCTAAGGACATTCTTATGTCTTACATTTCTTTGTCCAATAATGTTGAAATTTTTAGTTTAAAAGTTCACCCAATACTGATTGCCTTTAAAACTAATTGAATGCTACAATTGCAAAACCACATAATACACATACGAGCACGCACGCACGTGCGCAATTCGTATCATGCGTACGGCAAACACAGCTCTCAAGATACTAAATCATTATGATTCATTTTTCTCGAAATCTTTGTTCACGTATAGCTCTGTAAAGACAGCTGCAGCTTCGCATAAACAACACAAAATCTTCTTTGCAAAAAATATTTGTTCGTTATAGATTTGTTTGCGTTGAATTGATTCCATGAGTATTTAGTTATAAATTTGTTTAGGACTGATTCAATATTTTTATTTTATTGTCCTCTTCATTCGTATGAGGTATACAATAGGTATTAGAAAGAAAGATGCTGCATAAGGAATTCTGCAAATGAAAATAATATATTTTATTATATATCACAATAATAATATTATATAATAATATATTATAGTGATTTCCTTGTTGCGAAAAACATCGTCGACTTTTATCGAAAGAAAACTGTACCGCATAGGAATAACAAACTTTCCACAATGTAAAATGATCGCGACGAAGGATATATACGTATGTCCGTTAAAATATTTATTGCACATTTATAAAAATAACATTGAGTAAAGATTACAGTTCGATCTTGCGTATATAACAAAATATTCAATTATAAAATCCGTATAAATATAAAAACATTTATGCACAACACCACTTCTTAGGAACGCAAAGTCCCCATTTGTTTCTCAGCAAACCAGGTTTGCATTGGCAGCCTCTAAAGCAATTCTGAAATATCAATGCAAGCGCATGATTAGAACAGATAAAACGAAGGCTAGTATTTCTTAGAAATAGTTGGAGAATAGTTGCCACGAGTTGATGGCAACTTCCTCATTTCTGAAAATCTAGGCTTTGAATACTAACCAGCGTGCAAGGTCTTGGTCCAGGATGTTCGCAAGTTGATGGACAGGCTGTTCCGCAGTCGTCCCATTCCTCATTCCATGGACAGGTTTGGTTACCATTAGCTGTTCATTTTGTTAAATGGATTATTAATTATATACATATTCTATTGTCATATTCTATATCAAATAATATTGAATAAAATTAGGATTCCGATCTTGCGTAATAAAATAATAACAAGTGATAAAACTCATAAATATAAAAATATTTACGTACGACACCAATTTTCAGGAATGCACTGTCCCCATTTATTTCTCACTAAACCAGGTTTGCATTGGCAGCCTTTAATACATTGCTGGAACACAAATGCAAGCGCACGATTAGAACAGATAAAACGAAAGCCAACATTTCTCAAAAATGGTTGCAGAATAGTTCGCATTAGTTGAATACTAACCAGCGTACATATCGTTGGTCTAGGATTTTCGCAAGTTGGTGGACAAGCTGTTCCACACTCATCCCACTCCTGATTCGATGGACAGGTGTGGTTACTATTAGCTGTTTAATTCGTTAAATGATTTATTAAAAAATATTGAATGATAAAAACCATAAAAAAATATAAACATTTACGTACGACACCAATTTACAGGAATGCACTGTCCCTGTTTGTTCCTGACTAAACCAGGTTTGCATTGGCAGCCAATAACGCATTGCTGAAATACAAATCGCAGGCGCATGATTAGAAGAGATAAAACGAAAGCCAGCGTTTCCCAAAAAAGGTTGCAGAATAGTTCCCATTAGTTGAACACTAACCTTCGTGCAAACTGTTGGTTTAGGATTTTCGCAAGTTGGTGGACAGGCTGTTCCGCACTCGTTCCAATCCTCATTCGATGGACAGGTGTGGTTACCATTAGCTGTTTAATTCGTTAAATGATTTATTAAAAAATGAGGAAAGTATTTCGATATCATTCAATGGCCGTTACAATTCGATCTTGCGTAACAAAATATTGAATGATAAAAACCATAAAAAAATATAAACATTTACGTACGACACCAATTTTCAGGAACGCACTGTCCCTCTTTGTTTCTGACTAAACCAGGTTTGCATTGGCAGCCAATAACGCATTGCTGAAACACAAATGCAGGCGCATGATTAGAAGAGATAAAACGAAAGCAAGCATTTCTCACAAGTGGTTGCAGAATAGATCCCATTAGTTGAATACTAACCTTCGTGCAACCTGTTGGTCTAGGATTATCGCAAGTTGGTGGACAGGCTGTTCCGCACTCTTTCCAATCCTCATTCGATGGACAGGTGTGGTTACCATTAGCTGTTTAATTCGTTAAATGATTTATTAAAAAATGAGGAAAGTATTTCGATATCATTCAATGGCCGTTACAATTCGATCTTGCGTAACAAAATATTGAATGATAAAAACCATAAAAAAATATAAACATTTACGTACGACACCAATTTTCAGGAATGCACTGTCCCTGTTTGTTCCTGACTAAACCAGGTTTGCATTGGCAGCCAATAACGCATTGCTGAAACACAAATGCAGGCGCATGATTAGCAGACATAAAACGAAAGCCAGCATTTCTCACAAGTGGTTGCAGAATAGTTCCCATTAGTTGAATACTAACCAGCGTACATATTGTTGGTTTAGGATTTTCGCAAGTTGGTGGACAGGCTGTTCCGCACTCGTTCCAATCCTCATTCGATGGACAGGTATGGTTACCATTAGCTGTTTAATTCGTTAAATGATTTATTAAAAAATGAGGAAAGTATTTCAATATAATTGAATGGCCGTCACAATTTGATCTTGCGTAACAAAATATTGAACGGTAAAAACCATAAAAAAATATAAACATTTACGTACGACACCAATTTTCAGGAACGCACTGTCCCTCTTTGTTTCTGACTAAACCAGGTTTGCATTGGCAGCCAATAACGCATTGCTGAAACACAAATGCAAGCGCATGATTAGAACAGATAAAACGAAAGCAAGCATTTCTCACAAGTGGTTACAGAATAGTTCCCCTTAGTTGAATACTAACGTTCGTGCAAACTGTTGGTTTAGGATTTTCGCAAGTTGGTGGACAGGCTGTTCCGCACTCGTCCCATTCCTCATTCAGTGGACAGGTGTGGTTACCATTAGCTGTTTAATTCGTTAAATGATTTATTAAAAAATGAGGAAAATATTTCTATATAATTGAATGGCCGTTACAATTCGATCTTGCGTAACAAAATATTGAATTGATAAAAACCATACAAAAATATAAACATTTACGTACGACACCAATTTTCAGGAACGCACTGTCCCTCTTTGTTTCTCACTAAACCAGGTTTGCATTGGCAGCCAATAACGCATTGCTGAAACACGAATGCAGGCGCATGATTAGAAGAGATAAAACGAAAGCCAGCATTTCTCACAAGTGGTGGCAGAATGGTTCCCATTAGTTGAATACTAACCAGCGTACATATTGTTGGTCTAGGATTTTCGCAAGTTGGTGGACAGGCTGTTCCGCACTCGTTCCAATCCTCATTTGATGGACAGGTGTGGTTACCATTAGCTGTTTAATTCGTTAAATGATTTATTAAAAAATGAGGAAAGTATTTCTATATAATTGAATGGCCGTCACAATTCGATCTTGGGTAACAAAATATTGAACGGTAAAAACCATAAAAAAATATAAACATTTACGTACGACACCAATTTTCAGGAACGCACTGTCCCTCTTTGTTTCTCACTAAACCAGGTTTGCATTCGCAGCATTTAACGCATTGCTGGAACACAAATGCAAGCGCACGATTAGAACAGATAAAACGAAAGCCAGCATTTCTCACAAGTGGTTGCAGAATAGTTCCCATTAGTTGAATACTGACCTTCGTGCAACCTGTTGGCCTGGGATTATCGCAAGTTGGTGGACAGGCTGTTCCGCACTCGTTCCAATCCTCATTCGATGGACAGGTGTGGGTATTATTAGCTGTTAGTTCGTTAAATGATTTATTAAAAATTGAGAAATGTATTTCTATAAAATTGAATGACCGTTACAATTCGATCTTGCGTAACAAAATAACGAATGATAGAAACCATAAAAAAATATAAACATTTACGTACGACACCAGTTTTTGGGAATGCACTGTCCCCATTTATTTCTGACTAAACCAGGTTTGCATTGACAGCCAATAGCGCATTGCTGAAACACAAATGCAAGCGCACGATTAGAAGCCAGTATTTCGCGTAAATAGTTACAGAACAGTGCCCACGAGTTAATTGCAACTTCCTCATTTCTAAAATTCTAGATTTTCAATACTAACCAGCGTGCAAGCTGTTGGTTCAGGTTTTTCACAAGTTGGTGGACAGGCCGTTCCGCAGTTCTCCCAAACCTCATTCAGTGGACAGCGGTTACCCCCAAGAGCCGCTTAATTTGTTAAGTGATTTATTAGATAATTTGATAACTATTTTTATAAAATTGTATGGCTGACTGATATTGTTGCTTATACATATATATGTATTACAAATAAATTTCTGTTAGTGAAGTAAAGTATCTAAAAAAGTAGAATCGCCCGTTGCCCGTTTCTACTATGATTTCCGGCACACCATCAATAAATAACATTCAGTAAAAATTACAATTCGATCTTGCGTAACAAAATATTGTATGATAAAAACCATAAAAATATAAAAACATTTACGTACGACACCATATTTTCGGAATGCATATTCCCAATTTGCTTCTCACCCAACCAGGTTTGCATTGGCAGCCTTGAACGCATTGCTGAAACACAAGTGCAAGCGCACGATTGGAACAGATAAAACGAAGGCTAGTATTTCTTAGAAATAGTTGGAGAATAGTTGCCACGAGTTGATGGCAACTTCCTCGTTTCTGAAATCGTAGGCTTTGAATACTAACCGTCGTGCAAGCTGTTGGTCCAGGATTATCGCAAGTTGGTGGACAGGCTGTCCCGCAGTAGTCCCATTCCTCATTCAGTGGACAGGTTTCATTAGTCTGAGTAGCTATTTTAGTAGTGGAGCGGCACAATTATAAATAACATTGAGTAAAAATGACAATTCCATCTTGCGGAACAAAATATTGAATGATGAAAACCGTAAAAATATAAAAACATTTACGTACGACACCACTTTTCAGGAATGCACAGTCCCAATTTGCTTCTCACCCAACCAGGTTTGCATTGGCAGCCTCTAACGCATTGCTAAAACACAAATGCAAGCGCACGATTGGAATGCCAGTATTTCTCGTAAATAGTTGCGGAATAGTTCCCTCGAGTTGATTGCAACTTCCTCATTTCGAAAATTCTAGGCTTTGAATACTAACCAGCGTGCAAACTCTTGGCCCAGGATTTTCGCAAGTTGGTGGACAGGCTGTTCCGCACTCGTTCCACTCCTCGTTCAGTAGACAGAATTGGTGACCCGCGGTAGCTGTTTAATTTGTTAAATGATTTAGGTAAATAACATACTGGATAATTTTAGTACTCACAGGTAGCAAGCATAGCAAATGCGGCCAACAAAAGGAGAATGTAACGAGACATCTTGGTCGTGTAGATTTTCATACAATGATACAGACGAATCTGAGAACAGCTAGCAAAGAACACATTTTATACTCCGTGGAAATTCTTTCGCATATAGATTTGATTTAACAAAAGCAAATAATAGTGGGACAGTGACAGCCCGATAAGAAATGTAAAAACATTTTCTGATAAATGGATTCTAAATCTTTGTTTGCGTAACATGTGAAAAATATGCATGTATTCACGCACAATACGTACAGATTGTGAGTAATGTGTCACAAAAAAATATATTGCACATAGCATTGTCTGAAATAAGCCAAGGTGATTTGACAATCACATTTTAAGTAATACTATTTTATTTTATGTAGGCGGTATAAATTGCATAAACTAAAAGTAATTTTTCGTTAACTGAAAGAAATTGTTGTATATCACCGGTTAGAATGTATGTACAAACATATTCATATTTGCTCTAATGGCATTATAGGATGTCGCTTTAAATTTTCGACAAAGTTAAACAATTGTACGAAACGCCAAATTTTGTTGACAAGAAACGCTGCTTCTGCTCCACCTGTGTCGAAACAGTCTGTTTTCTCAGTAATGCAAAATGTAAGCTGAGGAAGTAATAATAATGTTTGATCATGCATACATGAAATCTCATTTCTACAAATACTTCGACGGGTTCGTTATATAGTATATCCTCCCCGTATTTTGCTCGACTATTTTATTTAACCATCCAACTTCTTCGCGTACACTGCCGCTCGAAAGTACGTGGACAGTTGCAATTTTCTGAGAATCACACTAATGCGAGCGCAGCAATAGATTGCAATTTTTCTAATTTTTTAAATTGTTTTTTATGAAACTTTTACCATCGTATTCGTCTCTTTTTCTCTAATTAAAATGATACCAAACCACGTTTAAGAAAGTGCCGATATACTTTTGAGCGACTGTGTACACATACATGCAATATATTTTGCAGTGCCTTACTATTCATGGCTCATATAAATAGAGATCTCTGCCTTCTATCCAATTCATTTAAGCAACGTAATTCAATTCCGCGGGGCGTATCATCTTTATTTTTCTCACTATAATTCTCCTTTCACACGGAAATATGGGTCATTCCACGTTAAACGGATCACACTTTACACCTTGTTTCAGTGACTTTGATGAAACTGGGACATGGTGCAGTCCATACGGAATGAGAGGGTGTGGGATTCCGTTTCGAATCCTTTTTAAGGACGCAGAAAATTCAAATTACTTCGGCCAATTCTCTCGGAAACTACACTCGTTTCTTTGAAACTGTTCTCATTGACGAGCTAAATACCTCTGATAAAATAAAAAAACTGATTTTTCAAAAGTGGTACAGTTAGTAAGGTCCTTTTGGAATACTCTTCTTGTGTCTCCGCTCTACCTTCCCCTTCTACGACGCTATCCCCCACGCTTCCGCCGCGGCCCGGTCACGTGCGACACAGGCAGAGAGAGGGGGTAACTTTTTCCCCTCAATAAGTGCTCCTTCCCCTCATTTGACGACACTATTGATCAACTGAAAGTCATAGTATAGTAGTAGGTCAAGGTCACCTTGACTTTTGATCGAAATTAAACTTTTTTTCAAATCCCTCATGGTGCGATTTGTAGACCATTGAAAACTGATTAATTCTTGTTGGAAATATTTTTTGTCAGACTGTCGGAACTGCCTCAAAAATCGTGGGGGCTAAATTGTAGACCACCCTGTATATTAATCGAATCTTCTATAACTCTACGGATACTAGCATTATTCCACCAGCGTACATTTTCTGTGGCTTCTTATTGAAAAATCCAAAAAGGTTTAAAAATTTTTCATCAACTCGGTATATATTATGGCGAAGAAACTGTAGATAATAAATTCGTTGCGCGCACAAAAAGCGCTTAGGCGAGCACTCCGTATTTTCTGAATATATTCCTTGACTACATACCTAGTCATAGCTAAATCAGCAGTCTGTGTGGAAAATTTCGATTTGGAATATTTATATTCTCCGTATTTCAAATTTCTATTCATTGGTTTTGATTAAACCACTCCCACCGTCGCCTTCAACATTCCCACAGAAATATGAAAGAGGATCGAAATGCACTTATTGTTAGTTGACTCAAAGCGGAAGTTTTACGGAAAATTCTCGACGTCAACCGACACGTAACCCTGAAAATAGCGGAAATATTCTAAATACATAGGGTGTATATATCCACCTAAATACATTTGCATGGCTATTATCTACTTGTAAAGAATACGGTAAACGGAACAACGATGCAATAGACAGTCATAGTATCTAACTAATAACGTATTAATGTTTGCTTATCTTGAGTCACATTTACACGTGGCGTGGGGCGGCACGGCGCATGGATTAAAAAGTGGTAGACCGCAAAGTGTCATCAGAAACACCGGAAACTCTCCACGCTTGATTTGCAAAATAAGATTCGCTGTACCCCACCGGTGAGTACTGAAACTATAGAAAATATTTTTATCAAATATCTCAGTGTATTGCAAATATTGCCACAGAGATTTATCATCAGTGACTTCTGAATGAAAAGCGACTTTTGAAGAAAAAACAGTTTTTTTAATATCAATATTTTCAAAAAACCAGTTGAATCGGTTTTCGGACTGTCACAAAAAAAAGAAACACACTATAATAAAAGCATCATTTATTGGTACAGTTGTCATTAGTGCAACATATGTAAAAACATTATTCTTTAAGATCCCCCACGCAATGTTTGAGCTTTTCCGAATAGTTTAACACGTTGCGTTGATCGTCACGGAAATCTATTAAATAGGATTCTTAAAGACTGAGTTCTACATATAAAAAGAAATTCGCGATAATTTTCTTTTCAATAATAATTTTAATATATGTTCAAAAAAATTTTATTGAATAATTCCCCATAAATAGAATATTAATAATTGTAAACTAAGAAATTTGAAACCCGTTATTTGGACGAGTCTAGTAATTCTAGTGTTGAAATATTAATTAATGAATGTAATCTGAAATTGTAGTTTTGTTTTAGCTATGTATTACCGGCTGCCAATGCAATTCGGGTCTTCTAAGCAATGATGCAGGACAATGATGCAGAATGTGTTCCTCCATCGCAATGTTAATCATCTATTAGATTTTGTTATTAAATATTAAATATAATTATAATTACTATTTGATTCTTTTACGTATATTATATAATAAATTGTTATTTGAATACGTTCATGTGTTATATGACCGCTAAGCGCACAACCCGCTCTATTGATTCGGACAAATGGTTTTTGCTTTTACTGTTTTGCGATCACATTTGACTCTGTCAGAGTAATGAATGTAGCAATGCATGTTTCAGTGATTTTATTAAATATTTATGTTCAAAGTGGCATACAAACACATCAAAATTTTTTCCAACATTGATCGAAGCATTTTGACAAGTTCTCATGAACGAAGATTTCAACTAACAAAAAAATTATCTCACAATGTTTTTGAAGATTTCATTCGATATCTTCAAAGATCTATGCCAACAGAATAAATAAGCTTGTTTTTTGTTGATAACATTGTGCAAATGCATATGGTTGTTATTTACACACACCATATATTTTAATCTGACACAGAAGTTTTCTTTTAAAGCTGATGCTTCAAAACCGCAATTATTTGTGCACCAAGTACGTAAAAAATTGATTTTTTTAATCTAATTTTAATTCTTATGAATTTTAGAATTTTTTTATATTGAGAGGTAAAGCCACAGGTATGAAAATCATTATAATATATATGTATGTATATTATAAAACCTTACTTGATATTTTTCAGAATGAACTTTCGTTTTTGAGATTAAATAGTTTTATATGTATACTTTTATTAATATTTTTCCTTCCTTCACCTTTTTGACACCATTCATTTTGTCGTGAAATAATGGTGGTTTCGCACTTCCTTAGATCCCAAAAAATAACACTTTATCAATATTTTAGGTGTCTGAGCTACGGCCGCTTTTGTACATCCTCCTCTGTTAGCTCAATTTCCGCTGATAGCATAAGGAACATCGAACGCTACTTAAAAGTTTAGGTTAAAACATACCCCTGGAGAGTAGATAACTTGGAGGTACAAGTTGTTAATCCTTGCCTAAAGTAATATGCATATCCCGTAGGCGTTAACTCGTTTAACGTATCCCCTCGCGAATACGTATACTCTTCGCACACAGGTCTCTTCATAGTCATTAAAGTGAAAGAAAGTACTTCATATACATAATAATAAAATTACCTTTGTCTGGGTACTGTTTACAAGTTTTCATATTCTCTGTGCGTTTCAGATAACTCAATGGCAAGAGAGACAATGATATATAACATTAACAATTAATTCTGTTTATTTATTTCAAATAAAAACAAGGTGGAAATAAAATGAAAAGAAGATATTGAAGTTAACCGAACGAATTTATATTACAGTCCAATACATTGATTGAAATAAATAAACATTGTGTAGTAATATTGCAGCTTTGCGTTGATACAATAAATAATTAAAAATATTAAATGAAATTTCAGTTAATAAATAAATGAAGTGATTGAATTATTATCACTTCTGTATGAAAAAATTGAAGATCTCCAAAAATCCGAAAAAAATGCATATTTTTCATAGAAGTATTAGCGATGCCAGAAGTATGGTAAATTTATGCCTGATACGGTAAGTATGGATACCAGTTTTAAGGAAGCACGTCGCTAATAAGAGACTGATATTTATACCAGAATTTTCATGACAAGGAACTTCGTTTGAGCGTAACGTGTCAACGTTAATGAAAATGTCTCACATAGTCCTGAAAAAAATATTTTACACATTTTCTTTACAGACAATTGTGTCATTATTTTACCTTTAACCATGTCACTTTTAATGATAAATTTATTTTCTAGGAAATAAATAATTTATTTTCAAAGCATATATTTATTTTTTAGATGTTTTTCTATGCAATAATGTAGTAGAGTACACTTTTGTTAATAAACAACAAGAAATTACGATCGAACGTAAGATAGCAACGAGAGAAAGAAGAAGGCGACACAGATGAAACAATTTCAAACATTCTCATCGCAAAATGAATATTTAAAATCTGCTGTGAGTATAAAGTGCATATAACGAGTATAAAAAACCAGTTTTTTTAACGAATTCCCCTCCGTCACGCACAATTTCTTTGTTTATTTTTGTTAATAAAGCGATATAAATGCATTGTTTGAGTTTTTAATGGTTAATTGCTTGTTAGGATCTCACATTGTGTATAGAAACATTTGCAAAAGAATTATTTGTTTTTGATTAATCGAACAAATAAGACTTTTATAGCTTGTGTACACGCATACTTTGTGTACTTATAATTTTGTAATTGTATACGTTGTCAGTGGTCAGGTGAAATAAACGTACACAGTATTGGTCTATCCGTTGCTCCAAGAACTCATGTATATATTTCTGTCTCGTTTTACACAAAACCTCTTAATGATCTGTCTCATAAGAAAATGAACTTCCAAGGGTGTCGTTTATTTAATATTATGAACCTCCATGTATTAACTTACTTCGCGCAGGAAAACCCAGATATTATCACAGTTTCTCTTCCGCGTTGAAGTAACTTACAATTAGGTACAACATTTTGTTTCCTTTCTCCCCTGTAGACATATTACAACCCTAATAAAACGTCCGTGTAGTTACAAGCGCAATTAGAACATTCGCAATACATACACCGAAATAGAATTCAACGAAGTTTGTTTGAATTCAATATGCGTGGTCATCTTCGATTCTATTATACTTCTGATATAATCGATCGTGAAAGCGCATTACGACAGATTGTCGGCAGTATCGATGTCACGAATTATGGTCTTCCTACGTTCTTGCCAGATGAGTGCAGTGGGGAGCTCAAAAGTCTGACAATTATACGACTGCAGATTCTGTTAGTTAACTTTCAAAATTATATCTCCGACCCACATGCATTTGCTATCGTTAATATCCGTTGCAGAGTAAGTCAAATTGCTCGAATGGAAATGGAAAGCAATTGAGACGAAACGTTTCGCGAAGTCTGAGCTCCGCAATCCACGCATCGCACCCACACGGGCAGAACATTAGTATCAATGTAAACACTTCACTCCATTATGCATCCAATTCGATTCGTACGAATGTATCCGTCTGTTCATCCTTAAATCAAACATTCGCAACAATGTTGCTTCATTGAAAATGTCCGCACGTAATTAATGTAATCACGTGACCGACATTTAATGCCTGACCTTTCATTGCCCGCCCACGCTCGCAAATATTTATGCCAACAGGAAGCGATATCCAAATGTTGATACGATCAACATTGGATAGCTGCTCACATGCGTATCCGGTTATAATTCTAAGCTCAAGTATCAGGATCTCTATTTAAGATACATACTGTCACTGAATTCTTTCGTTGGCAGGAAGAGTATTCGATTACAAGCCCGAGGCTTGGATTCGTATGTTCGATTATTATTCGTCGCTTAAGATAGTAGATACTACCTATGGTGAATGGTCTAATACGATCGGTAATAATTCTGAACAGTGAACTAACTTCGAATAGTTAAAAACATTTATTGCGAACTACTAGCGAGGAAGATGTCCGAACTCGAAACTACAAAACGTGTGATACGAGTAACTTCGCTAGTCTAAAAATTTTGATTCTTTTCTTCACACTTTCTAGATTTCTGAAGAACCTCGATAGAACTAATTTCTTCTTTCGAGTGTTGCCATTTTTTAAATATCTACTAACGCAGCTTGGATTTAAAATTTGTTTTAAGAACCGAGATACATCTGGAATATAAATATTTTTAATTAAATTGACATTTAAATCAAATATCAACTTCTTAGGCATAGTTTCTTGCTGAAGAGCCGGGAAAGTGTAAACAGTCGACTTCTATCGAGGTCCTTTACTACACTAGAAGTTCAAAGAAATCGGAATTATCATATTGCTACTTTACAGTGGTCGTAGAGTGGAAGGATTTCTCTTATAACTGGAGAAATTCGAAGTTTATTGCGGTCGTACAATGTCTTTCAATGATTCGGAACATGGGACGATCTATTGTAAAATCATTGAAAGGAATTGCGTATTGTGCGAGAAGCTATATTAAGATTCTTTTAAATAGTAGGTAAGTAAACGTATACCTATTGCATTTGCCACTTAGAATTACAGTAAGCACTGCATATAAATACATAGAAAACACAATAGTGCGACTAGCATTAAAAGCGCGTGATACTAATATTTTACAAATATATAGTATGTCCTTATATTGTTCATTCGCCTTTAAGACAGACCCCATGAAAACAAAAATATTTAATTTACTTTTCACACGATAGACCTTCCATTGGTTTCTTTAATCACAAACAAGGCGCATCTTACAATATACATATTTACTAAAAAAATGTTATACATACTTTCAACTTCAAAATATCCAATCAGAGAGAGAGAGAGAGAGAGAGAGAGAGAGAGAGAGAGAGAGAGAGAGAGAGAGAGAGATTGATACTCCGTTAATATACAAATACGCCTACCCCTTCCACTGGGGGACATACCCCGCGAGGGGACGAGAAGCTCGAGCTGCCACGGTCACCGAGCAGTGTAAACATGCCGTGTAATCCGATACCGGGTCGAGTATATCGGTGTGAACCACCGATACGCTATTTTTTGTTGCGCCTTCTGTCAAAAATTGCGTCCTTTTCTACGTTCAGCGCGGTCGACACAGGCACAAAAAAATAGTATCTCATCACGATCTAATTGTAAGCGTCCGCACAAAACCGGGCATTCCCGTAAATTTAAAAAGTTTGGGAAACTGGTAATGATTAAGAACGAGCTATAAACATTATTGTTTTGATGTTGTCTCTCTTTAAAGGAAATGAACAGCAAATAGACGGTTGAAAGTCGAAAGCCCGGAAGCCCCGTTTAAACGTAATCACGAAGTATATACCACTTACTAGAAAGCCTCTCAATAAATGTCCATTTTCACATAAAACATGAAAATGAAACCCATACGTCTTCATTCGTTATTTTTATACTTTCTTTGATGTATACTTTCTGATACTATCTTCTACATATCCCTTCTAGAAGAAATTAAATATAATATGTGGGGATTAGTTTTCAAATATTTAAAGAAGCCAAATTATTTTGCAACAAATGTAGAAAATATTTGAAATTGTATTCCTTGGTAACACGAATTGTTAAGAGGTTTTGTACAGAAATTATTTTTAGGCCTTAATTAGGAATCTGTAACCAGGAAAAAAGAATTAATGGAAACCACGATATACTGTGGTACTCGAAAGTATTCAATTAAGTGTCTAGTGCACTCAAATATTATGTTTATTTATGAGGCAGAATTTAAAGTGTTCCGATTGCACATGGGATAAAGAAGGTTGCAGTAATTCAAAACATTCATCAGTCTCATATTGCATTTTTTTTTTCTTCTGAAACGTGAATGTAACAAATGATTAAATACTTTCGAGCACTACTACCTTTTCTATGTTCTTCAATAAAGTATGACTATTCGTTTTACAACTATGAAAATGTAATAAATGCTTTAAATATGTCTATGCCTACATTTACCTATCTGTCTATACTTATAACGTAATATGTATGTAAGATAGTCGCTCTTTATATACTTCATAGAATTTGAAAGATGTGCATCTGTGCAACAAGTGATTCTTTTCGTCAATTATATCGATTTGAGGTCCATCTACCTTTAGATATCTATTTATTGATTTGTTTTTCAATATACGTCAACCTTATATTCATAAATTAACAATAAAATAAATAATATTCTCAAAAGAAAAGAAAATTTTTCCTTTTCTATATTATATGATCATATTTTTCATGAATACAAATAAATAAGTGTATAGAGATTAAATAAATACGTGGTCAATGGTCACGCTTAAAACTCCAGAATCTTAAGACTTTTAAGTTATCAACTATAGATTCATGAATTCGTATATGAGCACTACTTTTCTATTTGTTTGGATTTATGCTCGAATCCGATATATTAAAACGTCACTTAAATAGAATATTTCCGTATACTACCCTGTGCTTTAGAATCTAGAAAGACATTGAAATGCGAGGAAGTTGCGTTAAACTTAGTCAAAAGAAAGAAATGGTACCTTCAAAATTCATTTAAATGTTCAAAAGTTTGAAAAATTTACGTCTGAATTATCACGAGGCAGTGCTAATTCAGTACTGATTTGACTGTATAAATAGGAGAGAACCTTCCTCTAAAAGATACAAAGTTACTCAAAAAAGTAGCTAATATAATTTTGAAATAGTTTAATTAATATTTTCCCCCTAAGATTAAAACTCCTACTCTCCTTGTAAAGAAACATTTTAACCATACCAATTATCAATCCACCTAAAATATACTGTTTATAATATTTATCTTCTTAAAAGAGGTTCTCATCACCTTTGCAACCCATTTGTTGAACACATTGGCACTTTAATTACCGCTAATTAATTGTACGTTTTTCAATATATGTACTTAGTAGATATATTATCGCCCAAAGGTTCAATCGCGTTTCTCTTAACTTTGAATGCGAAGAATTAGGAAGTTTACCCAAATTTCAGTATGTGTAAAAGTTCGGTATACTAGTTCACATGAAATGTTAAAAAGAAATATCAGAATACTTAAGAATATTATAACAAAATAAAATATGAATGTATAACAGTTTATTAAAATATAAAATTATAACACAATAGGAAAATCAATACGATCAATTTTTTGAAACTTTGTCTGAGAAAGAATTACTAATTGTAATCTCTTCTTTCGAGAAACACAATATACGTATTGCAATAATATTGAAATTTATGTGTTTTTACTTTTGAACTAAATCTGAATTTTAAAACGAAAAAATTTTTTTAATAGCAGCTATATAAAATATAAGATATATAGAATATGAAGTTCAAGATTTATGTTCAGGATACTGCGATCAAACTCTCGGGTGGTGGCGTATACAATAGCACGCCAAAAATTTCTCACAATTCTGTTTTGGTCATGAGTAAATTTCAAGGCCCAGAACCATTTTTATTATGATAATGATCTGTCTTTGCGACTTCCATTCTCGTCAGAAGCAAACAGCTCGACCAGGCTCTATAGTATCATGTTTAACAAAAAGGTGCCTTCTTAAATATTGTAGAAAATGAATTAAACATGGCACATGCAGTAGGAAAATCATATAATTTTTTTTATATACGATTTCGAAATTGATTGACACAGGATAAAGCAGGCTGAAAAATATATCAAATATGTCAATATTTTGGGGAGTACGTTCCTAGTTATCATAAAAAGTAGTTCTGGATAATGAAACACTCAAAAAGTCATAGGCTGGTTCAATGTTACAAATAGTTCAATTGATTTGTAAGTAGAATAATGAAATTTCTCAAAAAGGCGCTTGTGATATTAATACATGTCGAGAAGAGATTATTGTATGGAATGGAAATTATGTTGGTGATTAACATCATGTACTTTAGCAATAATTTCGTCACATTTTACCAAAAAATTCAAGAACTTTGCTAAATCGATGAGCTTCTTCTGGTAAAATGAGACGATATACAATATGATTGGGAGACCAGCAAAGTAGACTTATGCTACGTATAGTAATACGTATTTCATAACATTGTATTTGATTTTTGTTACTCTATATTTTCACTAATTTTAAATGGGAACGAATCTCTATTTTCAGGGCTTGAAAATAGATTTTCAAAGCACTACTTCATCTCCGTTTCGTTCTTCTAAAAAAAAATCAAAAAATTCGAGATGCATTTAGTGCATGGGTATAGTGCATATATCTGTTTAAAACGACGATATACTCTGAGAAACGTGTAATATTTAGGACAATATTTTAACGAGCGTTTCATTGTGTTTAGACAAGTACTGACGAATGTACTATCTGCTCTCAATTTCAGGTATCATACTCTAGACTTAAATCATCTCGTTGACTACTTCGAGGCTTCACTTAAAGCTTTCAATAGTTCATTCCTACTATACTTCGGAGCCTGTCCGGTAAGATTTGATATATTCGAGAGCCTCATTATTGTAACACTTAAGCTATAAACTATTTGAAAATATTATAAGTTTTTTTACTTTATGTAATTTTCCTTCTATGTACTAAGAGATTTTTTTATGAAACCTATGTGTGCGGCACAGAATAAAAATGGCACCAGTCTTAGGATCACTAAACCGATATCTCTCTTAGATTATTGTTCCGTTTAAATAATATAAAGTAATAATAGACGCGTTCTTAAGTGTATATAAAGTGTATATGAATAAATCTGTAAAAACGTGTTCGAAATTCAACTAGCGTGGTAAGTCGACAAAAACGCTAGGATAATTAGCTTCAAAATGTTAATACATATATAAATGCAAAATGTAAAAGGTGACCTCTGTGTAGGAAAAAGAACAGTTACTTTTTATCAGTCGAATAGAAAATTGTTTGAGCGACATACAAATTATTTGGAAGCGTAAGTGTTTCGAATTCGTCTTGTTCTTTTCTACTGCTAAGAGAGTTTCTTGTATTAGCTACAAAGACCTTAATTAAAATGCACTTGGTGCATGATACTTTCTGACTATCGTATTTCTTTTCTCTTACGATCTCATTTTCTTGGCGACCATAAATTATATGACCGATTCGTATCGCAGTGAGTGCAACATGAAATGAAAAGTAATGTGTTTACTAAATTAAAATGTTCGTTAAGTAATAAATGTGCAGCACGTGCACCATTTAAAGCTACGATCATTTTTAACTAATAAAAATTGTTGGTCCACCTTATAAGTGCAAATAGCGAAAACATTATTCTTGATTTTACACATTAGTTGGTGGATCCATGGCGCAAATGATGGATTTCATTACGCTGGCTGCAGCCAAAGATGCATACGGCTGCCATTCTTTTATGCGCGAGCCGTCTTTGTAGTCTGAAATACCTCGAATAACGGCGAAACTTTCACGGCAATTACCCAAAATACTTTCGACCACTGCGTCCATTTCCGCGTCGAAGGCCAGTGCTCCAAAACGGGCTGCGAATTTCTGCCTAAGTTGGTCGTCACGAGCAATATATCTGCCGGATGCCACGGGTACTAAATGAATCCGAGGACAGCCATCCGTTCTAGAAGGGTATAAACATTTGTTTATAAAGTTTTTACTGTAAAAATGATAAAAGAAACTGCAACTTGAAACTGAAACTATTGGTATTAAAAAATGACAAATTAGCGTTTTTTTAAAACAACGCACAGGAAAATTCGAGTTCAAAATACAAAAACCTATAAAGAACACTTATTTCATTGTACTCATTTTTGTCATGAATCTATAAAATTGGCAGTCTAATAATAAATACTACTATATAAAATGTATATAAAATAAATAACAACCTTTTATTTGTTGCGTCTGAAGGTGCAGTTGGATGTGCTACTTCAATAACGTCTCTTTCGCCGATAGCCATGTACAATTTATCAGATTCTGGTGGAGGCGCTTTAAAATCATGTTCTGTTTGATTGCTAAGAATATCTAAACCATCTTTCAGGTACGTTTGCCATGGAGGATTTGTTTCATTTTCAGACTGCAAAACCATAGAATGTCTAAACAATCGATTCACACAATTCAATTAATAAGTGTTGCAAGACAGCAGTAATGTACCTGTTCCTTAAGATTTGCAGCTATTTCTTGAAGACATAAATTTGGTGGACAATATTCTTTAGTTTCGAAGTGGTAATTACCATTTTCATTCATCTTTGCACTTTCACAATATACATAAATGTATTTCTTGTTATTGGGAGTAGGATGCGAAATAACAACATCCCCAAGTCGTACATGTTTATTATAATCAGTGTAATGAGGTACACCTCCTCCGATTCCAATTAAAAACACAAAATCCACTTTTTGGAATGTACCTAAATAAGAAATTGAATGGATACATATATAAACAGCTACACAATAGTACTAAAAATAGTATAATAAATTGTAACAGGAAACTCCCTAATGTTAAGATGCTGATGTAATTCGAAATTTTTAAATGATGATAGTAGTTGATGCGATCTTAAATAAAGCTATTTAAAAAAATGTTATAAATATTTAGGGTAATATTTACCCAATAATCTAGTAGTCGTATTTCCTGCTGCAGTCATTGCTTCTCTGGTATGGCCAACAGTAGGCAGTTTTGTGCAAACAATTCTGTGCGCACCAATGTTGCCTAATGTGTAAACATTTGATTCTCCTATAACAAAAAGTAATCACGGTTTGCATTGTGGGATTTTATGTCGTCCGACAATCGAAAATTTGTGTATGATACATGTGCACTGTGCTACTATCTGCAGACTGATATCGAACCTGTGTTATATGTGAATATATTGTTTAAAAATTAATCATTCCATACAGATGCAATTATATTCGGAATCTATCACCGAATATATGAGTCAATTAGTTATTTGAATGCTCATTAGTATCTTAAAAAAACTTTCTTAAGAAGTGACAAATAACTAGCATAACTTGGTTGCATTTGTAAATCATAAAATTTCTGAACTACTTTATGCAAAATATTATGTTATTGGTAGTGTAACTCATAATCAAAAAGAATTATTATAAAAGGTTAATATCAGTCACATTTAAATGGGACAAAACAAAATGACGTGATAGCCAATATCCACCCTTTGATGAACAAAACAAATGAAGAAATAGAAGAAACATGAGAAGAAAACCAAATTGGCATGAAAAATGAGTCTAAACTTCAAAATGCACGAGTAGCAGATTCAATTTATAGAATGAATATCCCTGAAAATGTAAACATTTAAGTACGTAGATATAAAACGTATACATAATGATCTTTCGAATCTTGAATAAACATAAACTGTATCATCTTATATCACAATTCTTATATCATATTTCACAATTGTTCCATAATTCATATCCAAGTGTACGAAACGATTCAAAGATTTAATCTGATAAATCCTTTCAAATGTTTTGGACCTAGTATACGTTGCAATACACTTAAACAATTTGAATATCCATCACTGAAAATATGGCGTGATACCATGATGTTGATATATGATATTTACAATATAGTAACAATAAATAAGTATTCTTCTTATTATGACAAAAACAATATTTTAATTAAAATGCTCCTTAATGACATATTTGATGTAGCAAAATGGCTCTTTCTTCAATCCAAGCAATTGGCAAGCTATAACATTTATGTGACATTGAAATGGAAAAAGAAATATTTTACAAGCTACTTTACCGAAACGGCATGTTACACGCAGTGCTCCATTTGCTGCGTCTGTTGAGTTTGCCGTACCTGAAGTTTCATGCATTGTGAAATACAAAAATTTTTCAAACACGTTTCCTACTTTTAGCATATCGATTTACGTATAATACTTAAAGTTAATATTTCTGATCAGAATTATTTTATATGAATTGTCAATAAAGAAAAAGAGGATTAACTTATATTTACTTAAGCGCCTTTTGTATATGTATATATACATATAAGTTTCCTGCTCCACTGATATAATAAAATTACACATAATCGATAGAAATAATATGAAATGAAAACAATTGGTATCTTACCAACAGTAGTGTAACGAACGTAAGTTTCCTTATTTTCAATCATTGAATCAACTGCCAGTTTTTCACAGTACTGTGCTGTAATGATAGCTATGGTAGGTTGTTGTGCACTTGCCATTGTTGGCATTTGTTTCACCACCTACAAATGCAGGATAAAATATTCTTACACTGTTTAATGATTGTTTTAAACTACTGCATATTTAAACGAAATTTACTTGAATTTGTGTATCTTGATGTACTACTCTTGTAAAAGCTCCATGATCCATTGCTTTTACAACGCCTTTCTCTTGTAACTCTTTCAATTTTGCTTCAACGGCTGAAGGATCCCAACCATGTTCTCTGTAAAAAAGATACAATATTAAACAAAATTTTTTTTAGTGAAATGCCAAATAGTAGAGATGTTTCGACCCGACATTTTTGGGGTCTCGCACACCTCTATCAAATACATATAATTCAAGTCTTACTTTGCTAAGTCTACGACTGTAACTGGATTTGGATAAGCAGATTCAATCAACTCTAACACCTTTTCTAATGTCAGTTCAATGACTTGACCCAAGACTGTTTCATCCGTGGACACTGTTGAACAAAGAGATGAGATGTTAAAATATAACACAATAAAATAATGTGAATTTGTAAAATTGTAAAGCATATAATTGCTTGATGTTGAAGAAATGATATATAATTAGCTTCGCAAACAAAAAAAAACTTTGAAAATTAAATAGCTACAATTCGTGTATGCTAAATGTTTATCTACCACATTACAAATAATTAAAGAAATCGTATTTGTGATTTAAAACTAGGTCGCAACTTGCACTACTAATTCCTTTAATAGGATTGCTTACTTAGAAGTAAAATCTATGCATCTTATATGGCAGTAAACAATCATGAGTACAAGGTGAGTACTTTAAATGGGTGTATTCTTTCTCTACATGGTAATGTAGTAATGAGAGACCACTAAATAATTTACACCATGTCTAACGCGAATAAATATGTATATACTAAATTTTAAATACATAGTTAAATAGAAATGAATATTAACTGTAATTTAAGTTACAAATACTAAATGTCTTGAAACAACAGATAGTAATATTTATGTGTTAATAGTCATGCAGTTTCGTAGAAATGATTTCTAGTTGAAAAATGTGGTTAAACAAAACTTTCCTGTTAATTTGTAAATCATTCGCAGAAAATAGAATGTAGTCAAAATATTTTCAATGACTATTATACTTTCTCAAGGAAATGTTTTAGAATGCTTTATAAGAATACACTAATGCAATTTGAAAACTAAAAAGTAAATGATGTTAAGCCATTATTGTTATGGTTATCATTGCTTTGAGTGAAGCAGTATAATGTAGTATATCTACCGGTCAACATACAAATGAAACATGTTTATTTTTCATTTTTCATTCTTCCTATACTGCACATAAAAATGAAACGTTATTAAACAAAATTCATTAATAATAAGATATACATTCTAGATGCACAGTAAGATGGAACTTTTAATTAAATTTTGACCGGCAAATATGAAATTTATTTTTATGTGATGGACAATATGTAAAAGTTATCATGTAAATAATTAAAAAATTGCAATAAAATATACAACTTTTTTCATTCTCTCCAACCTGATTTCCAAATATTCTTACATGGAGGAAGTGTGAACAGTATATGACCAGTATTAGCTGTGAATAACAAAGATTTAAAATAAAATTTTTATTCCACACAATCAATTAGAAGATAATATAACATATGCAAGAAATTGTGAATAAATAAAATGATTTATACAAATGTTAAATGTGGATTTCCTTTGGTTTCAGTTACAATGAACACTGAAGCAGTACTACTGCAGCATCTTTCAATGAAGAACCATTTAGTTCAATGAGCCTAATCAAATAAATCTTGATGCTACTGCCTACTTGACAGTTATTTTATTAAAATGAGAATATATTTTCTAGTACAGTAAATCAACCAACTGCATAAAAAATTCTGTATTCAAATTTATTTTGAACAAATTTTCAAATATTAACTAATGTAACTTATAATACGTAAGAAATATTTATTTAACATTTTACTTACATGGCCTAGCTGGCAGATTGACTGGTTCCTCTAACTGCTTCAATTCTACTTCTATCTTTTTGATGCTGAGATATTTATGCAACATTAGCTTCATTATTTTTGTAATAAATCCAACGTAATCTGTGACACAAAGTACATACTATCTTACAAAAACATTCTATCATTTTTTTTCTAAAAAGTTATTAGTTTTTAAAGTGTGTCCGCTTAGTTTTGTCCACGACTGTATATTAATCATAAATAATTTTAATATTTATAAATTGTAATAATAATTTACGATTTATAGAACATTTTCTTTTAAATAACTCCTACCTCGTGGAAATTCCTGAGGACTGACTAATTCTCTGAAAAACTCTT
Organism: Lasioglossum lativentre; assembly: GCA_916610255.1. Classification (NCBI taxonomy): domain Eukaryota; kingdom Metazoa; phylum Arthropoda; class Insecta; order Hymenoptera; family Halictidae; genus Lasioglossum; species Lasioglossum lativentre. Next base: position 533,115 of record OU744359.1, read on the forward strand.
GTGCTACACTTGGATGTTCAGCCTCGGAAAGCGCATCTATGAACCAAAACTGCAAAGTTCTGGATTCTTGAGTATGCTTTCCAGTTTGACCACTTACTAAAAACACTCTAAATTGCAAGCAAAGATGTGCTGGATGTACTTCACCATTTGTAACTACAACAAATTTTTCAATACCATGTTTTATATATATTAACAATATCCTAACAATACAGACTTTATAGAGCAATCTATGTACCAGCAACTGCTTGTTTGTTAATAACTATTCCTTTGTGATTTCCTCCAGCAACATGAACATTATTTTCTTTTTCATTCTCTGCTAGTGGTTCTAAAGCTTGTCTTTCTATTATAATCGTTGTTGAATTTGCTGTCTTGCATTTCGGAGTCATAACAATGTGTTCTGTTAAATAAAAATATTTTTAATATACGAGTCAAAGTGTTTACGACTCACATAAGCAGTTAAGATTAGTTGAGAAAGTAACATGTAGCCAACAATATGAGAAATACATTTCCATTAGAGAATTATATGTGTATTTTTCATAAATGTAGTTTATCGTATCCTGTTACTTATCAAAGGTTCTACAAATAGATAAATGTACATGCACGTATATAGACAACTATCGATATTTGTACTGCCATGTAATTCGCGTATTATTTAAAAAGATGCATTATGCAAGTCATGAATTTTTCTTTTTTTGAAAGAGAATTCATTTCAGAATATTTATATATAGTTTCTCAAAATTCACCTGTTTTACTATCACCCATTTTTAAAGTTGTTCTTATATCGTGTATCTGTACAAAATAACTTGTATCACTAAACACAAAAACACTAAAGTAGCGGTAAAACACGAGCTTGTGCTGTATTAACGACGAATAAACGCGGACTGGTGCACGGTGCACGGTTTCTTAACCGACTTCTTTATTGTCCCACCACAGTCTGCGACTTGCGCCTGTCAAAATGAGAGATACTTAGGACACCACAATGCTTGAAACGTAACGAGCATAATAAAATAGGTAAACATTCATTCACGGTAAGCATAGATAAGTGTAACCGATCGGTTGAAGCGCTACTTATCGAGAGAACAATTATCGATCGTAATGATGACACATGGCACCGCCCTACGCCATATTTATATTTGTATATGACGTGTGTGCTCCAGTTACGTCACCCCTGTTTTCGTGAGTCGAATTCGTCACAGAACTCATCGTAACTGTTCGATTATGACGTCGTGGCTTTCTCAACAGATTAAAATACAGATTTTTAAAAATCGTTCCAATTTGGTTTATGAGTGCAAGATTATATGTATAATAGGAAACTGAAATGCATATAAATTAATAAAAATACATATATATATATTCAACTCTGGACTAATGTTATTATACGTATATCTTCGATATACCATATACATATATAAAAATATAAGTAAAACTATCAGAAATAAAATGGTAGGAGTTCAAAGGTGACCCGATTATTTTTAAATATCTTTACAGTTAGGACATAAGAGAATAATTAAATTTATGAACATTACATTATATACATAATTTATATCACAGAAATTCACTCGAGCCCATATATATATATACTATCGATCTTACAACTCCAAGAAGAGGACATAATTAAAAGAAATCCCGTAAATGCCACAATTATTTTATAAATCGATTGTTTGTTACGTATTTTGCACAAGGATACAAATAAAATTTCATTTGTATCCTTTTATTGAATACTTTTAATTATGTTGCAATTGTACGTGGTTTAATCAATTTTACTATTGAAAAAATAGTAATATATATATATGTTATCAAAGTCCAAGCGTATTTTCTTCGAAATCAATCTTCGCTTACCGGTGCTTGCTTGTAACACTATACAATATATATATATATATGCTTCTCAGTACTGATAAGTAGATTCATAAAATTCTCTCGGACAATATCTACGTTGTATGCATACAGGGTGTATATATTTTTACCGTTTGAAATAACTGCCAACAAGCGTATAATAGTATAGATGACACGAAAAATTGTAAGAACGTTGTTTTTATGGTTTTCTTATGTAGATTATAATAATGTAAATAAATAATTATAAAATTCTATAAAATTATATAAATTTTCCTAATGTCTTTCAAGTTTTATATTTCATCTATTCCTTTTTCATATAAATGCATAAAATCCGGTGTATAGTCATAAGGTTTTGTTGATGTAACGGGCAAGTATGCATAGTTTTCTGTTCTTCTTTGACAGTGTATGCCATGGCCATGCTGAGGTATTCTGTTTGAAAACGAAAGTCAACCATTCGTTTTCTATACCCATATAAAACTTCAACTCGTGAAAGAAGTATATAAGCTGCTGCGAAAATTCTACTGACCATCAACATCATTGAAAGAATCAACATTGACAACATTCGTTACAGTCAAGTTTGTTATACAAATTGTTAAAATTTTACGAAATCTTTATTGAGACTTTGCATTGAATCAAAATCACTTGAAAAGTAAGTAAAAATATTGTATTCCATTAAGAAGATGCAAACAGCCTCTCTGATGCAAAGTAACTTTCAAATAACCTTGAAAATTTTGAAGAAAAAATTTTGTTATTTACGGCATATTACAATTCGCAAAAAACTATAAAAGAAACGTTCTTTCTCTTCGTATAATGTGTCGTTTGGCACTTATTTCAAACAGCAGAAATTTATAGACACCCTGTGTAGACACCGTGACCGTATTCTTGCTGAAACAAAAGACTCGTGTTTCATTAAAAATTCTTTTTATTCAACTTTACCCAATAAAAACTCGGTAACTAGTGAGAACATTATTGTAAATAATTCAAAAACGCCGTATGTTACCAAGTACCTATACTTACTACAACATAAAATAGTGACTCCTTAAAACTAAAATCACTATCCAGAGTACAGAGATCTTCCGGACACCATTGCGAGGGAGACAAAGCGAAGATAGGTCTCATTGTCGTCCTTGGTTAGATAAAAGAAAATTAATATTCTAAACAATGTAAATAGTGCAATGCTGGTATGGGTCCAGCTATATAGTCTTAGATCCTTCCTGCGAATAAAATACGATTGCATAGTCGCCATTCGTGACATTGTCGCAACAATGACAATGTTTTTACAATTAGCATTTACCTGCATTTGCATAAGTGATATATTTCGATAGCCGAAGTCTATGTATATACTATACTATATATAGTCCATTGGTATGATTCATATCAGATATCGTGATCCATTCAGTTATGCAGTCGCAGTCCCGCCAACCGCGCATGCAGGATCGTTCATTGGTTCATAAAAGCGCAGCTGAAGCATACCTCTGTGAAGAAAGCCTCGTTCTGCTGCAAAGCAGAAGGTACGTTCTCGAAAGTGAATTTCTCGCTTTTATAATAATTGTAAGTATGTAGATCGACGAATTATAGTCCGCCTAACGAGACGAGGGAGTAGACATAAACACATGCTCGATGGCTACAACTATATTGGCTGTCACTGTCGATCCTCTTACAGCACAGCGGTTCAAAAAAATATTCATACACCCTCTAAAACTAAATAATTGTTAAAAATTGGACCAAACCACTTGAATTCTTTTTTAAGATTTTAGGAAGATTGGTTTATTATTTTTTTTGTAAGAAATCCTTTCATAATTCTTAGGGATCTGGACTCTGTGAGTCGGCCCTGTCCTGCTGTTTATCTACTGTCTCATCTCGTTGAACGGACTATACTCACTAGGTATATATACAATATATATATATATAATCAATTGTTTATCAGCTGCTATTAGCTGAGGCTGCTATATAGTATCAATTTTGTTCAAAGAAATCCCAGAACTCAGAGTTGGTATTACTTCGGGAATTCCCTAGATTGTGAATAGATTTTCCAGTGTTTCCCTTCTTCTGTGACTGTTCTTGCTATTCTGTTCCATCGAACTACATATATATATTGTGAACAAGAAGTAATAAGTCTCAGTATTGCTCAGTATACATACTGCTGCATATTGCTAAGGTCGCTGTCTATTCAAAAACACAACGCCAGAACAGCATCGACATATTTGTATTATTTACCATACCATCGGCACTTCTCTGTTTTTCTTTCCTCTCCTTTTAGTGAGAGTATATATATGTACTTACTTATTTACGTGCGTTGATGTTGGTCTGACGTCTCACGTCGTTTCGGTGTTTTGTTGCGGCATTTGGGTACGATCTTTATTCATCTATATAATTTGCTGATCGGTATTATTGTTTTACCAGTTGTCTACTTGACATTTTTATTAATATTGTCAGTGAACTCACATATTAGCGGAAGTATTTTATTGTTTTGTTTTTTTTTTGCTGTACCAGTAACACAGTAATAAATCTATATATACGTATAAGATAACCGTATGAATTCTAAATTTAGTTTATCATTTAGCGAGGCAGCGATTTTTGCATTCTATTTTGTAACTCTGAAGAAGTGATATATTAGATAAACTATTACCGGCATTTTTCTTAATCATTCGCAAGTAGGCTGCAGATTTATAAGCTTTTATATACATATAAAATATGAATATGAGAAATACAATGAAATTTAATATTATCCGCAATTCAATGTAAAAATATTAAAATTGCAAAGAGGTTTGAGTAAACTTAAAAAAATATTTACAGGAAAACTAAATTAAGAGTAAAGATAAAATTTCTGATAAATTCTTATATACTATTGTTCTCTTATCTTATTACTCATCAGCAACTGTTAGTTGTTGTGATAAAAAAATTAAATGATAAAATAAATATTACGATAACTAGTTTATTTAATGATAAATCGAAAGACAGTTTCAATTATATAGTGACCTTTATAATCACAGATTCTTCAACTACCGATACCGAAGCGTTTAAGTAAGGAATCAAAATCATCATGACAAGTAACGGTGTTTGTCAAGGTAACAATTCTTAAAAATTCTCTAAACAAATACTACGATAATTACTTACATGGTAACAATTTTCCTACTTTGATCTCTGTATTTCTTTGTTTACGCTGCGTTGTTGTACACATGACGACGTCGACGCGACAGATGGCGCCAGCGTGGACAACTTGATAGGGAAAGTGAAATTGCTTGCGATATTAGAGGAATCCCCGAATGATGATGCTAACCCAAAATGTGATCAATGTCAGACATTGCAGACCATGCAGACTAAGCCATTATCAAATATTCAAATGTCTGTGTACCACGTATTACACAAATTAATTGATGCTAAAGTGAACAAAGTCATCTTGATCGACGCGCCAAGCGGAACAGGCAAGACTCATATTTTATCTACGCTAGCACAAAAATACGGTGAAGGAGTACAGTTTGCCGTGTTCAGAAGAGATCAGGCCAGCCAGCTTATGTTAAGGGACGTCTCCGCTTTCACATATGTTTCTTATAACATGCGCAATTTTCATCTGAATTATCGTGAGGCACTATGCATGTTTACTGTGAGTGGTCTAAACAATACCGACGTAATTTACAAGCTTATAACATACGCAAATAAGTATGTGCATGTTACTCATACGATTAAAGTTATCATCCTGGATGCGTATACTATAGTTTCACCACTCATGTTACTGTTACTATACATAGTGTCGCTAAAGAACAAAATAACTTTAATTTTTGCGGGAAATAAGATGCAACTACGTTCTATTAACAACACTCCGCAGCTCCATAACAGAAACAATATCGATATCCTCGGGATATTTAGTGATCTGATGATAAACGAGCTGACTGCAAATTTGCGTTCCGACGACAAGAATTTCTTAAAGAAAGTGTCACGTTTTGGTAATGCAATCGCCAGCTACAAGACTAAAAAACAAATTCCATTTCATTTCAATTTGCGTTATTTACTTTACTCTCTTTTCCGAAAAAAATACGATCCAAGAATTCCAGAAAACTTTTATACTCTCTACATGGCTTCATTTCATCATGTTATTACAAAACGTTTGTATCGATTTATGAAGAATTTGGACCCTACTAAATACCGAATAGAGCCATTTTTACTTCTGCCTTTCAACTGTAATGACAAAAACAAATTTTTTCCGGGATTGCTTTTGGTACAAAATTTTAAATACATTTATATCACTGACAGAGGCGTTCACAATATCGTTGTACTGGAGGATATGATTTTTGATGCTTCTGGAAATTTGTTATTGTTGGTTGTGCGTTTCGAAGATGGGCAGAAACTTAATATTTGCCGTTGCGTCCTAAATTATTACCAACTTTTACCAGCTTATCGTAATTGGTTATTGGTTCAGATGAAATGTCCAAAATATGTAACACATGATATATATAATTTTCCATTGAAACCGTATACGATTACGTATCACGCTGCTTTAGGCCATACGATCAGTGACCCAGTGGAATTTAGTACAGATTGTCTTGATGCAAGTTCCATCTATGTTGGCCTTTGTAGTCTGCCATCAGAGTCAAAGATTTGCAAATTTCATGCTGAAGAAGACTTCTCTAGTTTTGTGTCGACAGATTTTATGGCGAGTGTAGATAATCAAGAATATTATTATCGATATCCGATGCAGGAAGGTAGCTTAAATATCTTGGATTATCTTGGCACCAAAGATGGTGACGAGTACATAAAGTCATTTTTAATGGGAGTTTCATGGATTACCGTGGACAAAATTAATGATTTTGAAAATAAAAAATTAAATGGTTTCTTCCGTATTAAACGTAGTGTATATGAGAAGGAGAAAAAGGAGGTGGATGCGACAACACTTTCACCCTTAATGGAAATTTCTAAATTCGTTAAAGATAATACAACTGTGATAGTCGATACTATTAAAAATATGCGAATGGATAAAAAGATTAATATGAACAATACAAAATTAAAGGAATATAGAAACTTGTCAACATACAAGTCTTTGGAAAAGGCATATGAGAAGTGGCTGGTACACGAAAAAGAAATAAATAAGAAATAAATTTTGAACTGCTCTGTGATTTTGATGAAAGCAATTTTGAATTTAATAGACATATTTATTTGAATAATATATGTTTTTTCATTTGTAAGGTACAAGTAGAGAAACAATTTTCTCATTCAATATTTATAAGATGAAGAAAAAGCTTTTTGATAGTTTACGTTTACAAGTAACTTTTTCCTTTTTTTTTAAAGTACATCTGCTACTTTGTGATATCTGTATAAGTCTATACGATAGTGAGTCAAAGTGCCTTTTATTATAAACTATAATATTGTATTTTGAATATTATATCGATTGAGATAATGCCGCCAAAATAGATATATTTCAATCTGTATCTTTTTATCTTTTTATATCGTTATTTGATAATGCATACATTGATATATATATATATATATGTGCCTTACTTAAGTACCTTAAAATGTTTACCAAGAATTTATTAACTAATCTTGTATTCTGTGCATAGCGTTTTTATGTTATTGTATACAGATATATATTTGCAATGTTTTTATGCTAATACATAAGTTGTTACGAAAAAATGGCTGAAGTATACAGTACTTTTTGAGATTTTTAAGTTACTATGAATTATACTTCGAAAGTTCCATCAATACGTCTTTAATTAAATTATATTAGTTTCAAACGAATTTTGATACGCCATTATATATTATAAACATTACTGAAACAAACTAAAACTATTGCATTTATTTTCAGGTTTTTATTTTATTTATTTTGTTACTTTACTCGTATCAAAATTTCTTAGTTTAGAAACTGTATTTTTAAATAAGTTAAACAATATATTTTGTTATTATTACAGTTTATCTGAAACATTGTATATCTTTGTTTATGTGAGAAAAGTAATTTAAAATACGCACTGCTCAAAATTTTTATTACATACGACTACCTAATTTTTCTCCACTCCCACTTTAAATACTTTCGCCATCTCCACTGTTTTTCTGACACATCCTATAGGCAATCAAATTCAATTTCCTAACGCCTCACCTACATCCGAATTTTCTTAATACCTTATGATTGTAGTGGCTTACATTACATTACACGTATAGTTATACACTTATATATGTAAGATATCACATGTATATGCTGTGTCTACGGTGGTTAGAGACAGTCTGAAGTCTAATGTAAGTGTTTCATAGTATAATGGACGCACTACATCGACATGTGGAGGGGGTAAACCTACTGCATCGGTAATGAACATCATACGCGCATCATACGTCGATAACACCTTATGAGATGCAACCTTTTCAACAAACAATTCTACCGATTACTCTAAGAATAGCCGACCCTATGATAGAGCCGCAAGCCGAGTCTTGTAATTACCAAATAAATAGAAACTGTTCTCTTAAGCTTGACTTTACACCCATTCTTCCTATCGTCGTGAGCCAAGTCGCGTACTTCGTGAACCAATACGACATCGCATGCCCTTTGAAATATACAAATCGTGTTTACTTCGGTTTAATGTAATTTTTTCCTTGCAAGAATTTTGTACAAATAAAAATTATGACAAGTTTACTATTGATTATAATAGTGCAGGTTCACTATTAACTTTTCCGTTGTTCAGAATGATGACCTTGATCAACTTCTAAATAATTACCCAAAATTCTTTTCTGATACCGTTCAGTTGATTAAAGTGGTCTTACAGCTTTGTCACGGTTAATAGGAATTGTTATCAGCCGCTCTTTCTCTATTAGCTTCGTAATTTTTTGAAATATTAATTACAATACGACGTTGAAGAAAGTCTTCTCAAATTAACCATAACACATGGTACACAAGAAAAAGAAATTCCTTTGTGTATAATATTTTATTATGCATCGCGTCTTATACATAGTATAAGTCGCGGAGTGTTATAGCGTTATAGCGACTCTGCCATACGAAAATCGTCATTATTTCAGCCCCTATCCGATAGTCAGCCTTCCCGCAAACAAATTTCCTAAAAATAAATAACTAACTAACAAACTCTTATACATTTCACAATGGTCATGCAAATACCTCACTTCCAATGTGTAGTTTTGTGTCCCGATATTATAAAACATTTAGAAAATAATATATCACTAATATTAAAACGCTGGAGATGTCTGACTACTGGCTTTAAATGGCTGACTACTGGAACAATTACCCTTACGAGGGTCTACCGTATCTGAGTTTCTTCAGAAACTGGTCTGCTATTACGGAACTTTCCCGTAGCAAGTGTGCGATACGAAAAGCGTCATTATTGGCTGAAATCAACTCGTTATTGTCGGTTCACAAGCTGAGTAGAAGGAAGGTGAAGAACCAGCCACAAGTGGTTCACCGAAAATGAATCTGCACTGTTCCGTACAGTAGGAAAGGTTGATCGTAGCTTCGTGAGAGACGAATCTAGAGAGAGAGAGAGAGAGAGAGAGAGAGAGAGAGAGAGAAAGAGAAAGGTAGTGGGGAGGGCACGCGTGCTTGTCGGGTGGTGCGAGTTTGACAGGGCGGTAAGCGAGGGTGGCGGGTGAACGATTATGGGGGGGAATGCGGCGTCAGTGTACCGCGAACCACCGACGAGTTCGCGTCGCGTTGCCGAACGTTGTCGTTTCGTCTGTCTATATAGTTTCTTGATTCATCGATCGCTCGATGTTCACCGGTCCCTCGTTAAGAACACGGATAATCGTCTGGTGATCGGTCGACGGTGTCAAGTCCGACGATTACTGGATCGAGAGAGAGAGAGAGAGAGAGAGAGAGAAATAGACAGATAGAGAGGGAGAGAGAGGGTGAGAGGGAGAGAGATGCGATCGTTCCCAGGCGACCGACGGTTTTCCATCGCAGAACTACGACCCCGCTGATCATCGGTTTGCCACCGGAGTAAAACGAGACAGCGTGGCGTCTGCTCCAGTGAATAACCTGCCAGCCAACAACGCTACCGAGGTGCTCGCTGGAACGGGATGACTGCAAGGGAAGTCACCCTAGCCGGCGGTTCTCCTTGGGGATTCCGCATGCATGGTGGACATGACCTGCATCAACCCCTACGCATATCTAGGGTGAGTCTATTTATGGGAAAAATGTTTCATCTCATCGGGGTTGCGTTGTAATCGCCGCCGCGCCGGCACGGATTTCATCGACTACAATCGAGAGCCCTTCCATGCAAAAGAAGTGGTGGATGTCAATACATATTTGTTTGTTTAGTTTCACGCTACATTTCAGGGGTGTTAATCGTCGGTGACCGTAGACCATTTCTGTACAAACGACGATCAGAACATTTATATCTTGTGACATCAGATCCGGTATCATGCAAAAATATACTAGTATATACTAGAATATACTAGAATACAAGAAAAAGCGTTTTTTCGTTATTTCGTTATTTCGTTATTTCCATGCATTGTAAGACTAGTTATCTAGGTTTAATAAAACTGTTATCTAAACCGCTTGTGTTTTAGCATTGAAATTGGAATTGAAATTGATGTAGAAGTACAGGTTATACAGAGTGGACCAATACTTCCACCACCTGGAATATTTCTGTTATTTTAAAAATATTATGACGCAAACATTTTTTACAGGGGTGGAGGCGTTTCGAAGCTATCAAGGTCAACTTGATTTTTTTAAACTATACCATGCAAGTGTTGTGTATATCATATGTTGGTATTATTAGAAATAACGGAATATTCGAAGCGGTCAAAGTTATTGGTCCTACCCTGCATACATATATGTAGACTGCTCATTAGCTTTGTGTGTACGAATCACTTTTGAAAATGTTCCCGCCGGTCTCAATAATATATCTCTTGCAGTTGTCGCAGCTTAATTTACGATGTGCTCCTTTGCCACCGACCGACGTGGTAGCAATCGCATTATTAACATTACATACTTGCCCGTATTATAAAACGAGAGCGACCTAGCAGACACGGCGCGATTAATGTACACGCTCAGCTGTTCCGGTTTAATTGCGTTCGATCAATACGCTCGGGGAGTTTCTTTGCTGGTTCGATGTACTTGAATTCCATGTTTCGAGGACTTTGAACGGCCTTGACGTTCGCTGGCTTTTAATTGAACGATATACCGTCGGAAATGGTGGTCGGCAAAAAGTGCGGTGCGCTAATAAAATGTGTTTGTCGTAACTTCTTCTTTCTTGAAAGTCACTTCCTTTTTTGTTCGTACGATCATTGCCCATTCAGCTGTAAAATTGCTACACGTCTCACCATCGAATATCATATCGTATTGACCGATGTTCTCCATATGTTACACGGTAATGATAATTTTTAAAGAAATTAACCAAGTATTACATTCCTTACATTTAAGATTATTATAGTTAATATATCTTCTTTCGGGTATCATGATTTATGGAATACTTGTGAGAAATCATCGGGACGATCCAATTCAGATTGCAATGTAATAACGAGTACCGTTTTAACCATTAACGCCGATTCCGAAAATTCAATTCCGTGCATGTCGTGTATCTGACGCGTCTGTCCATTACTTACCGTTTCTACTTGCTGTTAACAGTGACGTAAATACGGATGGTATGCGTATCACAGTCATCAGTAAAACCGGTAACTGCGAATAATCGATAAATACGTCAGTCGAGGCACTTAATGCTTTTTCGATACTAAACAAATCGACGAAACTGACAGAATTTTCTGGTTTTATCAGAAAACGTTGAGACAGTTTTCTAAAAATAAAATTCTGGGAGTTACAATGATTTACTAGCGTAGACTATCAAATGTTACACTGTACCGATCAATGTATTCATATATATATACAGTTTTGTGATAAATCGCCGCGAATGAAAGACATTCATTGTATCTTTCAACGTTGGCCTGTGTGGCGAGGATGCTTCCAGAACAAAGAACTTGCAGAGAACTTGAGAAGGATAGAGCTTACATTGTCAAAGAAAACTGCGAGCAATTTCACGACAATGGACGCGACGCGACGCGACGCGACGCGACGCGACGCGCATCGAACGCAGATAGTATACTTACTTCCGTAGATGTTCAAACTTTTTGTCACACGATAAATCGACTGTTCGACTCTGACACTTGATTATCTTGCTTTCAAGTTTATGCTTCGAATCTCCTAATCCTAATCGGACGTTTCGAAATAAATATTTTCAATAGTGCATTGTGTTTATTAATCGCGGAGTCACTGACTTCTGATTCATACCTCAAACTACTGTATTCTAATCACAGTTTTCTTGTTCAACAAAATTTTCGAAGTATAACATTTTTGGGACACCCTGTATAAAACCACAACACAGCTTGTAGGATTTTCGAAATACAATATTAATGAGCAGCATTTGATGGGTTTTTAACTTTTAACAGGTATCCGAATATTATTGGGCAATAATGTGAACATTTTCCTGATTTCGTCGAAACAGCCACGGGGGGTACGAGATATCTGTGTATTTATCTATGCGAAGAATATTGCTCGGAGGCGACCGAAGTCATTAATATGGAACACGTTTTGCAAGGTCGGAAGAAGTCGACAGTCGTTCGAACGTTTGAATTATACATAATACAGTCGCGTTTACGAAATTTCTACAAATTAAGAAACTCGGTAATCTGAATAATACTAAAGAAAGAATGTTTTACAAGGCACCACAAGTCCTTCTTTCAATATTCTTTCGTCATATTTCCTTTTTTAAATGTTCATATGAATTTCTAAATATGCGAATTAAAATGAGTTAACTCTACAATTCTTGGAAACTTCAAATATTTTAATGCGTGTGTCTTAGCGAGAACGTTAATGATATCTAGAGAATCAGTACAGTTCTTTATATGTGAATATTAATTAAAAAGATTGGAACCGCCTTGTGTATCAATGTACACACGTAATTATACGCACGCGCCTCTTTGTAGCCCGAAAATGTTACGCAGTAGCCAACTCGCGACCTTGATAGTGATCGACATTGAGACAACTACCTGACGTTAGCATTCATTACTGTGCTATTATGCCTAAGCGGCGCACGATCGTCTAAAATTACACGTGCTATTTCTTTCTAAATTGGACAGCATACGCAAACTTGTATTCCTCGGTAGCTACGCAAACTAAATGTATCATAATCATAATAGTTAGTCACTCCATAAGTGATAGACTCTAATTTTTTAAGTAAAATGCTCAGGATGTAGACTCCGAATGGTCTTGACACTTATTTTCAATCATCGTTGCGTCGATCGTTATCCTTCATTTATTGAAACTTCCATAACATTAGTAGAGAATCAAATTGGTTTAAACGGTTTGTTTATTTCGAAGGAGAAGAAGAATTAATTACTATTGTATCGTATGTCCAGCTTGTTTTAAAAATATTCTCGACATGTTTATTCAGCTGCACTCTTCATTAAGAAAATGGTTCTTGAAGATTGTAGCATATACATATACATATGTTTATGTAGATAGTTGCGCACACAATTCTCCGATGTATGTATTGTTAGCCATTTAATTCGCCAGAAGAGAATTTTTTTCAAGGAAACAGTCAGTTCATCTACTAATGGAACAGACGTGTCAAACAGAGGAGCGTCGCTCGATATGGGAACAGGACATGATCTTTATGATCTATTAGTGGCTATGAGTGTGAAGTAGCATTTATCACTGCAGTCACGTTTATCAACGTGTTAAACGATAATGTGGAGGAACATTATATACAAACTTCTCAACTTTTAAGTCTCTGGGTCCAATCTGAAAAAAAGTTATTTAACTTTGTCGAAAGCGTCCAGTATTAAAAGTTTCAGTTTCAAAAATGTTGAGTTTCTTTAGAAGCGTTGAAATATTACTGTGACTGTCACTGTATTTTACCCAGCACCGTCTCTGAATTGACTATGAATTGAATTCTCGAAAGAGAATCACGAAACTTGGTCATTCTCCGCCATGTGTCGCAGGCGCAAGTTTCCTTGACATTGCCGGTAGCAACAACTGTGACATATTAATGTTGTATGCTGCCACAGAACGGTGCAATTCACCTTTCATGATCGTTGCGTAACCGCATTAATTGCACAAGGACCTCGAGGCGCTCTTATGTCGCCCATTTACAACCAGTGTTACGTCAGAAAGTGTTGTATGCACGGTACTTTACAATGTTCCCGTGACCTTGGAACAAGACACCAATGTCGAGTTTACCGTGTGTTCTGCTACTTACAATTAGCCCCACCGGTGATGAGATCAAGCCTTTGATTTGTTAGCATGTTTTGTCGTCGCGTTTTGCAAGATGTTTCCAAACGATTTTCCGTGCTTAAGAGCCGCATTCGAGATGGGAGGATGTTACAGACAGGTGGATACACAGGTATGCAGTTGCAAATACGCGGGCGCAGTCGACGCAAGATAAATCAATAAAATCAAGATAACAGAGGGCTGTTAGAGAAACTTTCTGTTTAGCCGTTTCAGCTTCTGTATTCGAGGAAATCACCAGAAGCATAGACATCTCGAAAAGAGTTACCATCTATGTATGTATGATATCGGTCTATAGTCTATCTAATCTACAATAATATCTACGACATAGAAATACTGTTACATTATTTTTAATCGATTTTATTCCAATTTGTTACAATCGAGATGAAGAATTTTTATTTTACACAAGGCTCCGATAACTTTCTATTTTCGAAGTGAATCAAATTTAGATTTCGAGAACTATTCGTCGCGATTTTCGCGGTTCAATTCGCTGCGATGTGGAATTTGTGGCATCGTTTTTACACGGGATTATAAATAAAACAGTAATGACGTATAGGTGCAGGTACGTTGTATTCCCGCGTCTATTTCAGTTGATACGCAGCGTCGTCATCGCCGAACATAACAGAAAACATTGGAAAATTAGGCTTCTCAACTGCGAGGGAACGTCGCGTCGCGTCGCGTCGCGTCGCGTCGCGTCGATGACGATCATCAAGGGGACGCGATGCATCCGATGCATCGTAATGCGTAACTCGTATTCGCTTCCGGAGGCGTCAGTACAGAATTAATGTAAATTGTGTATCCTTCTGCGCAGGCAACTCAACCAACATCTATTCATTACCGGTTTTTCTTTTTTTTCATGACTAATACATACAAGCAAGGAGCAACTGTTTGAAATGCTCTTACAGATATACAAATATTCGTAATGAATACTTTTGTGCCATTGGTTGTACAATATGAATGATTATTATTTGTCTATTATTTTGAATCGTGAATGAACATATCCCTACACTTCGGATGAGAGTTAAGAATTAAAAGTATTAATTGTCGTAATATAAATATAGGTAACGAGGGCTGGCCATGTTGAGCTAGTCATCGTTAACTCGCATTGCTTATTCAATGGTGGCCCGCATGACCTCAATCAGAAACATAGATTGTCGTCCTTATTATGCAGCCTGCGTTAGTTGACACTGTTACGGTTATGAAGCATGGTCTACGTGTCGTTGTTATAATAAGTTTGTTGACCCTTGCAGGAGACCGATTTTCAACGTACAGTTACTCGATAGTTTTATACATACGTATATAAATGTAGACGATTTATCTAAATCCACAATTTGCTGTGCGATGCAAACCCCTACTGACTTTTGCATCTGAAAGACAACCAACCAAATACATTTCTGTTATTTTATAAAAATATTTTTTTTTACGAAATTTTATTACAGTTTGAACATAGGAGATTTTTTCGAGAATGGGAATTTTAGAGTTCGAATACTTTTTGGATCCACTGTAGCAGCATTGAAGAGTGCGAAATGTGTCGAACACAATAAAAAAATCAATTGGACGCGTTCGAGTGGGTCAATTCAACGGCCGCGGCCGCCGGGAATGTTAAATCATCTGAGCATATCCGTGCCAAAGTGTCTTGTCCTTATTTTTAGTGGAAATTGTTACTTGTTACTTGTCTGGATTCCTCTGCTAGGCGATAGACCGAACAGTTTCGTCAAGGTTTTTTGTCTCTCTCTCTTTCTCTGTCTCTCTCTAAAAACCAGAGGGAATTGATGAATTGAGAGCAAATAAACTGGCAGCGCGTGCTGTGGCCCGATCGTATAATCTATCCGATCGTATCAATTTTTTTATGTATATTGGCGAGGCACGCGCATGAAATTCTGCCGAAGTAATCCGTTTCGATTAACTGGAGTGCACCTCTGGACTGGTCCGAATACCAAGATCGTTAAAAATAGACGACGAGTTTCGAGTGTTCGAACATCGCAAAAGAATTTGGAACGCGCAGACCGATCCATGGATTTGTAATGTCGAAACCCGGTTCCCGAATAAATCCGAAATTGCCATGCAAATAGTCGAGCAGGTAGCCGACCGTTACACCAATTCCATCTAAAAAAAAAAAAAACGAAAATTCCGGACGTTGTTTGTCGAGCATTTTTTTCGTCCGATTCAAGCCAGGACGCTATAGCGAAGGCAGTTTGAAGCGCTGTTACCTAAATTCAGTTGACTAACGTATGTTCGTATATGCGTAACGATGAGAATCGTTATGCATATTTCAAATAGAAATTCGACGGAACCTCGTAGTCTTTGTATGAACAGACAATGCATCGTTAAAAATTAAACGAAACTTGGATATTTTTCATGCTTGCAAACATCACGGAGAATTATCCAATATTTTCATTTGGGAGGAAATTTTCCGCGGTTTGACGACCGCATTGGCGTACTTTGGATTTAGGGCTGATTCAGTCACGCCTACCCCTATGCAGCCGGCCGTGCACGCTGCAGTTCTGCTGCGCGGGTCTGCTGCTGCAGGCGCCGCGATCGATCACTTTTACCTCTGAACACGGCCAAACGTCCCGTTGCGTTTTTCAAGGTCTCACCGAGAGAACATTGATAGGGAAACTCTCCCCCCACTGCTCCGAGCTTATTGTTAATTGTTATCGTTCAAAGAACTTAGAAACACGCTTCAGAATTACGTGAATATTGTTTGCACGAGTGCTCGACATCAATTCTGTTCTAAGGGGGTATTATGGTTTTCAGTGCCATTTCTTTTATTAATTTTTGGGAATTCTTCTCGGAAGAACTATTATTAATCGGTTTCAAGCATTCGGGACATTTTTTCACGATGTCTATTATTATTTATAATTAATCTGCTATCGATTATAATTTTCACATAGAGATAGATAGTTTAATATTTTATACTATGTTTAATAGGTTGAAAGTAACGTAACAGTATTTTTAAATTCTTCTAATGTTCTTACTGTTTTAAATTACACCTACTCATATTTCTCTCATAAATGCATAGAATCTACTTATATGTATACATAAGTTGGGCTACATAGAATTGTAATTTATTACGTGTAACGAGAAATTCCTTCGCGTTTTCAATGGAAAGTTTCTAATGACGCATACTACTTGGTATTCATCATCTGCATTCTAACTGCTGTCCAGAACAAATGTAGGTAACTACTATCGTGTACTGTCACACTTACCGCGATATATGTATAGTGCTCGGAATAAATTGCATTTTTCAAAGTTTTACATGGATTTTCCTCGGAATTTTCATTTTGGCACTTACAGCCTTTTTCAATTCCAGTCTACAATTATAAATTAAAACATTTGGAACATGTTATTCGAACGGATGGCGTAATTCTAGCGTGAAAGAACGTGCGAGTATTTTCGCGAGTCGCAGTGACTGGAAAGCCGTAAAAAATTGATGAAACGCGGGTTTTATGGACGTCGGGTCCAGGGTCCATCCGACAGCTACGAACGGCCCTGAACTGCGGCTCGGTTTACGACGTTAAGTATCGAGAGGACAAGGCATAGTCGTGTGTTTTCTACGCTTTGCGTTATGCGGGCGTAAGCGTGTGTTCTGTTCGTAAGGGGCGAAGAACCGAACTGTACCGAGGGGAAGGCACACGCTGGCTCGCACATGAGTCACCAACTTACCGAATGACCAATGAACTCAACGGGGCCCCTCCTTACATTCGGAATGCAGATAGAGAGTTTAAACTATAAATATGGTGCAACAAAAACAAGCACCGTTCGATAGAGAGTTTTACCACTCCGTGATGACAATCGATTTAACGCCGACAGTGACTCACAGTAATACGCTAAGTTACTTTAACAGGGGATAACTCTTTTAAAAGTGTACAAACTTGAAAAAATTGTGTTTTTAAAAATGTCCGAATATTATCGAAGACGATGTATTACACTTTTACTTATCGAGACAACTGCAACAGTCTTTACTGTTAGATCGGCAAGGTCTTCTTTATTCTTTCGGTCTTTGACGCTTAAACTGTTATTTTATGCTTCACCTACTTATTTTTGCCGCAGTTTACCGATAACTTACTGGTGAACATGTAGACGTATCTATCCGATAAACTCGGTAAAAAGCTATTTCTATTCATAGAACATGCCAAATTTTTCAATTTGACAGTAGCATTTCTGGATCGGAATATTAAAACAACTCGATAGCACATTTGTAGGGAACTGTATACCGTATACTGCCCGTTAGGAACTATTTCCGAAAGACACCGTTAATTCTTAAACGCAAGTGATAGGAGGCAAGAGTGACGTTTATTGCGCGCTATATGAATTAGGCAAGCGAAGGATCGCCAGTGACCCCGCTAACCTAGTGGTCAAAGCAGTCACCCAGCAAGCGAAAGAGGGTCCTGGGTGTCCTGGTTCCGGTACCCGATCGATCGATTCGATTTTCCTCTACGTATATGTATATTAAATCTTCGTTATCCTCGTAACATGTCATACGGTGAAGCCTCGATCTAAGAAAAACCCTCTGGTCCGTGCTGTTTTTTTAGATCCTGTGATTCTACTATTTGTAAACCACAAGTATAATGCCACGAATATGTTGGTGGAAGTCCCATAAAAAAATAATGAAAAGTAAAGAAATTTTGTAATTGGATTAGTAGTGGTTCACACTTCACACCGATATACTCGACCCGGCGCGGCAGCTCGAGTTTATTGGTCCCTCGCGGGGTACGCCCCACAATGGAGGGGATATTCGTTTTTCGTAGATCCCACAGCTCCAAACTCCAAACGCCTGCTTCCCCCACCTACATCTCTTTTATGCAACGTGCGCCTTCGTCGCGATGCCTGCGCACCAGAGATGGGCAATTTTTTATCTATAATTTTTAAATAAAAGATAATTTTCGGTTATCTTTTATTTGTACTTATTTTTCTGAAATACATATTGGACACAGTTTATCTGTAAGATACTCTCAAAAAAATTTCATTTGACATCTGTAGGTTATGTAAGCTCGAAGTATGTAACTATGTAACGACTACAACGACGTATGCGTATTCAACGCCTCTAGCGGCGAGAAATTATTCGAGAGGCACTATCCGTAAGATACAGCGTGAAAATTTTTAGTTTATCTTTCACAATTATTTGAGAGTCGAAGGTAGCGCCACCATGTATCTTACGGTGAATCCGTCAGATTTTCGCTACGGAAGATTATCTGTGAGATTTCAATTTAACGATTTCATCGTAACTGTGAGATTTATTTCGAAGTTCGATGGAGTAAGATAATTTATTCAATTGTTTTATTCGTGACGAATATTTCGAAGAGATAAAAATCACGTGTATCTTTATTCGTTATATTTATTTGACTTCAAATAACTGACATCTTGATCCGACGCAACGTTGTCAGGTTATGGTTATATGTAATATGTACAAATGAACGGTTAATCAGAGTACCGATGGTGAAACCAAGTGACATTTCCATTTATTGTAAAGACTTTTACTCATAGGAAAACGTGACGAAAATTGTTTAAATAATAAAAATTGATTTGGTTAAACAATCGTGTAAGTGTTAAAAATTGATTTGTTTAAACAATCGTGTAAGTAATAAAAATTTCTTGGTTTAAACATTCGTTTAAATAATAAAACTTTATTTGTTTAAACAATCGTTTAATTAACGATGTTCTCCATTCAACTCTTCTAGATTAAACTAATTGTTCTAATTGTTCATAAAAATTCAAGTCGTATAGTCCAATATTACAAAAGTTATCGTCCTTCTAAGAGTTTCCGAATCGTACTACGTAACGTATTACGACGTGGAAACGCCGGATCAAAATCTCAATTATTTGAAGTCAAATAAAAATAACAAATAAAGATACATGTGATTTTTATCTCTTCGAAATACTCGTCACAAATAAAAGCGTCAAATAAATGGTCAGGCCAAATGCAGCGTCAAGTAACGGATAAAGATGACAGATAAATCTCGCGCTTCATCTGGCTTCGAATAAAAACAAAAAGATACACAGAGTATTTTATCTAAAATTTATTTGAATAATTTTTTATTTAGATAATGCCCATCTCTGGGGCAGCACGTAGCAAAAATGGGTGAACGAGTGTGAGAATGTTCTGGGGAGAATCGGCGAAAGAAAGTGGTGGGAAGTAACGGCGTAGCCTAAGTCGACGATAGTTAGTTCGTACGGGCCTGAGGGTCTCGGTCCCGTATGCCTCGACTTCAATAAGCGGTTGTCGAGGTTCCCCAAGAGTTGGCTCAGTGGCAGCGATCGCTGACTCTCGAGTACAATCGTTCGTGCGGCGAGTACCAATAGCTACGCCTTGGAACGTGCACGTGTACCCTCGCTCGTGTTACTCGAGACCTACCCGGTGGACTAACGAATTTTAAAATGTGAACAAACGGTGCGATAACAGTGATTCATACACAGTGTCCTTATCCGACGTTGAACTCCGACCATCGAACAGATCGCTATCGGTTCTCGAGGATAGAGCACCGCTTATCCTTATCTATTCTACTTGATAATCTATTTACCGGAAATATCGTGCGTGAATGCGATGAAGTGCAATTATTATCGAACACCGTGACAGATCGATTGAACATCGATCGATCACCGTTTCTGTTCCACTGTGCCATTGTCAGTTTTTCGATTTTGAAGTGTTGTTGTGTGACGTAAGGATATAAACAAGTTGATGCGTGGTTGTGGATAAAGTTGTGTTAAAGTTGCGAGACCAGAGACTCGGATAAAAGGAAATTCTTTCGCGATGGTTCACATGAGTTATGCTCAGTGGGCTTGCCTGCCCTACACTTATCGGAACAAGGTTCGTACGCTAGATTAACTCTATTCCTCTTTTCAGCGTTCCACCCTTTTCATTCGCCGAGAAATTCAGGGATATTTGCGGCGTTCGCGGAAAATAAACGGACCATCGCCCCGCACCGCACCGCACCGCACCGCACCGCTTCGAATAGCCTGTCGAATAGAGATTGGTATTTTTCAATTAATTTTTAGTTGGCGGAACTACCTATGCGTCAGATATTATCTTGTTTTAATAGGCTGTCCCAAAAGTTCCTTTCGGTTTCGAATGATGTGCACAGCGCGATTTCGGAATTATTCTGTGTTTAAGACTAGATCTACGGACCACTAAAAGTGACTATTTTATGATATTTTTTTTAGAATACATTTGAATTGAATATAATATGATTACTAGTCGTAATTTACTTACGAGTCGCCAGATGAGGGGAGGGAGCACGAATCGAGGGGAAAAAGTTACCCTCTCTCTGCCAGTATGGGAGACGTGCACGACAGAGATGAAACGCGTCACGTGATCAGATCGCGGCGGAAGCGCGGGGGATAGCGTGGATCACCCTCTACATATGTATAATCCTGTATCTATTGTACGACGAAGGTTAGTTTCGTCGTGGCATCCTGCTTTCGTTCATCCCCAATGAAGCCGTTTGAATGAACGACATAATGCGGCGATTAATCGTTCGTCGAGATTATTAGGGAGCCTCGAAGAGAGACGTGGCGTAGAAAGTAAAATTCCTTGGCCTCGGTTCGCTACACGCCTAAACGTTCGATGCCTCGCGTCACTTATATGCGAATGCATTTCTTTCCCGCTGTTGCCTCGGAACGTTCCATTCGTTTTCTCGTTGCACGCTCGTTGCACTACCACCAACAAATTTCATGCAGAACCTCCACGTGAGAGTAACTCGCGAGAGTAGCTCTTACGTTCGCAGTACCGCTCGTAATTATGAACGACCAAACGTTTAGAAGATCAAATGTTACGCTTATAATTAACTAAAAACAGAGATATCTCAATTTAAATAATTGCAAGACGCAATACTTAGTTTTCCACGACGAGAAATTTTTTGTAAAATGTTTGGCCAATCTTCAATTTTCAGTATCTTCTAGCCAGCTCCGCGAGCTTTACATTACAGTATTTCAAGATCTCGCTAAACTTGTTAATATTTTCCGTAACGTTTCTATCAACCGTTTGCAAGTTACTGGTTCGTTCTTTTCAATAACAGTCGTCGATCGAATAGTACTTGAAATACCGAAGCGAGCATTAATTGTGGTTGGTAACCTCTCGACGGGAGTCCTTGGACCTGAGAAAATTTAACGAGCCAAGTACAATGTATAACGAGGTTCAAAATTAACCGTAAATTAACGGCGAAAAGAGGGCAAAAAGCAGACGGAGAGGTATCCGGGAAGAGGAACAGGGACAAACACGAAACACGTCACGTCAGGATGCCGGTAAAGAGAGAATAAGAGAGAGGGAGAGACGCTTACAAATCGGCGATTCTAATATTGTCCTAGGTGCTGGCCGGTGGCTCGCGACAAGCCGGACGCAGTGAACTAACCGTCTCGACGCTATCGACATCGACCGACTCGTTGTCGTTGATCTCGTGAACCATCATTCGAGCAGCGCAACAAAAAAAAAAAACAAACAAACAAACGAAAAGGATAAGAAGTCGTGGACGTAATGATGTTTTCTGAACTAGTTAGGTCAGTGCACGGGTGTAACCAGTGAGTCGTCTGTTACGCCACCGTTTCAACGATCGGAGATTAATCGCTGGTAGGTACTTACCTGCCTCTTGTCCTTCGCCCCTGTCCACGTGTATTAGCGAATATGTCCGGTGAAATTCGAATTTCGCATCGGCGGCCGTGCAAATTTGAATTTGAATTCGAATCGAAAGGTATGCCGGCGCGTGTCGGCTTCCGCCAGAATTCGCGCGAAACTTGAGACGCGACCAGCAAATGGCTATTTTAAAACTAACTACGTTTTCCTCAAGCTCGTCAGTCGAAGGTCACTCTAGCGATGCCACGAAAAAAAAGTAGAAAGACCAGAAGTACGTAGCTCGTAGCGAGAAGGTAATTAAAATCCGGGGAAAATAGGGAAGAGGTCGCGCAATGAAAAAATACGATGCCACAGTGGTTCGCGTTTCTATGAAATAGATGGAATTCATTAAAAAAAATTTTAGTTCACGAAACGGCTTAAAATTAGGTCTTTTCGTAAGCTAATACTTTATCGAGATAGACTGAAAAAGATGCAGACTTATACATACTATGTGATCACTGGACTGCGGATTTTATGCATTTATGAAGAAAATGAGTAGGTGTAATTTAAAATAGCGAAAATATTAGTAAAATCTAAACGCATACTGTTATTGTATTATTTTCAACCTACTAAATATGATAAGGAAGAGAGTTTACTGTTTCACTTTAGTTCGTTGCAATCCAGGAAGAAAATTTTTGTTTTGCATGAAGATCCGCTGACTAGTTATGTTATTAATAGTTACACAATAAATAATGAATAGCATTGAGTGGAGCCAAATAGTTAAACAAGGATAGCCGGTTGATGGGGCTTTGTGGCACTGGCGTCGATAATCGATGAAAAGCAACATCTGGTTCACGTCAAATTTGATTTTTTCTTCTCCATCTCCGATAATGTGGGTGGGCGTTTCTATGGTTCTCGATGGACACGTACTAACAGCTTGAGTTGCTTGTTAGACAGTGGACAATGTACATACCCTGTGGCCGGCTTGATACTCGTCTCGTCTAAATTGAATTAATTCAGGGTGAGATCGACGAATCGTACAATTGGATAGGGCTTTGTGTAATTAACTGCAAGTAGTACCAACGCGCTACTGATCCCATTTAACCTCTCGAGACACTCGTCACATCGCAGAGGAACAATTATTATTAGGGGGTTTAAAGACGTCTTAACTAAAGTTTCTATCATCGGAACGGAGTTTGTTTATAGTAGAATTGACTCTATGCAAAGAACAAGCTGTGTTCGAGGTTTGCCATTGGTACACCGCGTTCATTTACGTTAATTAATATGTGCATAGATTATTTTAGAAACGTTCGAATTCAAAAGAAACCTACAAACTGGGGCACAAACTGTATAGTCATTTATTCAAACAAGTGTGATTTATGACGTTTCACATTTTTGTTTTAATAGACATATTAGTAATTACCATTATGTGAAATTTCTAATTAAGATCATAAGCATTCGCAAATTTTTCTTTTTACTGTTTCAATATTCATGTATAATTAACGATAAAGCAAAACTCATTCGTTAATTTATATGAGGTGTAATTTGTGTACTTTTATATCAAAATGGATTGAATCATGTTCTTAGTAATTTCATTCACCGATTTGTTCTTTATAAATGCGCGTTAAAAAATAAGTTTTATTGAGAATAAAACAATTGTGGGATAAGGTATGAAAATATGATACCATCGTCAAATTTCAATTTTATTTGTTTTTGCCAAATTGCTTAAATGAAACGATAGTTAATATGTAGTAAATGATAAATTATATTATTCGAAGTAAACTAATTTTTATAAAATCATCTTGAAAATTATTATTTGTCGATAATATCGAGAGGTAACATGTTGTTGTAGTTCCACGATTTTCCACACTTCTCGAATGTAGAGTTCTTCATTATCATCAGTTTCAGTTGGTAAATCAATTTAGCAGAAATTCTACTATTACCTTGAACACTATGGAAGTTTCTGTAATTTTAATTATTACTAATAAACTATCACACTTAATTCTAGAACCTGACTTAAATTATGAAAGTAGAAATTTTTTAAGTAAGCGATGTATGTTGATATTACAGTTTCGTTGAAATTGAGTAATTAAATGAGAATTTTGATACTCTAGGTAAAAACAGATAATTGCATTGCTCTTCTGGAAAAGATTAAAAATGTAAGAGTACTTTCTACAAATGGGTCAGAACCTTACCGTAAGGTTTCTTCTGTAATAACTTTCGTTGTAATCATTCTTGGAAACTCTCTGCCGCATTGGCCAAAAACTTACAAGTTTTCCAAACGCGTTAAAGGAAAAATCGATCCACTCTCCTTGTCGTTCTCGTTGACGTATCGACAACTCTGGGAACGTCAAGAAAGTTTCCAACATGTTGAAGTTCCGAACGTCAGGGCAACGAAAGTACACGGTGAGAATCTTAAGCAAAATGTTTGGGAACTTCTGAAGATAGTTCGCGAATGTACACACTTTCTAAGTTACATATGTCACTCTATCGTCTTTCATTATTGTTTCTGCGGACTTGAGAATTCAGTCACACACATACACACACGCACACGCACGCACGCACGCACGCACACGCGCACAGTAGTCCCTGTTAAATAGACACATTTTTATATTATACTTGAATAATATCTTTTGTAAATAATAACGTTGACTAGTCGGTGATCTAATTCCGTGAACAAATAATTACTCGATCGGGGAATATCTGTTGGGAATCGGTATGAACGAGCACCATTTGTATAAATTATATTTGCGTTTAATGTGCTATTCGTTGATAGTAAATTAAAGGGCTCGTACCGTAACTGACAAAAAAATGTGAATTTTTGTTACAGGTTAATCCTGGGAGCAAAGCGGCGCAACAGGGGGTTAGAGAAGGCGATTTAATTAGCAGTATTAATGGAAGAAGCACTCGGGATCTAACAAACAGTGAGGCGCACGCACTCTTACGGAATGCTGGGGACCAATTAAAACTTGGTTTGAATCAGTAAGTGAATTTTCAAAAGAGCAGAAAATGTAGACAGTGTCCTTGGTATAATTGCGTTTTGACCTTAACAGAACGTGTGCATTTTGACCTTAACCTTCAGAAGCAAGTAGGAATAAAAAACGTAACGAAACATCTCAGAATTCATTGTAAACTGAAGATTAATTTTTCTCTTATTAACACATTGACTGTCGTATTAGGGTGCCCGTGCGTGTGTAAATAATGTGTGTTAAATATTATTTAATCAATAACTTATTTGAAATTTTTATAAACTTGTCACAATGTATTTCATATTATTTGCAGGGAAAATATTGGTTCGCCGAAAAGACGAATTTACAAAAGCAGTCTACAGGAAAACACCACTACCGAAATTCTTAGTAGTAAGTGACATTTAATTATTTTAACTTTAGCAAACATTTTCTGCTGATACAATAGGTAGAACTAAAATATTAATCTGAACACGTCGAAAGACAAATTCGACTAAATGGAAAAATATTATTTCTTATTGATAAATATTAGATCTGTTGTTTCTTATTTTTATCATCAACCTTATAAAAAACATTTAAATTTAATATATTATTCTTGTATTGCAGGGACAACGACGACGAAAAATATAAGTGCATCGAACACACAGATTACAACGACAGAATCCAAGAAAAACGAAAAGAGTAAGTACCAAATCTGCATGAATTACCTTCAACTTCAACCTTCGCGTGACCGAGGGTGGGTCATTCTAGATCCGCGTCCTCTTAAGTAATTGCATGATCTCTTCAGGCTATTTAACAAAAAGCTAAAAACTCACTTTAAAAAAAGAAAAAAATTATAGAATTATTCTAGGTCGGAAGAAATGTTTAATTTTCGATTTAGTTCCGGGTGCGAAGGGTTGAAGTAGGTACTGATACACCAACATCGGTCATTCGATATAATCCAACCTAATAATTGGCATGCTCGCGAGGGTATCGTAGCCATCTCTACGGTGCACCTGCTTCCATAATCATAGTCCCCATTTGTGTTCCTTGAACGGTGGCCGCACCCCTTCGTTCACCTGGAAGACGCCCTAGAAGGCGACCCTCTTTTTCCTTTTCAAACTACTTGACCCACCTTTCTGTCAGTATTCACATACACCTTGTCCAGTGTGCCAGCAAACCTCTGTTCGTGTATCGTTCAGTTACATTTTTGATGAGCTTCTGTGTGGAATTATCCATGAAAGCCAACTGTATCGGACTCCTATAGGATCGCGTGGACCTTTCGAAACAAAAAAAAAAGAACGAAACAAAACACGCGAAGCATTTTCAACGATGTCACTCGGAAATCTGAAACGCGGTGATTTGCCTGAAACAACAGGTGGTTATAGCAACGAAAGAGGAATCGTTTATCGGATAATTTGAAGCACAGAAGCAGCAATGCTGCCTTGAATTAAATTCGCAAGTGGTCACGTTTGATCGACACTGTTTGTTGGAAATTCACCGTTCTTTTTTCGCCGGCCGACTCGTTGCACAGCGAATTACATAATTCGCACCGGAACTATCGGATCGATCGGTAATTGAAAACGGAAATACATCTCCAATCTCAATGGTTATAACCTTAATGATCACTGTGATGTGAAGCAAGTGTTAGAATATTACATTTAACATAAACGAAACGTCCTCGCTCGCTCGGGTACTGTTTAGAATTTAGAAATATCGAATTGTTATTTTAATTCTGACGATCAAATTCTCGACTGCTTCAATTCAGCTTCGAATGTCTTTTATCATTTCTCTCCTCGATTTTGAACTCGATAATAAACCATACACCGTTCGTCGAAATCATCGCTCGAGTAGATTACTATGTTTCGTAATTGCATCCACCAGTTCTGATTCTTTTCCGAAAAATGAGATTCTTCGATTGCTCGCAATGCTTCGCCAGCATGAAGCAAATGAGTTGTCCTCCGAACTCGTTCCAAGGTGTCGATACATTGATCGCGACAAAACAGTCGATAAAACGATCGAAATCTAAGGAGAATGTCACCTCTCGCAGAGGATCGCGATTCCTGTCTTTGATCCGTTCGATTCGCTCGTCCCTGAAACGCAGCAGACGTTTTAGGTCTAGACGATTCGAAACGCATGCTCGAGCCCAGAAGAGCCGGGTCAGACACTCGAAATTGAACGTCGACGAACGGGGAAACAAGAATATTGTTCCGAAAGTAAACTCCAAGATTAAAATCGGCGAAATTGAGGAAGGCGGAAGTATAACGAGGAAGAAACAACTCGAGCATGACCGGTGCGAGCAGCTGGAACCCTTCAAGTTTCTCATCGAGCCTCCAGCTAGCTTCAGAAACGACGAAACTGGGGGAAATTTGGAGAAGAAGCTGAACACTTTAGACCTGAGGAGAATGAACACCGTAGCCATTCCCATCTCCGATTCTTTCGATTCGGGATCAATAATATATCCGTGGAATCATCAGAGGATAAAGTACTGGGATGGTACAGGTGATTCTCATAAGAGAAGAACGAATTTTGGAAGGTTCTACGCTGACACGAAGGACATCCAGCGAACCATGATCGATCTATTCGTGCGACCGTCCATTTTGAAGAAAAAGAAGGTAGACGCGGTCCGTGGTATTCTCTTCGAATCGAAAACCGTACGTTTCGAGGAACGAGGTAGTCGGGAGAATTTCGATATTGAAATTGAAGAAGACGCGAAATCGTCGGAGGGAGAAAAGAGTGCAGTGACACTTTTAGATACTATCGACGAATGTAATCTTTCGTTGCTCGATGAAGGGATTTGTTTCGATAGATGCTTTGACACGCAGTTTGATGTCGCTAAACAATCTGGTAAAGTTTTTATGAATTATTTTTCAATTACTAATCGTAACCAGGGTTGGGCACACTTCACTTGGAATCAGATAAATAATCATATGAAATAATGAATTGTTTAAAATTTTAATTTTTAGCATAAATCTAATTTTTGAATTAACGTTTAGTAAATTAATTGTCGTAATAAAAATAATGCGAAGTTTCCGTGAGCAAGATCACAGGCAGAAGGGTGAGGAAAGGTTGGAAGTAGCCCGTAGCCTTCTGATTGTGTAATGACTCGTGGGCGAGACAATAAAATATATTTCAACGATTAATGACATAACGAAAGAGGTATTGAGATCGTAGGAATCTCTGTGGAGGGTTCGGTTAATGGGTGTCGAATGTATGGATAAAGGACGAAAGATGGAAGACGGAGCTGCGGAAATACGGGCTTGGCCTCTGCGGGGCATGACGCGAACCGAACCGGTGCGGTGCGGCGCGGTGCGGCGCGGCGCGGCGCGGCGCACCTTCGGAACGTCCGTGTCCAGTCTATTCGACGCCGATAACCACGCAACAGACATAACCAGAAATTCATTTGTACCTATTATTATTACTCCATTAACTACTCGAACGAGAATACATTCGCTAATACCCCATCGCAAATGTATAAATACCACTAACGTAATAATCGTATTCATTTATTTGGAAAATGGACGAACAACTTCGTGGAACAGTATTGTTATTACTCGATGTTTTAACGTTATTGTCGAGCACGGTTTAAATTGTATTGTTTGCATCGGTTGAATTTGAAACATTCCATCGGTCGAAACAATAATTACAGTAATCATTTTTACCTGACGCGTAACCACACCCACTGTTATAATTGTTACTGTTCTCCTTGACTCGAGAGCAATTTGGGATTAGCTCAAGCATTGCGAATGGTCTTCTTGGCCTCATCGCCGGATCAATTACGTGGTTAATAAGCACGGCGTGCGTCCCGATTGTTCGATGACGACCCTTTGTGCAACCTTGGATCAAAGGGGTGAAAGCAATTGTTATTATTAAATGAGGAACTCGAACGGCAAAATTAACGTTCAACATATACCGAACACGAAACGTGACTGGCGTGTGTTATGAAACTGATTGAGTTTATTTAAATTTTGCACGATTTTTATCACAATATGTGCTGGAATAATGAAGTCTATTCAATAATTTCCTATGAATGGGTTTTTACAATCTGGGTCAAAATAGACGCGAACTCCGCTGTCCTAGGGTTACATCTATTAAGGGAAGTAATAGATCTTATTCGAATTTGTTATAATCAATGTAGAGAATTTTTATTTTGCACAAGAATCCGCTGTTTATTTAATAACTAAATGTTTGACATTGCGAGTACCACTATGATTGGGACACCCTATACATTGTACATGTGACAAAGCATTTTATGAGAATGCAACTATTTTGTCGACAATTCTAAAGGCGAAATGAGGTAGTTCTACAATTTCTCAAAGAGCCACACGCAACAACAATTTAGTGTCCGGAGAGTATTAAACTACGCCGGTATCTTCTAACCATATTTTACGAGGTACATCGTGCGCCATAAACATGATACGAGTTTCAATTACATTTATTCGACAAGTTTATAGCTTTGTAAACCACCTGTCGTTCCAACTCCGAATTTCGACAATAATTTACAAGTAACTAAACCCAGCGTTTAACATTCGAATTTCACTAATGGTTTCGTAAACTCGAAGTTTTGCTAACTACCTAACATTAAAAAACGCCTCGGTCCAAAATTAGTTCGGATGATCGAGGTTCTACTGTATTTAAATTGCGAAGTGTTATTGCTTTTTTCTGTTGTTTCTTTCTTTCAATATATTTGCTACAAGGCAACACTTTTTGTCGCCACTGTACCTCGCTTGTGTCATGCACACACATACTCCGAATCAAGTTTTGTGAGTATTCGAGGCACACGGTCTCACCCTTTGCGTTCATGAATACCACCATTTCCGAGTTGAACTTCCTTCCGAGTAAACAATGGCGGAACGACTACTATCGTGAGCACACCCATTCATTTTCCACACTTTTCATTACATCACCAGTGACAACAGAGTCCCGCGACGAATTCGATGCGGAAGGATTCGGATTAAAACGGAGTTATCGATTTTCAGAACACTGCCACTGTTTCGTAACAGAAGTTGATTTGATTATTCGATGACCAGCTGTCACCAACTCCGGATTAATGATATCTCAAATATTATTAATAATATTAATAGTTTGTTCTTTTTCTTATTTTTCATTCAAGCTTCATTGTAGTACAATTTAACGTAACTGTTATTCCGCCGATAGAATACAAATTAAAAATGAAGTTTTAATGGCCAAATTCCGAGATAAATGTAATATTGTTCAGTCATATGCAAATCTAAATGTAAACATCAATATTGAAATTCAAATTGAATTGGCCACATTCAAATTTTAATAATCACATGCAAAATCACACTTTAATGTGCAAATTCGTGTTGAAGTCTAGTTTCGAGCGATCAAATGCAAATCTAGCTTCCAACAGTCGTATTTGAAGTTAAACTTGACTTCGAATTTAAATGGTGAATTTGTGAATTGAATTGGAATTCTTTAAATTTAATTATCTTAATAATTAAATATAAACGAATGATCACAATCGCTCTCTTGGAATTGTTTAATATTCGCAGTTCGTATGAATTAATAATAATTTTTATATTATATGTATAAATAATTTTCATTAATAATGTTTCCTATTGTTAGGCAATCTATTTCTTATTTTAATTTTTGGCAAGAAATTTATTCAAATGCACAATGCAAAATAAATAATTTTCCAGCGAAAAGAAAGGAGTAATTAGGAGTTCTTGACGTTCAAAGATCTTCTGTCATTTCTCTGTTCGTTGTTGCTGAAAGGTGAATGACACTCTAATTAGGTTTAGCTTCTCGAGATTTCAAAAGGGTTGCTCGACTTCTCTCGACGACGAATAATGCAACAAACTCACTGAGCCCGGTCACGACAATATTGATTTACACAGTGCAGAATAAAAGGTGGAATAAAAGTGCAATAGAGATTATTCGTTATAGCTGTTAAATAACAGTGACGCGCTCACTCTGACAACAATTACGAACTAAATTAGATAAATTTAATATATTTCGTTAGAAATTAATATTACTAACCAAATTGGCAGTATCGAAAAAAATTTTTATCGTTCCCCATTACATTATGATACATTAGATCTGTCAAAATTTAAATAATTCAATATCTATAGAATTATTTTAAATAGAAAATATGTATTTATTTGGATCTCTCATAGAAAAGTTGACGGCAAGTTTCACGACGCGGCGCTAAATCAAAAGGACAATTTGAGAAATTACATAAACAATACAAGCGAGGGTGGGGAACTGAGTGTGTTTCACGGCTGGCGGACCTGTTCACGCTCATCGTCAGTCCGTTCTCGCGATTCATGGACCCTAGAGGCCATGTCGGTGATTCGTGGCCCTTTGACATTTCATTCGGAACTCGCAAGCCACTGTCACGCGAACCTACTGCCATTTTTGGTGATTTCCGTATACATCAGGTTCGTTTCAAACGACTTTATTACTTAAGTGCTTTCAAAATGAAACGAAGGGACTTTGACACCATGTTCAACTATCAAATTAGTTTAAATAATTTACCATCGCAAGAGCAAGGAATCGAGCCTGTCTTTTAAATAATGATTTTTTTGAAAGATTCAAATAAACAACATACAAGAAGTTAATTAATTATTATACATATAATATTAGAATTACGTAAATATTAAACGTGTAAGAAACGTGAAATTAAATCACTAACACCGGATTGTAGACTCGTGTGTAACGTAGACCTTATGCATTTATAGGATTTGTAAATATGAAAGAAAATGGTTGAATAAATATTAATAATTAATCAAATTTGTAGCGTAAGTAAACACAGAAAATTAGTTGACGAACATAGAAATGATTTTATTAGTTATTGTACAATTGCTAAAACAGGTTATAACGCTTTCATTATTTGTAGTGTTACAAAAAATGTTAGCAGTTTTGTTTCGGATACTTTGGTATTAAAAATTGCCAACAATAATTTTCTAAATATGCTGCAGTTTGTCTAATATTATTTTGTGTTTGTGTGTTTTGCAGATGACACAAAATCTGGTTACAGCTACGTAAATCAAAACGGTGGATCGAAGAGTTCCTCGATCGAGCAACGAGACGAAAGCAAATCAAGTAAGTAACAAACTGTTTATATCTTCTCTTCGAAATGGTACAGAACATTTTTGAACGTTGAATTGAATGTCGCACGAATGCAAAGAAACACGCTTCTTCTCTCTTCCGCAATTTCTCGTGCGCATCTATCGTTTACGCTTGGGTAATATACCATACATACATAATACATACATAGATATAATCGATTTGGAAGTAAATCGAATACTTTGTTCAACCAAAAGAAAAGAGACTAACGCTTCTTACCATCGACATTGTTATTCGCTGAACTAGTGTAAATAGAAAATATTAATACTGCGACCGTAATAGCAGGCATTTTAAAAGAACGACCTATTGTCGTAGGGCGCTTTCGAAAACTGAAAATAACAAATCTGTTTCGAAGCAGAACGAATGTAGATTTTCTTGTTTCTTTTACACCGAATAAAATTACTACTATACAGAGTGTTCCCGAGCTACGATTTAGTACAGTAGACAATTCGGAGCGAAGAGGTACAAGTGAACATACAGAGCGAGAGACGCGAAGTATTCGTGTAATTGATATTTTCGACGAGTGGTTACAATTTAAGTAGTTGAATGAATATTACCATAATCTGACGATGCGACACACGATTTATTTGCGTTTTTCAAATAACAATTCTCGAAACGATCTCCACGAATGCTCGTATCGTTCGCTGTACCTCGATCCCCGATCGAGCTGAAGGCGGGTGAAGAATCACCGATTACCGATTACTCAAAGAAAGATGCCCGCTCTCCTGGGATTTCATAGGATTCCACGAATCCTCGGAGTACGCGACAGACACAGAAGAGATTAACATGCCGCAGGGCACGCGAAACCGCAGGAATCGCAGGGGTCGCAACAAAAGGCGGTTCCAGCGGGCCGAGAAAGCTGAAAGCGGCCCGGAGAAACAGCCGGGGAACGCGGCGGCGGAAGCTCGCGAGAACGTAGCGACAAACGAGTCACTTGAAAAAACGATCGAAATCGAGACCGACGATGTTGAAACGACGACGACGACGAACACGCAGGAAACGATATCGAACCGATTGAAGGAGGAAAGACGAAGAATCGAGAAGCTGACCTTGAAGTCGGACGCGAGAGTGTTCGAGGTGAAGACGATCAGCACCTCGCCTCTAGCCGCAACGATCGATCATATTCCTGGCGTTGGTATTTTGGAAGTTGGAGGCAAGGATAGAGCGGAGGACACTGTGACGATTTCGGAGCCGGTCGAGTCGTTCCCGTCGGTGAAGAGAAGGCAAGATGGAAGGTTGCAGATTCACGATGTCAGCGACAGCGACGTGGAGACCGATAGCGTCAGACCGGTGATCGTGGAGGCAGAAACCGATTCGGAGGATTCGAGACGCACCTGGGACAGCGTGATGCCCAAGGATGTCGAGACGAAGCTGAGGAGCTTCATCGAGAATCTGAAGCTGCCCTCTTACTCCGAGGAGGAGGCCTGCAGACAGGAACGGACGAGCTCGACGTACAAGAAAGTTCGGAAACGCGGGAATAACGAGCACTGTCAGGCGAACCGGTTCCTAGACATCATACAGGAGGAGGTGGAGAAGCTGTCGGAAGACGAGGAACAGCATATCAGGGACTTCATTAACGAAGAGATTGGCAAATACCGGCGGGAGGAGCGCCGAACTAGTGGGAACCACTGGAGCTTGGAGGAAGAAGAGGAAGACTACGAAGAATCGCGAATCGTTGAAACAAGGGAGCACGCGGATGCGTTGAAACTCGATAGAGCTGGCGAGGACGCGTTGAATACCGGACACGTTGAATCGGGAACCACCGGGAACGATTTTAATAAATCGTCTGGATCGAAGGAGGTTCGGTCGAAGCCTAGAACCGAATGGAAAGGACAGAATGTAACGATAAATGTTATCGACACGGACAGCGAAGAATCGGCTGAGAAAATTGCTGAGGAGGAATTACGTGGCGATGACGCGAACAAGGAGTCGAACGCATATGTGGATTCGAATAACTCTGATGGGAACTTGATCGAACAATTAGAATCAAAAGGGGAAGACGAATCGAGTACCGAAGTCGAGAGGAACGAATACATTGTGGAAGTAAATGTGATCGGAGTGGAAACCGAAGGATCGGTTGAAAATGTTGTAGTAGAATCAGATACTAATGACGAAACGAATGAATACTCAAATGCAGGTGCGTTGAAGTGCGGAGAGACCGTCGATGGCGTCGATTGCGTTGATGAAGTTGGACATAACGTTGCGTCGAACAGCACCGGCGAGAAATCGAACGAGCAATTTGAATTAAAAGAGGAAGAATCGAGGTGCGATGTCGAGCGGGAGCGGAAGAAACACGTGGACGTAGATTTAATAGAAAATGTAGGAAACGTCGATGAAATGGCGGAGACTAGGCTCGGAAATGAAGAGACGCAGCCATGCTCGGAAATAGAAAATTCAGGAAACGATATCTATATGGATTTAGAAGAAAAGAATTTCCAAAGTACCGTCCATGAAAATTCCAAGGGAACGTTAAAAGGTAATGAAGCGAAGACGAACGCTGACAAAGAAGGTGTAGAGGACGGACTAAAGTTGGAAAAGAAGGACGAGACGAAGTCAAGAGAGGAGCATAAGAAAGATCTAAACGCGACTGAAAACACAAAAATGCCTAGCAAAATGGAGGAGGTCCAGGTTGACGATGAGAAAATGGTAGAATCGCTGTTAGTTGACGCAACGGAAGAGGAATCACAGACGGAAGCATCAGAGTCGAAGGAAATCAATGACGCGTGCACAGAAGCTAATTTATTGCAAGACTCGGAGACAAAAGAAGAATCTACATTGGAATCCACGTCGGAAAGCAATTCCAACGAAGTGTTAGAATCAAATGATCCGGAAGAGCAGTTACCTGGCGAGATTGCCACTGCGTCAGAAGATCAATTAGTATCGCCAGCCGAAACAGAATTAAGTTCGGAAAACGATGAGAATATTTTTAATTCTAAATTGCAAGAAGCAGAAACGTTAAAGGCAGCGAAGGAGTCGCCATCTGCGAGCGATATTGCGGACGACGCGTTGAAGACTGTATCGCAAGGGTCTGTGAAGGAGTCTTCTTTGATGGATGAGAACGAGGAAGATAGCAAATCCGAATTGAAAAATTTGACAAAGGAACGACGTCCCCCAACGCCGCCGAAGAGGTCATCCAGTCTGTCGGACGATTTTCCAGAAAAATTTCGGAATCCACCGACGCCTCCAGTTCGACGGACAGTGGACAGTTCAGCGGATCCTCCGCCTAGCCGTCCTCCGTTGCCAAAGGAAAATCTGGCAATCGACAAGACTCCGAGCATCGTCGGAGGTTTATCGACCGATATATCGAGCAGTGACGCGACCGTCGAGAATATTCACGAGCTTCTCAGCAAGGTGGACGCGTCCACGTTATCCGAGGAACTCCGCGAGATCATTGATGATCTAAGGACCCACGGGATCAGAAATTTCCAAACTGACAGCATCGCTATATTGCGTAACCATCTCGGTAGACTTGGCAATGGGACGGGTCCTGAAATAACGCATGACCGGTTGCCCGAAAACTCGCGCGAAAAATGGCTGTTGCACGAGTCGTCGACTACATCTCGCTCCGAACGAATAGCGATGGCCGAAACATCGCAAGAGAATTGCAACAAGCCGCGGCTGACAGTCGCGGAGAACGGAACCACCGATGCGAACGGTCCGAAAGGCACCGACGAAGAGTTCGAAGAAGTCTACAAAACGAACGAAGAACAGTTCAACAGGGAGAAGTTCGAGGCTCGAGACTCGTCCAGCAGCGCGACTTCTCTCAGCACGGTGAAGTACAATCCCAACGATGCCTGGCAGGCGGACATTTCCTCGATAATAGCCGAAGAAGCCAGGAAAACTAGACTAAAGGAAGTGGGCTCGTCCACGTTGAAAAGCAAACTTTCTTCGTTGAAAGCCGAAGATTCGAATACCTCGAATGGAACGGACGTGTCCCCGGAACCGATACCCTACTCGCCCGTGGAGGATCTGTACTACGTACCGCGGGACTCTGACAACAGTTCGG
Organism: Lasioglossum lativentre; assembly: GCA_916610255.1. Lineage (NCBI taxonomy): Eukaryota > Metazoa > Arthropoda > Insecta > Hymenoptera > Halictidae > Lasioglossum > Lasioglossum lativentre. Next base: position 569,747 of record OU744359.1, read on the forward strand.
CGAACAAGCACTGGGCGGCGAACAGTCCCGCGCCAGAGTCTCTGATCAACCTCTCGATAAAAAAGCTTCTGTCGATGCCCTACGGCTTGCAAATAATCAACGAGATAACAGTGCCGAAATTTAACATCTTTAAACGCCTGCGCTCTATCCCCGGTGTGCGCTCACCCGAGACGGCGGCTAAACTAACACCTGACCCATGGAAAACTACTGTTTCAGAGCCAAAGAAACCAATGGATAAAGTCGTTTCAGAGAACTGGCTGGGCCTGTCCACGTTAAAGGACCCCAGGCTCCTCGTCTGTTTGTCGCCGTCCCAGCAGAAAACCCCGATCAAAACTAGCCCCGATAACTTGCTGAACCTCCACGCGACCTTTCTCAACAGACACAGATATTACGAAGACGAGCCACCTCGCGTCACCGTTCCGAAGTACAGGATCGAGGTGAAAAAGCCCGAGACGGAAGACAGACCGACCAGGCTGCTAGAGATTCTCAAGGAGAACTCGAACCAGCCGAAAGCGAAGGTCGAAGATCAGTCTACGACAGAGGGTCAAAATCAACGGTTGAAGGTCACCCAGCTTCGCGACTGGCTGAACCTAGCGAGACGCGATATCTCCAGCGACGCGTCCCTCTCCGATGATTCGTTGATAGAACCGCCGGATGAGGGAGTCCAGACTGATAAGCGCGATAGCGGTCGGCCGAACGCTGCGAAAGTAAATAGTCTCGATTTGAATTCGCCGGAAAGAACCTCGTCGCCTTTCGGTCGAAGCCCGATCACCTTCAACAGCGCCATCATCGACAAATCCATGCCGGACACCGGTGGAAAGAAGACACCTCGAAAGACTATAGAACCTCGTCACGGTATCAATCCAGCTCTGATAGACGACAAGGTGGAGCCACCGGCGCCCGCGAAGCGCGTGGTGAACGTCGACAGATCCTGCATCGACACGACCAGCATCTTCGATCAGAGTCCAGCCAGGAATCACCTGGAGCCAAGAAAATATAAAATTGACGATCATCTGAAGCACGAGACTGCCGCAGAGATTCTGGAGAACTTGAAGAAGCTCCAGGCAGAGGTCCATAAGAAGCCTTTCGTGTCCAGAGACTATTTCGGACAGCAGTTGAAGTATATAGAGCTGTTGGAGAACCAGCTGAAGAACGTTATATTGGCCGAGGAGGAAGAGAAGGAGGCGTTCGAGGACTTCGAGACGCTGAAGAAGGCGCAAGAGAATAACGCCGGTGCCTCGAAAGATGACAGCGATAAGATTCGAAGTGAAAGCTGTAGTGGAAAGTCCTCGAACTTGGAGAAAGATGGTTCGGAGGTGATCGACAAGCGTGAACAGAGGGATCTAACGAAAACGGTTCGCCGTGGAGATGGTTTCCGCGAGGAGGAGTCCAGCGAGCAGATCGAGAGCGTGGTGGTTACCAAGAAAGAAAATAGAGACAGCGATATAAAACACGAAACCCGGAAGAACAAGAGTGTACAGAATTCGGAGTCGTTCCGTCAGAGAATGTACGAGGAGTACGTGCACAAGGTTCTAGAGAGAGAGGAGAGAAAGGTTCGCAAGGTGGTTAAGATCAGTACGCACGAGGACATCCACAGGACCGATGATAAATCGGGGAAAAGCGGTACCAATGTCGAGAACGAATTTATCGAGAAGGCGAGGAACAGGCTGAACAAGTTCGGCATTCACCTGGACGAGAGCGAACCGGAAGCCGAGAAAGATTCGCCGGCTAAAGAGGAGGTTGAGAAGAAGTGTCTAATCGATGGCAAGGAATTCGAGGACGCGAGAAAATTGCCGAAGCATCTGCTAGAGTTTCTCAAGATGTCCGATGACGGTGAGTCTCGTCGAACCGAGGATTGCTGTGTTGTTGATCGGTGTTAAGATTGAACGCTGCCAATTTGAACCCTTCGTTTGAGTGCTCGAGTGGCGAGGCTGACTGAAAACTTTAAACGATCGCTACTACTTGGATAGAATTGAGTACGTAACAGCCACTAACAGGCGCATTAATTAATGTATATCGTGTGTTGTTGTTGTTGCGTTGTCGTAGCAAGACCTCATTATTTTCGTGAATTTTACTTTCGTCGCCTTCACCGTTCGGCTGCAGTTTTCAACAGAAAAATTATGGATTTGTGGGAATATGTTTTATATTCGAATTAATATTGAAATTTGTTTGTCTGTCAAGGTTTACTTTACCCACGCAATTGTTTCCTGCAAGAACACATTCTGTATTTACAACAGTACCGAAATTTTCACTGGTTAATTATATGTATGCAACACGAGGAAAGTAAAATTTATGGTAATAGAGGTGTGTGCAAGTGTTTATCTTGGAACATAGATGTCTCGTGTTTGTCGTAACTAACTTTACCGAATGAGGAAGATGAGCTACGGCACGATTTATTGCCAGTAGAGTGTAAACATTAAGAGATAAGTTTTGTAAACTTTTACGCGGATCATAGGTTATCGATGACCGACAACAGGAAATTCTAATCGTTACCAGCCGTCGACATTAATTCATAGCTTTCATTAAATACATACATATACTTTTTGTATTATACACATATTATATTGAATTGATTTTTTTTTTTTTAAATGTTCACGTTAAATTACAGTGTATCGCGGTCCACAGTGTTTTCGAGTAAATGCTGCGATACATACTAACAAAATGGCTAGCTACACTTCTACACCGAGTCGAAGCTCTTCGAGAAACGATAGAAGAATGTTTAGATATATCTAAACCACGACGGATATCCATTTACACGATTTATTTGTCTTCGATGCCGAAAATCACGTGGACGAATAACAAGTCGGTTGCAACCTCAGTTCATGATTCATTCGAGAATGAGGAGTTAAATATAGGTGGGATCGGGAAATAGGCCAGTGTTCGTAGAACCGTAGAACATTTGCTCGCGCGTCCAGCTTCACGCCGGAACCACCGTCTCTCCATTTTGGCTATTTCCGACCGGTTGCGACATAATCAACATCCGCCATTTTAACCGGAGTTCTTCGCCTTTGGACCTTAACCCTTTTTCCAGCTGGCACCTTGCGTACAGCACCGTATTTTTAATTAACGACATCCGCGCTAGTTTTTTCGCCACGATTTCTTTACGATCGAATTCTTGGTTGCTTCGAATCCTAGGAATTTCTCAGGGACATATTGTTAGGTTTTTGCATAGATAATACATAGTAACAATATGAATGGTTTCCGTTCGTCGTGGTAACAACTAACAAGTTTACTAATACAAAACGATCACCGTGGAATATTTCTGACACGTTCCATTCAATTGTTAGAGCTTATTTAAGGTAATAATATGATATGTTAATTTGGTACCAATCGGATCGAATAGACTGGAAATGTAAATATATGCTAGAGGAAAATTAAAAGCATAAGTTAGACGTAATGCCTGCATGCAGATTTTCTTTTCGAGTTTTCACAATTTTTTCGGGTTGTTCGCTTTTGCTACGTCGCCGTTGGAACTAGAAAATTATTTGCAGCTTTTACCAAGCTTTTCAAGTGTACCAAATAGAGGGGGAGAGAGAAAGAGAGAGGAAGCGTAAATATTCCACGAGGTTTTTCTAACGCTTTTGGGTGCACCGCTAAATTGCACTTTTAGAATTACACAAACTCATCCATATGCATGCGTATATGTACGTATGTATACATACATATAATGTTTATTTGTTGATTATAATTAGTTGCTACTTTTTTTTTTTACATATTGGGCATGGTTTTTTAGTTGAGACAAGTGGTTATGACAATGAAAGCGATCTATTGCACGAGATTGACAGTGCTTTGAGAATCGGCCGAGGATTTCTTTTTGGTAAAGGTGCGTTTCCACTTGGTGCATGGTTTTGTATAATATTTCATTGTGGTAATAAGATGCGAATAAACTTACGGACGTAACATATGAAAAAATGGAAAGGTTTAGGCGCAGGTAAATGACTGAAATGAAAACGACAATTGTTGGTAAACGTATTGTATATCAATCAAGAAATAATTTTAGAAAATATTTGCTTGGTATCCATTTCTTGCAATCGATGCAAACATCGTTGCAAACAATTTTTATTTTGCATAAAGATCCGCAGTCTAGTCTTTATGCATGGACGATTGAAGAATACTAAAACTGTTGCATAAAATCGTTTGCAAAAAAACAAACTAAGAAACAAATGTGTCGGCAATATCGGATACGTGAAAAACAATCGTTTCTTTCAGTGCGAATTTTTAAACGCGATGGGACTATTCTGAATCGCCGGCTTCTGCGTAGTTATACGACGACGTCGCAGTGTACGGCGATGGCGGGCGGCGGCAGCGTCGCGACGCCTCTCAGTAGTTCTCCGTCATCCTTGGAGTTTGTCCATTCGCGCGAAACACGATCGCGTATACGAACTCGTGGCGATCTGGAAAAAGATCCAAGGAATAAGTTATGATAGAGAAAAGTGAGTGTCGATGGATATGGAAAAGTGACAAGTGAATGAAAGATGAAACATAACAAATGAAAAGTGCAATTTACCGCGCAGTGGCCAGTTTATGCTAATTATAAACCAATTGCATACGAGCTGAAGGAAATAACCTTTTAACAGAGTTTCTTAGATATCGCTAATTGCAAAATTTATTTTTGAACCGTTGGTAACAGTTTTACTATTCATTGTTGGTAACAAGTATTATTTAATTAATTAATTTGATCCTCGATAGTGGACAACCGGTTGTGTTGTTTAAGAGGCAGTAGTTCAGAATCTAAGAAAACTAATGGTAAAATGATTCTATGCGGTTCACGTGCTTCTATGTATAATAATAATGGATAATATCATTATTGACATTTAAGTTCAAGCAATGAAAAATTATTATTTTACATGTTAAATTGTCATCGTTTAAGTTGCATTTGGATTTGTTATAATATTGGTACAAGTTTGTGTTTGAATCTCTAAATGTCTTCATCATTCAACTTTAAATGAACGCATTACTGAAAACTTTATTTAATATTCTTTTTATAATTTTCATACGTACCAGAGTACTAGATTCGTATCAGTTTATGATTATATTAACAGTTAAAGAAACGATACAGAAATACCAGGAAGTAAGTAATAACAATTAAGTGAATAATCTAGTGATGTGTTTTGAAGTTAAGAATAAAATTAGTTATTTCAAATATTCGTGTAAATCATAAATAATTTGTTAGCGTATTTGTTAATGGCTACAATCAAAATTGGTCACTGAGCGTCGCTTATAGGATTACTACATATACATATGGTTCAACAGGTTGTCCCTGTTTGAGAGTTAGCACAGACTAGGAAGAGGGTCTGATACTATTTTTCTTTTGACGCCGGGATTATCGGCTTTAATGAAGTATGATTTTGTATGCGAAATACTCGAAAGCCAGAAGATCCGAGGAAAACATAAAACGGCTTGGTAGCCATATCTCGATTACATAAAGGTGTCGCGTTACCGCGCTACAGATTGCACGAATTTGCAATACATATTGTAGATCCGCGTCGGTGGCCGGAAATATTCGTATGGATAAAAGAAACGCTCGCATAATCGACAAAAATGTTCATTTTCAGTTTACTACAATATACAATAGACATGTATCGATTGCTTTCGAATAGTTACAAGGCTCTTGTTTTTAAAATAAACTCTTATAATTAAAAATCCTATAATCCAAGGTCACAGTATCGTTTCGTTTTTTGTCGACTTTAAATAGAATACTTGTTAGCCTCGTTAACGAAATAGTTCGGAAAAGTAAACTGAACAATCGAATTACCTTCATTTTTTAAATGAAATAATCCACACCTTAATTCGCAGACTTTGAGACAGACGAAAGACGAGACTTCCGTAGTTATGGCAGACAGTCAACCTCCAATGTACACTAAGCCCTAACCTTGGCGACTTTTCCGCTTCCTTATACTTCTCTCTCCCTTTTCTTTTTCATTCCAAGCTCATCAAGCTTGCTTCCCTATTAATGGTCGGCAGCGGTCTCAGAAAGACGCAATTTAACGCGGCTCCTATCATGATTTAAGATTGAAGCAGCCTCTCAGCTTTCTACGGTATAAAATCTTGGGTTACGGACCCCTAAGACTTCAAACATGTTCTTTCTAATCGCAAGAATTTGTTCAATTTGTTGTACCTACATATACTGATTGCAAGAATTAAACTTTGAATTTTTTAAGCTCGTATACCGATTAGGAATACTATAATTGCTGATGATATGTATTAACATTTTGAAAAATGATGTAGAGCTGGTGGAGTTGTTAAAATCATTTTTGTGATTTCAGAGAACGTTATGTTCGCTCCTACTTTTAAAGCTTCGTCCGCGACACCAGGTACAGTTGCAAACGCACTGTGTGACATTAACGGAATGTTTTGTATCTTTGTGCGGCCATTAAATACAAAACGATATTAATATATGTATATTTGTTAATAAAAGATTTTTAACTAACAATAACATGATAGAGCGGTCAGGAAACAAATCGCCCATTAATATTTATATGCCTGGAGTGCTAAACTAGGTGTTACATTTATTTTTACAACACGATGGGAGAAAATGTATTTTACTGTGCTGTTTGTCACTTACTTTTGAACTGGATCTGCTAAACGGAACATCTTGCGTACTAACATTGGCTACATACGATCTTATAATAGTCAGAGGAAACAATACGAACTGCATATTAATATGGTACATAATTTATTCTTAGAAGAATGTATAGGTGACACTCCTGGGTAAATGAAGCACCCTGCTAGTGACAGTGATCTCCTCATTGTTCGGTTTTAACTGATTCAAGTGTAGCTTTATGTGTTAACATTAAGAGTTAAATAACTCGAAAAAGTTATTACAGCGAGAAGCGATTCGATCAAATACTAATACGAGATAAATGACGAATCATGATAAATAATGAAGCATGCGTTCAAATATTGCCGCGCGATCCGACGCGATAAATTGTATTTACTATACGAAATGTGACGTAAACACTGTATGTACACGTCGAACACGTACTTTTCAATTTCATTAATTTCATTTCGAGACTTTTATTATATTTCAAGCAACTTAATTGACAGTTATACATATATTTTTCCTTCGCGTTAAATATAAACGTGTTTTAGCGAGCGACAGTAATAGCTCGTTTTGGTACTTCAACACAAAGATACGTGAAAATGAAACATTATTCAACCACTATTTATACGATGCCGTGAGTACAGGAAACGAGCCGCAGTTCAAGATTTTAAAATTAGATTTTCGTGGGCGTCGATATTAAGGTACCTCTAATTGTAATTGTCGATGGTTACCAGAATACGATGCCCAGTTAGCTTTCTGGAGCAAGACGTTCAACACGATGCTAATTTTCGACCTGATGCACGTTAGAATGCTCGGGGAATTGGGTAACGCTAACGTGGCGTGACGATGTTTCTATCACCGTTTTGTCTTACCGAACCACAATACGATTCTTGTTGCCTTTTGAATCTTTATGCGAAATAAAAATGTCCTACCCGAATTACCTATAACGATAGTAATGCAACAGAAAAGTATTAAAACTAATAAAATAGAAATTTATTCTTTGATTCTGACTTTTATCAATCGCTATTAACAATAGGTTTACGGAGCACTAAAAGTGACTACATATTACAATACATTAATCTGTAATAACGAAGGTGCACTAATTTGAACATTGACTGACTTCCTCGCTATTTTATATGTAGTTACAATCAATGTATCCTTCGCACGCTGCTCCGACGATTTTCTGGGATCTGTTGACGTAATCAAAACTGGGAAATCGTCGAGGATGGGGCGATTCTTTATATAATACACCCACGCGGCCAAGATTAGCAAGTCTCTGTTGATTTTGGCCCGATCTCGACGAATTCACGTGCTTACTACGGTACAAAGACCCTAACGCATCTTTTTTCGGTTCCGCTTGAACGTTGTTTACTTCAACAAACATACATACATACATACATACATACATACATACATACATTTGGTTATCGGCGAGCTGCGGTTTTATGCAATCACGATAAAAACGAGTGTAAAAATATATGTATACAAAGTTCTTCTTCTTGACTTGCCATTGTAAGGCAAGGGGTTAGTAGATACATCGAACTGTTTGCAACATTGAGTTTTCATTTGGATTTACCGATGCTTTGGGTTAATTGTAATTGTAATTATTTAAGGTTGTATACCGTGGTTTAACAATAGAAATGTTGAATGTTAGGCGTTTGGTCGCCTGGAAGCGAACCACCACCGCCACCGAAGGAACGAAGCCCCGAAGGAAAAGACTCCGAGAAGGATACTGGAATCCCTCCTGTCTGGACACCATCCAGCGCCAATTCCAGCCCTGTTCCAGAAAAGAAAGAATTTCGCCCGGTGCAATTCCAGAGCCCCGTTCTAAGCCGGAAAAAGTTAACGCAACAGGAAGTAAGTTAACCGGCTGCTCGATAAATCTTACAAGATTAACACGTGTCTTCGTGTATTTTTCAGGTGACAGGTGAGGCACCGCCACCTTGGGAAAAAGGAGGGATAAGGGAAACAACGGAAACTAGTTACGACAGCAGTAACACCCGAATCGTTAATTCACACTCGGCCCCGTCGCAAGGATTAAACTCTCTGGTTTCGACGCCTCGTTTGCCACGTGCTCAGAATCCGACAATCACATTGCTGCAGAAAGCTCGAGGTAACATTTAGGGTTACGAAAATGGTTCTTCTGACACACGGTTTGATGCGTGGATCCTGCTGCTTGTGTTTTAAACGCAATTGTACCTCGAAGAGAAACACGAAGAATATTTTTTTTTTCTTCTCTTCATGGAACTTCTACCAAGATATTTGTGACATTTTTTTCATAGAGTTTTAAACAGATTTCTTATCATTTCAGAGGGACAGTTACCAAAAGGGGCAGCTTACTTGGATGAATGTGAAACGGTGAAACGTCCGCTGAGCGACGAGAAGCCGTTGATCAGTCCCGGTGAGATAAGTGAGTAACATTTTTCTGATTCGTCGTCAGATTGTCAATAATATGCAACCTGCTACTGTTCGCCATTCAAGTTTAACCACATTCGTGTCTGTAATCTCACCGTGGTACCACGCGTCGTCGACTAATTCGAAAGTGGTAATCACTTAGTTCTGTCGTGTCGAATAAAACCGGAGCGAAACGTGACTGAAAAAATTCGCTGGCACGATGCACGTGACGAATCTCACTCGAGTAGCACCGTTCGGTTGTATATAATGTTCATCCACGAATTAAAAGTTTTTTTGTTGCGTGCGAGTGTTAACCGAATTGTGAAATTCAACTGATGTCCGCTCAGTCTACACCGTGAAGAAAGAGTACGAGAGCGAGCCGGAAACGGAAAACGAACCGCCGAAGAAGATGGCCGATTTGGGTCCTCGAAAATTTGAGGGTATCGGCCCAACAACTAAGGAGGGTATTCCTCTTGTGTTAAGATCGGTAGGTCCAGTTCAAAGATAACGAATCGAATCGAATCGAATCGAATCGAATTTGTTAGGCGCAAGTATCTATTTCGATGTTCTTTCATATCAGATCTGGCTGCTTCGAAAATAACAGTACGTCCTTTGTTGTATTACGTAATTAGAGTTTGGTCGAGTTTAATTTCATTCCAAGGACGCAATGCTAAAACGATGACACAATTGTTTTTTGGTGAGTCAGTTTCGGCAAATTATGGTTCTATACAGGGTGCTTCGTTGATCTTGATCACCGTCAGCACGGTGCGGTGGAGGTAGTGGAGGTTGTGAGTTCGGTACTAGAAACGTAGTAGATCTACTATAGTACGTTCATGATGCAGTGTGTTGACATTACGGCAGCTCTAGAATTTCTCGCAAGTATTCTCATATGCGTTACTATTTGCTTTATAGTTTAATTATAACTAGATTGTTAGCGTTACGTATGAAGTTATAGCATTTTATTATCTCCTCAAATTAATCCTTAAGTGAATTATATTGGGGCCGTATTAATAGGGTTGTATTAGGCATAAATTACTCCACTTGTGTACAAATAGTTTCATAATTTTTTGAATTTACGGGCTCGATAATTTCCTTTGTTAAATTATCGATTAAGGATTCCATTAACGGTTAAAACTAGATTAACAATTATGAAATAAATTTATAAAATAAATTGTGAATTATGAAATAAATGAAGCACTCTGTATGTCCAAGTATGTTCCAAGTAAGATTTGCGATTACTTTATGAGAAAAATTCGGTCAGATAAAGAAATTCGCGATGTCTAAATCGAGTAGAATTAACGGTGTCATACTTATATTGTCTGATTCGGTGAAAACGTTTTAGGAAGTGAAGGAGAATAACCAAACAAAATGGTACAAGAAAATGTACGACTCGTTGCATCGCGCGGACAGAAACGGTAAGTTTCTGTGTGCAAGTTTGATTACACGAAACCATCGACTACATTCAAAATACATTTACAATGCGGTCATGAATTTTGGTCGTCACTTTATACTAGATTTTTAATCTAATTTTCAGATGATTACGTAACCATTCGTTACAAACCAAGAAGAGGTGAATACATACGCGTCGTGCTACAAAATTGCAATAGCAAACGAACTAACTAATAATGCAGCTTAGTCGAATTAATTAACATTCTTCGAGAATGACCACGTCCGTCGAGGTCTATTGTAACTAATTGTTCACGAGTGAAAGTAACCAATAAACAATTTGTTCAAATAATAGCATCCTTTATTTAATAACCTGCTAACACTTAATATTCGTTGCAGCTTCGTTTCTAAATGATTGACACGCAACAACGTTTCTTCACGCTTATGCGGCTGGTAACTCCAACTCGGAACGACCTGTGCACAAGTCTGAGCTACGCCATTGCATGATTCAATCTGTTTTGAAATTATCCGCATAACAAATTTTATGACTTTGTTACAAATTGGATAATTCTTCTTTTCCTTTTCATATAATATCAAGAATTGTATTATTTTATATACGAAACATTTTCATCCACCATTTAATGATTATGGCAACGAATATATTCATTAAAATGCAGATTACGTTTTTACAAGTTGTAATTATTGTTTTTCTTTATGATAAAGTAAGAGAGTACTGTATAACGAGTATTTATTACTTCTTGGTGATGGATTAGGTTTAACATGCTCGAGTGTGGAAACACCGTGTGTAGTAAAGTGTAATTTCATTCTTTTCAGGAACCAGGTACGGCTACGGAAGTGGTTATTTAAGTGAACCGGAACATCGCCTGTATACGGAGCGTTCTGCAACGATTGACAGCCATCGACGACTACGAAACAAAGAAAATGACTTCACTACGTCTACTATGCCCAGAAAGTACGACATACAATTTGCCTATCGCTTAATTATTTTTTGAAAAATTAATATCCTTTGACGATTTTGTCTTTTGAAAAAGAAAATTAATATTTTATAGAATTTGAAAAGTGTACAAACTAATTTTATATTTATTACCTGGTAAATAAATGGTAAAATGAAATACAAATGATATGTGTAAAACTTTAGGAATGGAACACTGAAGTACAGTACAGACGTTTACAAAAATCAACCAGGACGAATCGAGGACTACGAACCAGGACGATCGTCGATCGCCGAAAAGGAAGCCAAGGAGGTAAGCATTCCAATTTCTCGGCAAACTAACCGTTTCCACTTGTAAATCCATTTTTCTCCAAACAAGACTTCGCTAAAATCACGAAAAAATCTAATCACTCCAAACTCGACTCTCAATACAGGGTAATTCAATAACTTTGATCTTTTCGAATACTTCAGTTATTTCTAATAATAAGAAAAAACGATATACATAATTTATCAGAAATAACGGAAATATTCTATGTAGTCCAAGTGATTGAACCACCCTGTACATTTCATTCAGCTATCAATTTCGAAATAATATCTCCTCACCATTTCTGTATTCTGATTAACGTTCGAACCCTGGGTTTCTACATATTTACCATCTTGTACTCGTTAGTCGAAAAGTATATCCGATTTAGTTTGATCAAATTTCGAGGCATCTCGAATTTCGAAACGAGAAACTGGTGTGTCCGAAATATGATCGTTTGACATGGCTTTGCTTCTAGCCGACTTTTGTCACACGGACCAGAAGGAAGGTAACGATTAATCGAACGATTGAAATCAATTTACGAAGCAACCGCTGTCGTTTTCTTCGTTTCTATCGAAGCTTCTTTCCTTGGCGGAATCGTTTCTCGACGTTCTTCGCTGACGAGACCTTCACTCTCATAATTTCTCGATCACTTCCTCGGTTTTTGGTTCGCTTCAGTAGCGCTGCTTCTAGTCTTTCACTTCTATTGATTTTGCTTCCCATCTAATGAAAACTTCACTTCTTCGGGATTCGGAGTATGAATTAAGTACTTTCGTACGTTGTTGGCGGATTGGGTCCGATCAATTCTCTCTTTTTCAATAATACGTATGTATAATTCAGTGTGGCAGGATATTCAGTGGGAGAGTATAATTATTACCTGTGCCTATTCTATTATTTTTGCTGTAACACTGTACCCCTAGCAATTATTGAGAAAACGTCTAAAACAGTGGGGAACATAACTCTTATTATTTCAAAATCTCTTAATATAGCGTTTCATTTTTCTAAATTCACAAATCATGAATGTTGAGTGATCGAAAACTTTCTGCCAGCAGTAAACAAATATTTTTCTCTTCTATTCCAAACAATAATTTACCGTGAAAGATTTGTTCGTAACGAAAAATTTAGATGGGAAGTAGTCACCGAAAACGTTTAACCATTCAGTTACTTCGTTTTTTTTTTTCAATGTCATTGTAACCTCATACTTAATTAGCGCATGTATTAACGCCTTATTAATTCTATGTTTCTAGTGGTGGGACGAGGTCATGGACATATTTGACGGGGTACGCATTTTTTCATATACATACTCGTAATATTATCGTATACTATTTATTTTTCTTCCTCTGTACTTCTCCGTCCTGTCGTGCTCCTTTTATCCATCTTTTTATAAATTAGCCTATAATTAAATGTAAGAATTAATATTTAGTTTGTTCGCGACAGAACAATGGTGGAAAAAGAATTTCGATCAGTTCGGTAGTCCTTACAAAATCAATATTATAAAAACAAGATAAATTGTTAAGGAAAACAGGTCATTTTAAAAAGTATCAATTGGTACGATTAACTTGTTATAACTGAACATTTTATCGAAATTGATTAATTGGTGTATGAGCTGTGAACAATTAAAGATGGTAAAAGTCGCAGCTACTTGCGCAACTTTTATTATACAATAGCAGAAAGACTGATTTTCTCAAAACATTTTTGATCTAACTATATAAGGAGTGGAATAAATAATTATTTTATGCAGCATAGTAAACGGTTTCCTAACAATTTCCCTAACAGTTTCTAATTTCTGTTTGGGTAGCCGCTGCGGTCAGCGTTCCTGTAGCAACACGACTCATTGATCATGAGAGGTTTTATTTTGTTTTTATGTTAATCGGTATACGTATCAATAAGACGTTGAGTAGTGAATATCTATTCGATTTAAGTTCCAAACTCTATATACAGATTTCGAAAATATGACCCTCTTTGATTCACTCACTTTACCAATCCTTTAACTTTGACTTCGTGATTAATCCATCGTAAACGTATAATACCTCTTAATGTTTCGCGGTACTCGTGCCAAGTCATTTTCGTAGCAGCTTTCGGTAACAATTTCTAACTATTGTAACAGGTGTTTCTATCAAATCAGGCCCGGGCAACTTCTTCCCCGCTATCGCTTCACGATCCCCGCTACCAGTGTACCAGTTCCCCCACTATCAACTATTTCATATTGCCCCTACCTATTACATATACGATCGAAAGAAAACTGTACACGTTATTGAGAACCGAAATAATGCAAAACCATCTAACAATAAGATAATATTCAATCATCTTTATTATAAACGAACCACTTTCCTTGCTTCGGTGTATGGTAGCAGCTACATGTCGTTTCACAGTCCATTCAAAATTTTATACCGTCCAATATCAAGGAGTCCATGAGTTGACGAGAGACGTTGTTATATGTAGAGGAGGGTTAATATTTCGCGAGTGGTCGAACATTAGCATTACTAAGGTCACGACCTGATTGAACGTCATCAATTAAGGTCACGCTAATACGATCGCGATCCATTTCGAGGTATTGTACACTGTGATCGATGTCCGTGTGTTTGTGTGCGTGTCTTTGCTGTTTGCGTATCTTGTGCACCTTCAACGTCCATCCTGGTTCTGTGAATGACGACTACGGCGCTCAACCGACAATTAACAACCGGACAGTGGTTGAACGAGAATGGACATCCTCAGGGTACGGGGTTGGAGGAGTTTCGGAACGGGCAGCTGATCTATCGCGGTCTCGGTGGTCTCGGTGGTCTCGGTGACAATGTAAGGGTACCAGCGGTCAGCAGCTCGAAAACCCTCGAGGTCGTCCCTAAATCTCGTCCAACCGTTGAGGAATCCTCCCACGCCGGTCTCCGTCATGCTAAACCTGAAACGAGACAATGGTCGAGCAACACTGTGCTCGATCATTCACGGAAACTGGCTCTCGATCGAAAATGCGAAACCGGCAAGGACGATCCCTGGAAAGATCGGATCCAGCGACCTCTTGATCGGGCTGCCGACTGCAGTTGGCACGCTGGCATGTTGGAAGGAAGATCAAAGAGCTTCGTGCTACCGGATCGTTGCTTGCACCGATCGAACTCGCCGATCCATGAGAGATCGGCGACACTACAAGCTACCGGCGACGAGCAGTATCGTCATCATCCTCCTCTCCAGCATCACCACCACCACCATCATCATCATCATCATCGCGTCTCGCCTACTTCTTCTTCTTCTACGTCTTCTTCTATCTCTAGCAACAATCATATTCTGATACCGTCACCGTTAGCGACCAAATCTTCTCTTCTTGCTGGACACGCTTTACGGGTTAGAGGCTACAATCATCATCAAGTAGCGTGCACGATGATGTTGTCTCCTCTATCGTTCTGTCTTGGTCGGTCTGCGGGGAAGTTCTGCACAGAGTTTCGTCATGCCCTGTGTAAAATTCGATTTCAATGCACGAGTTTAGATCACAGTGGATAAAAGTTAACTCAATTTTCAACGATGATAAATACATTTTTAACAATTTTCTAGAGACTTCGCCTCAACAGTTGACAGTTAAAAACAATTTTAGTATTTCTCTGAACATCAACAGAAGTGCTATGTATCACGGTGACACATTGCAATGAAATCTTCGACAGAACTTTCCAGTAGACTGACTATAATGTATGTTCTTCTTTCTTCTTTTCTGCTGTATTTTCTTCGTCGTTCTCACTTCTTTGTCAGATGTGGTATATATTCGATTTATGTAGCGTCTGTCTTTCTCCTCTCGCTCTCAATGTTCACACACACGTACACAACAACTCTCTCTCTTTCTCTTTCTCTCTCACACTCTCGTACTCTCTCTCTCTCTCTCTCTCTCTCTCTCTCTCTCTCTCTCTCTCTCTCTCTCTCTCTCTCTCTCTCTCCCTCTCGTTCTGTTATTCTTCTGTCTTCTGTGTCAGCCATATTATCCAAACTGCATTTCATTTGCTCTTGCGTTGTCGATTTCCAAAGCTTAGCATAGCCGAATGTCGCATGTTTTATGGATACAGTATCGATGATTATTCGTTGTCCACTGAAAATGCTCTTCTTGTTCTTCTTCTTTTAAAATATCTCCACTGTCGTACCAATTCAACTCGAAAGCATGATCTACACACGGCGAAGCGAAAAACCTATGTAATATTCGCCGAATAATGTTGTTTCTCTCTTCTGTTTCTAGCCGTTCGATCAACGCGACACCCGTCCAGTGAAACCGTATATGACACAGTGAGTGGTCATGCAACTATTTACTTTAATACTTCATTTTAGTTTATGTTCGAGAAAGAGACCGATCTCTTAAATATTCTGTATTTCTATATTTTATAATGACTATATCTTATTGTTGGATAACGTAGTTTAAAATATTGTCATTTGTTTGCAGTGCTCTCAAAGAGTCCGGTTACGAAAGTGATTCGACGCTGGTGTTTCGTCGAAAGGAGGACATCAGTCCCCTCAGTCAATTTGAGCAAAGATTGGCATACAAAACCGTGCAAAGCGGTGGCGACGTTCCCCTCCATGGACTCCGCAAACCAGCCCCAGAACGGCCAAAGGGTGAGTAATCGTGAATGCAAAATCTTCTTCTTTTGAAACTTTTAAATATTTTTGAAAAGTTTTAAGCCAAGTTTTCTCTCTTCTATATTGGTGTTGTTTGATTTTACGTAAAAAGGCATGTGCGCATAGAATTGCTCGTAAAAGTTGCTCGTTTTTTGCCTCATTTACTGCCGTGTTCTGTGCGAGTACTAACTTTGGCCAGAGTTCATCGAATCTGTGCATGAACGTCGTCGTATATTATGGAATTCTTCTCATGCGCGAACGACATACTGCTTAAACTACATGCACCAATTTTAATGAAACTCTTACATTGTAAGGACAACACCTACAACCTCGGCTAGTCCAGCTTCCATTTTCGATGCATTATTTTTTTGCAATTCTTATCAGTTCACAATACACAGCGCACCGCTCGCCTCGGTATCTATTGATATTGGTGTCGAAGTTTGATTCTGCTTAAATCCTCTCAATACGATGCACCAGCAGTTACCACCACCAAGAGGAACAAATTCCAATCTTCACACGCTGCGTTGGACGAAAGTCGGCAAACACTAACTTTGAAATTCAAGGAATATCTTTCGGTGAGAGGGTTCTTCGGGACGATCGCACGATCCTACGATCCTACAAAACGAAATGAACACTTTGTCCACAGACAACTCGGGCGTCGAATATTTCCCCGTTTCGGCCACACTGACGCGTATACGTGTCCACCGGAAGTCGTCTTCGACAACCTCGACAAGTACGATCAAAAGGGCTCCCGTTCTGCAGAGTTCGATGAAAAAAATGAATGGCTCCCGAGTTTCGTCGAGACCGCCGTCCCCACCTCGAAGACAGTCTTCCCGAAACAACAAGACCCTGAAGATGTACACCAAGCAACAGCTGAAAGACACTTGCCAAACTTTAAGGTCCAGGCACAAGCAATGTTTTTCCGCCGACAAAGTGACCAACGTTTCCTTAAATTTAGATAGGTGCAAAAAGGGTCGGGACAGTCTACCTAGTCCTACTTTCAACGCTTCAGGATCGAAATTTGTTGGAACGAAGAAGTCTGAAGTCTGTTCGAAGAACGACAGTGCGAGGACGCGTTTGTCGAGCAAGAGGCTGATCAAATTCGGCGAGTCGTCTGAAAAGGTGTCTTCAACTGGCAGAAGTTTAGTCGCTCACCCTTCGAAGAGCCTAGACGACAAATCTTCAAAGACAGTAGTGTTATCAAGGTATCCGAAGGTTGTTAAGAAGCCGATCGAATCGCTTTCGACTACGAAGACGACAACGTCGTCACCGTTGAAGTCCTCTTCGGTGTTAGCGGACCCCAAGAGAATTAGACCAACGATCAGGCAACCTCCTAAGCTAGTCTCGAGCAGGGAATGCTTGCGTTCAGTGACATCGTCGTCTTCCGAAGCGATCAGCGAAGCGAGCAAAAGGAAGAGACCGCTCGAAAGACCCCAAACTATCGTCAGATCGATCATACGCAAGCCTGAAACGATCCAAGTTAATCCGACTAGGAAGAAGGTTGAAACAAAAAAGAAGAAAGATAAGAAGCTGACGGAAACGAAGAGTCTCAAGAAAGAGAACATTGAAAACGAAGAACCCAACATTAGGCAGAACGTGACGAAAGATAGGTTCTTTCAGAATCTCTTCCTGAGGTCGATCCCACCGACAGAAAATATCTCGAGGAGATCTATAGTTCAGGAACGTGCTAGGATCTATCAGGAAAACGCTAAGGATACTTACAGATCCGAGCCAACGCTGAAATCTCTAAGCATCTACTTAGCCAACAAACGTTCGGTGTCGAACTCGAGGTTCAAGAATTGGGAGAGTAGCTCTTCCATTAGCAAGCTCGACGACTTCGGGTCGTCTACCAACTTGAGAACTCAGAGTCCAGATCCGGTGAAGATCAAGGAGAGAAGCCTAAGCGAGCCACCACTGAAGCCGTCATCCGACGAATCCTCTTCAGCGACCAGATCGGCTGCTTGTCGACGTCTACGGAGCTTGAAGCACGACAAACCTGACGTTCCTAGAGCTAGAAGCGCGGAAGGGTATCAAGGAAGGTCGAATCTGGGGTCAAATTCGTCATTGACAAGAAGTTCGATGAGCTTGTTACCGGGTGATCGGGAGCAATATCATCGGTACATAATAGGATTGTTGCACGAAAGAAAAAGGTCGGAGAGATACAAAGAGCTACACGACTTCTACTCCAGTCTGGAAAGACTGGGCGAACTGGAGAGGACTTTCTCGTCCAGCGACTTGGCGAGAATGAAGAGCGAGGACGTAATAGATTACGATCGTTGGAAAATGGTTAGGTCGCAAGAGAAGGCCGAAATCGAAATGAGCAAGCTTTACGGGAAGCTAAAGGCTGTACAGAGAGACAAGGACCTTCTATTTAGCACCAAAGACCTGGACAAATTGAAATGGAAGGGTGACTGGGGTCTGAAGTGCAAGGAACGCTCCGTGGAAGACATTGTGCAGAAGTTGAGGAAGCTGGAAACCGACGATTCCGAGCGTTCGAGGAAGAAAGAAGCTTTAGACTCGTACAAACCTCTCTGGAGAGGCAGGTCGGTGATGAACGTAGCGAACACGATACAGCAGAAGGCGAACGAAGAGCAGAGAAACAGATTGGATCATTTGCAGAGAAATCTTGGAGGTAGCAACAAATTCTGGAGTAGCTTATCGATCGAACAGGTAGCGACCTTGAAGAAACAGTTGAACGAAATCTACGGCAGCGATCAGCAGAAGCATGTACCCTCTAAGATGGATGTAGACGTTCCCGATGACGCGGATCCTCTTTTGAAATACGAGATCGTGGTACCGGATCACAGTTCTCGAAACGAAGGGAGAGGACTACACGTGCGATGTCACTCGATGATCGCGTCCGATCCGGGTCCGAGCGACCGGAAGTCGTCGTCCAGCTGTCCAGAATCTCGGAAAACTACGGAAGAACTACACGGCACTCCAACGAGCCAAATAATCATGAGCGAATCGGAGAAGAAGAGACTCTCGGTCACTCTTGGAAAGGAGGTTTTAGACAGAGTATCCCAAAGGAGACTGTCAGTGGCATTAACTCCCAAGGAGACCCGTGGTAGCGTAGCCTCCGCATTAGCTGCTCGGAAAGTCCCTAGAGACTCTGGTTCACCCAGCGTGACAAACACGTCACCCAGAAGCTGCTATTCTTTAGAAACCGAAGGCTCCTCGAAGGCTAAAAACGACTTCCTGCTGGTCTTAACGCCTAACGATAAATGTCCAGCCGACAGGCAACGAGTGGAAAATGTCCTAGAGGAATGGTCAAAGAAACCGCCCTTGTTAGCGATGACGTTACCTCGGAGTAGCGGCCAAACGAAGACAGCTACCTCGAGTAGCGAACGGGATAGTACCACAGGGAGCTCCGATACTTCGGTGAAGACCGTGATCCAGAAAACCATTGCGCCGGAAGATGTTCCTAAGAAGATCGAGTTCTTCGAGAACGTTAAAACGGAGACCAGTTCCCGAAGAGCAAAGCCAGCCAGGCTATCCACGTCTCAGAGTTTCGCCGATCTGAAAGAGCTGTTCGGTGAAATAGAGTCGGCCAGATTCGCGACATTGCCTGGGAAGAGGACAGGAAGTAAAACGGGAGAACCGAATGCCGTCACGCGACAGTTTCATTGCCCACGAGACCGTGAACGCGACGACAGACCACGCAGCGTCAGTCCATATCGCGCCACCACGCGGTCCGATTCGTCCTGCAGCCTGGAGAGCGTTTATCAGCGATGCTGCTCGCCGGACCCGGGCAAGTACTGGCGGGCCTACCAAAAACTGATAAAGAACGGGACCGTGAAGAAGCTCAGAGTGAAGTTCGAGAGCGCCGAGGACATCTCCAGCGGCAAGGTTCAACCCCCGAAGAGGTTTCGCAGCGATCCCGAACTCGCGCGGAGTTTCTTCAGCAAAGTGGATCAGTGCAGGACGTCGCGAACCCGCGAGTTGACGGACGTGGCTTGGCTGAGACGGAGATACGAGACTAGAAAAGGAAGACGAGGCGAATCCCCGCCTATTCCGCGCGTTCCTCTCAAGAGAGAGGACTTGTCGATGCCTCGCATCGATGTTATCAGCAAGACGGCCGAGCTGAAGGACTCGTTGGGTTCGCAGACCGTTGTAAATGGCCTGGTTAGGAAGGCAGAGACCGAGGAACTGGAGGCGAAGAAGCCCGTTGGCCGTATGAGGAAGAAGTTCGAGGAGTTTGGTCAGAAAACCTCGATACTAGGCGAAATGTTCACCTCGTCGCCGGATGTGCACGAGCTGAGAGACATTGCTCCCTATCTAGCTGGACGCTGGGTCGCGCACAGGTATCCTAATCGGAAAGACAACATGCGGTCGCTATCCTCGCCACCGGATCTCGCTGGAAGACAATCTCCCTCGCAAACTGCTCGCTCGAACGCTAAGAGAACAGAGAACGATCAAGAGAAGAAGATTGGTAGATTGAGAGCTGGTTCTGCCAAGGAGCCAGCCAGTGAACAGTTTGATCCTGACAAGCACAAACCCAGGTTTAGGTACCAACCTCCTCCGCCATCGTCCTCGGGGCCTCTGCGTCAGAAACACAGTTGGTGCTCGCCGATTCCGACCTACACCGCTCGACCCACTGTTACTTTCGAAGGTCTGAAGTCTGAATGGTAGATTGTAAACGGTAGCTTCTCGAGTGCGTTGATAGTCGCCGACTACGACGCGTAATTTCTCCCTGATGCCTCTCCTCGCGTTTTCCACGGTTTCATTCTGTACCTCTTCCTGTTCCTCGTTCGCCTGATCTGCCGTAAGACAGCCAGCCAGCCAGCCAGGTGTCATTTCGCAATTAGAGCATTTCACCGTTACCGTATTAACATTGAATCCGCCTTTTGGTCACTTCTCTGTGCAGCCGTTCGTATGGAATGGAACAGCCTAGTTCTACTTTCGTTTCGCTATTTTCGTGCGCTACTATTCTGGCGCGTATTAACTGGGTTATTTAAAATTCTATGCTCGTGGAAAGAATGCTAATTTCAGGAAACCGAGTCACGGATCCCCAATTATGGAATCAAAATTTTGTTCGAGTCTCATTGTCTCCGATCTCTTCGCGAGACGATTCTCTTCAACTGCGAATGTTCAAGATCGTGTTTTTCACTTTGACCGAGAGTGTTCAGTATCGAGATACATATACCGATATCGATCGATGCCGAGCCGAGCGATTACTCTCCTTCATTAACCAAAAGTTTTGTCGAGTGTTCACAGTTGTTCTCCACGGCGCGGCGCGGCGCGGCGAGTGATTTTCGTTCGTTTGTTCATTGTAGCACGGCTAATTATTATTTTCCTTTTTTTTCGGCTATAGAATACTCGAACGCACCCCCGCCGCCACCAAAATCTCAACATCACAGAGACGACTGCCAAGGTAACGCTACATGCTGATCATGTATTTTTTTTTAGTTTTTTGTTTTTAGTTTTATTCATTAACAGCGATTCGTGCCTTAATGATTATAATAGCTTTGTGTTATGTCGCTCGAATGTCGCTGTTGTAAAGAGTTGAGCAAATGATCCTTGCCGCTCGGATCATAAGCCAGCGAACGACGAACAGCAACAACTATTCTAATATAATTCCAGCAATGTTTTAAACGTTATTTATTTACGTATGTTAACGAATAAAATGTTCATCGAGACGCTTTCATCGGGCCGCATAGCTTATAGTTTTTTTTCTCTCTCTCTCTCTCTCTCTCTCTCTCTCTCTCTTTTTTTCATGATTTCATATCACTCGAGTTATTTGGGAGAAGTGTAACTGCTGTTGGATGAAACAGAGCATGAAATTTGCTCATTATGCATGATATAAGATGCCATCTTTTATGTTGTGGGGGGGAAGAAGTGCGATTGTTTTGCAATGAATGAAGCATGATTATGAGATACGCAGCATTTTGTATTGAAGTATTTGGTATGGAAAAATAAAAAGTAGCACAACGGTATACATACATAGTACATACACGTAAATGAAGTGATCGCACGATGCGACGGTAATATGTACGTATATTCGCACCTGTGGAGTATGAAAAATCTATCGCACATAATTCAATATTGTCATGAATAGACTGTGGATCTTTTGCAAAATAAAAACTGTTTTCCATTCGATCCACTTGGATTCTGTATAGTATTAGCCTGAAGAATATCTTCCTAATACATTTCTGCAACAATACAGTTTAGATCGGTATCGGCATACCGTGTAAACGATGCCTTCGATTCGTCACATACTTTGTACGTGCTCGAGATAATTAAAACGTTAGCAGTATTTCGCTATTACCATGATCAGATTAATTATCAATTTTAAGCCTAAGGTACACGAGTTCTCTCATATATCACGAAGTAAATGAAATAATCGAAATCTTTCTACGATAGTAAGAATAATTTGAAACGTGTAATCTATTATTATTAAAAATAT
Source organism: Lasioglossum lativentre (assembly GCA_916610255.1). Classification (NCBI taxonomy): domain Eukaryota; kingdom Metazoa; phylum Arthropoda; class Insecta; order Hymenoptera; family Halictidae; genus Lasioglossum; species Lasioglossum lativentre. The sequence goes on from OU744359.1 coordinate 592,311, forward strand.
GTCTTCGTTCGATACGCTGTATACAATCAACGGAAACGATACTACCCACTTTCCCATATAAATTCCCAAGTACACAAACAAGACAACTGAAAGACCTTGTTCGCAGACGAAATAGATAACACGCTCCTCTCGTGCGTGCACTAAAGACACTGCAAGGTCAATTCCTGTAAACGAAACCTTGACAATCTTGAACTCTAAATATAACTGTGACCGTCATTGAAATCATTGACGTTCAAAATCTAGTGAGTCACGTTACCATATCGATTGTGTACTAACTTATCTAATCTTCACCGATAAACGATAACACATTCGTTGCTTAACGCCACGGTGCCAAGATAGCCGTTTCGCACAACTTCATAAAATATATACGAATTATTACTTCTTTATACAATTAATAAGTAATATTGCAAAAAAGAAACATACATTTTAAGCAAATAATTTTTTCTGAAATCATTTTATTACGACTACATACGTTGACCGAAAACACATAAATTAAAAAAAAAATAATTGTCCTATAGACTCTCTAGTTTCTGAGATAGCAAAAATAGGGTTTCCACTACCAACTTTGAGGGCTATTTTCACCCGCTGAGATATGAATAATTGCAGATAAAAACAAATACGGTGTCAAATATTTTCCAACGAACTACATATGTATATCTCGTATAAATTTCATTAAAATCGGTGTGTTAGATATGGGTAATGTCTCTTGCAAGACAGATTGAATGACGTAATAATGGAGTGGATCAATTGCTCCGGTTGAATCGTAGATTCGAATGACCGTCGTGTCGCGTCGACGCGACGCGACGCGACGCGACGCGACGGCCGAATAGAAATTCGAGCGTTTGCAGCGAAAATAGAGATGCATCGAGAGAAGGAATCGCGCGGAAAGTGGAGGGAGTGCGAATCGGCTCGTTTCTCGCCTGTTCGCGGCGAAGAAGAACCGTTGTTTGTGACTGGCGAGTTCAACGTGCACACGCGATAACTTTATCAACCGATCATCGTGGCTAGTCGCGTTTCCAGTATGCTTTTCCGTCGTACGCCGCGCCGTAAGATTTCGCCGCGCTGGATCGCGATTTAGTCGCGTACGGACGACGCGACGCGTCGAAGCGTTCCACGCTGTTAGAAATCCGCTGGCGGACTCCTCGGCGCGAAACGGCACCGAGTTTTTGCAAGCCGAAAGCGAAACGCGTCGGTCTAAGTCTTCGCACAGTGTGGAAAATAGTGGAAAAGTGTAAATACGAAGTTTCTCGATCGTGCAACGGTGCTCTTGACGTGTGCTCGGTTTTAAAGTGTTCGCACACTCGTGTTCGAAGATAAGCGTTGACGTTGTACGTCAAACGCGATGTTTCGAGCCGTTCGATGCGCATTGTGTCATCCTGTCAGCGTGTTTCATGTAGGAACTTTTCGATGAATAGTGTCATCGTTTATGCATAATAGTTACGTCAGCCCTGTTGTCCTAAGTTTATCTACGCGTCACCGTTTTATTTCGGTTTTGCACCTGACTTGTGTTTCCCTTAACATTCGGCACCGAAGTTTGCGTGTATGCGACAGTTAACGCGAATCGGTATCATACTTGCAAATCGAACTTCTTTGTCAGATTATGACCCGTGGCAAGTAAGTCGCTCGGTTTTGCAACAGTTGTTCGGTGTCTTGAATTTTTTCATATAATATTGCAATCTCGAGATTAGCGAAACTGATAGAAATTAATCGGCGCACAACACGGTCAACGCGTTTAGTTTATCTATGTCGCTTATGTAATACTTCAAGAGCTTGTTGATACGAATTTACGAACAAAATGATAGACTAGACAGCAGACATTTATGCAAAATAAAAATGTTCTACCCGCTTTATTGTAACAAAGCGGAGTAGGCTGAAAACGATACATATAACGGTAGTTTGAAATTCTTCTAATTTTTTTTTACTGTTTCAAATTACATCTATACATATATTTAGTTTTTTCCCATAAATGCATAAAATCCGCTGTCTATTAATTACGAACAAAAACGTGGGATTTGACGGAGGATAATATCGCGAACCCTTTCCGGCGGAGAAACTACGTGGCCAGTTGTTTTCGATCAAGTGCAGAATTAATTGCGTGATAATCAACGATAGGGAATAGAAAGTCTGTTTTGGTTGAGCAACCGGTGGCCAGGATTTTAATTAATATCCTTAATTGCACAATAGAAGCGTCGGCGTTGATAATAAGTAATAATTGATACAATCGCTAGACTTTTGTATCGCTAATTAACACCTTTGTGTAAAAGTCAAAATGCTGGAAGAGAATTGACTGGTTGTTACGAAGTGTACGAAGAACGAGCTCGATATTAACAATAGACTCGTCGAGGAAGTTTCAAGAATATATAATTACCAAAGAAAACTGAAAGTAGACCATGTTACGAAATAGCATCGCATCTTTAGAATTGGTTACGTACTATGTATAGTCTTCTTAACAATTAGAACAATTTGAACAAAATTTTAAATACCAACGCCTATTTTTTACGTTGCTTTTATAATTGCTCAAAAACAATTTTCTTGCATGACGGAATAGTAGAGCACATTAGAACCAACGGATGAAATAGTTACGTTTTATTGTTCGGTTAATTTAATGGAAAAACTTTCTAGAACTGTATTCCACAGCGTAATTGAATGAGGTTCTACTTTCGCAATGTTTTCAGTTTTTATTTTTTTTTTTTTTTAAGTAATTTCTTCGAACGATAATTTTTTTTTCTTTCGGTCGAGATTTAGAAAACGTTCGCTAGAGTGTCTTCTAATTTTTGTTAGATTCCGTGTGTGCGAATGATTCCGCAATTTTCAATTTGATGCACCGTAGATAAATCACGAGTGAAGTTTCTCTTTAGAAATTCAATTCGCCAGTCGAGAAACCAAGTTCACCAAGTTAAACAAACATTTATACCGAAACAGTTATAAACTGTTATACTAAAACTTATACTTATTATACACACATATGTATATGTTTATTATACGAACCATTATTTCAGAATGGAGATTCTTTTGTCGGAAAAATATAATTTCTCTATATTTTAATAACGGTGGTTGAAATTAAGCAGTTATCGCAACGAAACATGATTACATCGTTACGCTCATTGTCAAAGACGAAATCTCCCCTTGAGAAAGGTGTTAAGCTGCACGCTCATAACTGGCATTCTATTCAAATTAGGAATCCCATCCCGGCCTGCGGTATGGAATTGTTCGTTCACGAGGAAGAGCCACACTTTTTATCGTATACATAGAACGATTTCACCTACTCTAATGATCCACTTCTTTTGCGTGTGGAGTCCGTGTAACGCATTATTCGAATGGTTCTCATGAACAAAATAAGGAAGAGTATTGATTCGAGGAAGAATTTCTTCTTGAGACGCATCCTGCGTGTTCACATGAAATTTCTTCCCTACATGTACTTGTATATGTATGTTTGTAATATACGAGAGAAATCGAATTATCCGTGCGTCAACGTTTCACAAGCTGTATGTATATCGCTATTTCTAGCATTCAATATTCGCTGAATATAATTCGTTCAACAATCACATATTTTCCGCCAGGTGTAGTACCGATAAAACAAAGATGTAATTGAAAAACTGGCCACCAGGGAATGTTCATTCGATATAAATCAATTAATTTCTGGTCGTTTAAAGTGGTTCCGATGGAACAGTGAAGAAATTCGGATTTGAACAATGAGACCAACCACCAAGTGAAAATGCCGAACAGAAATTTATCGCGGGTCCAGGATCTCGAGAGGAGTCCCGAATGGACGAAACTAGCAGACGAGATCAACGATCTCGAGAAGATGTGTCATCTGAACAACCATCGACATTCCAAGAAACCATTGCCAAAGTACCAGAACTGCGAGAGACACTCGGTGCCGCAAGTACAAAAGGCGACGTCCGTCTGGATCGACGACTTCGAGAGTAATCGTCGGTCGTCGCCCGACCGTTGGAACTGGAAGCCGAAAACCGAATTCGAACGAAGCTACTTCTTCGACGAATACCAAAATCAATTCGAAGAGAATGCTCAAAAACCGTACAGCTTCGCCGAGGAATGTCAGCGAGAGCACCAGGATCGATCGTCGAACGAGGAGAAGCTCTCCTCGACCACCGGCTGCAAAGGCACCAGAGAAAGACTCCGCGAGATCTTCGAAAGAAATCGATACCTGAGAAGACAGTTCTTCTCCAATTACGCGAACGACTATCCGAAAGATTTCGAGACCCGGAAGAAATGTAACAGTGGATTCGGTAGCACGGAAACACTGACTAGTCAGAGCAACCAGTCCTCGATCAGCAGCATAGATAGGAAGCCTCGAAGTCGCGCGAACATCACGCCGGAGCTCGAAGAGGAGGAAAGCCCCCCCGGAGATTACACGAAGAATACTCCATCGAGTTTTCGCGACCTCCCTAAGAACAAGAACTGTCTGAGCCCGGACGACGCTATTGTCTCCGGGACGGATTTACAATCCCGAGGAATTGCAGAAGCGACTCTGGAGAACGCGAAAGAGAAAGAATCCGCGAGTCGAATTTACTTGGATCATCGATTTCCCAAGCAACAAACGTCAAGAGGTTTCGTAGATACGCATAGCCTTTCGCCGAAGACGTCGCGCGACAATTGCGTGGCGCAAAAAGGGACAACAAACAAATTTTACGAGAAACACGAACATGACATTTCGAAGCATGCTTCGTCGAAGGGAAATAATAGGAGTTACCGTCAACAGAGCCTCTGCAAATCGTTGCCAGATTTGTCGTTTCTGCAAAGCACTCGTCCGGTCACGGTCGAGGAGAAAGTTTGTTCGTTTAAGAGCCGCATGGACACCGATGAGATATTTAAAGAAAATCATGGTCGTTTCGCGTCTCAAGTCGATCTGCCGAGCCTGTCGCGGAATATGAGCTTGAGGAGGGTGAAGATCACGAAAATTCCGGCTCCTTTGGACCTGTCCAAGGTGAACGAAGAGTTCGAAGAGCTGCAAGCGTTGGAAAATGTAAACGTGTCCTTGATTCGCGATTACGATCGTCCTCTGAACGGTATGCCGACGGTGATCAAGGACGAGTGCTCCGACGACGACGCGTGCAAGGGGAATTCGTCTTCTTCTTCTTCTTCTTCTTCTTCCTTCCCGGTGGGACATTCTTTGAAATGTCGTGACGGAAAAGGGAATGTTTGGTCCACAATGGAGGAGCTACAGTCGCCTCAGCTCGTGTACAATTCGAAAAATTCAATCGTCGATACAGGAAAAGATACGAGTCGGCAGAGATCAGGGCCAGCCGAGCTAGCCGGGGCTTTGTCCGATCAGGTGAATTCGATCAGCGCCGCTTCCGGGACCGGAACCACGCTTCCTTCAGTTTACGGACCGATTCCATACAGTCAGTAGACACGCACATAATTTTTTGCGAATACATACATATACATACATACCATATATTACATTGCAATCTATGCGTTCCACCATTTTTCGATGAATGAATTTTTAGAGTTTTCGAAGCGAACAATTTTACGATTAATTTAAGATTAATTGGGGATTCAGGGGAGTTAACACAATTTCTTTAATTGCGTAAATTGGACGTGCAACGTTTCGAAAGTATGCTACCAAAATAAATTTGTAAATAAATAAACGAATGCAATCGAAGAAAATGTTTTCCTCGAGTTTAAGGGTGCGTTTACATATCCCAAGAAAAGTTTATTAACATATGTATCATCAATTATTATCAGTTAATATACATATCTCGAAGTAACCGGTAACTGTTACATCAAAATTCCCACTTGATTTTAAAACGGCGAACACGAGCATAATGAAATGCTATATTCAGCAAAATATTTATTTTATGCTGATAGAATTAATGGTTTATTGTAGGCTTCGTGTCGAGTACCAAGATTGAATTGAAATTAATTAATCTTAACGATCGACGGTATCATATCTGTCTAATATGTGTATACAGGTGAAACGAACGGAATTAGTTACACTCGGCGAGTGCGCGGAAGTAAATTAAAGTCTTCGTGTATGCGAATTAATTGGATTAGTCATGGTATTAGCGAAATAATTTACGGAAGTTCAGTTATGAAGATCGCTGGAATAATTAAAAATTTATTACGGAAAATTTCATCACGTTTCCTTTGGTTTATGCATGAACTCTATGTATACATATAGCGTATATGTCGTAATTATTGAATAATATTTTCTGTAATTTTCTGAAAATAATTGAATAAATAATTGAACACGAGAACCATATATCAAGTTTAATTTGCAATGACAACATTACAGGGTAAAAAAACGTGATAAGACCTTTAATCGCAGAGCGTGAAATAACGATGGTTAAATGTACAATTACAATTAATTCATTATACTTTCATCGCATCTTACAATTAGTATAGCATATAGTTATTATGTTTCTTTTATAACATATAATATCGCTGAAGACTATTTCACAAATCTCCAAGCTAATTAATCGGAATTTCTGTTAATTATCAGTTATTTGTTTATTTCTGTAATATCGTAGCGAAAGGACAAATGCATTATACAAAATGTAAATAATTAGCGTGTACCCGCATGCATGTAGATCAGCATTCTGAATAAGCTGGGACACGATACACGATATGCAGATACACGTCTCTCGTTTCGCGAGTGTTATTTTACAGAGCATGGGATTTCAGAGACCGAGTGATAAATAATTACAATTACGATATCGTGGGAGTTGACTGGAAAATTCTAATTCTTCGTTCGCATGAAAACAAATTATGTATGTAGCTAATATTCTGGTTACATTAATGTTTCGTTTGTTAGAGTTTCTTTGAATTCTCGTAAAGTGACAGTGCTCTCAGTGCTGGTATGTACAATTAGCGAGATAAAACCACAGATAACTGTCCGTTTCGATGCGGAATGAAACGAGAACGCGGATAAAATGAGTTCGACTTACGTTAATCAAAAAATGCGAGAACGTCGTCGTGTCGTCGCGTCGTCGCCACGCTGGTAATAGCGAATGCAAATCCGCCGTGTAGTTAATATCGATTAATTGAAAGCAAAGAGTAATAACGGTGGTTCACTGTCGCAGAATCACCGAGGCGTTACGTGGAGGGCGAGGTGACGATTCACTACCGTTCGCCGGTGCGTACAGAGGCGAAAGAGCCATTGAGCGAGGAAGAGCTCAGTCGCCGGAGCGCCGAGAATATGCGACGCGTGTATCAAGAAGAACGTCGTCGCAAGTATCTCCAAGAGCTGCACGATATTGATTCACGGCGGCACACTGACAACTTTATGTAAGTACCCGTCACTTGTTACTCGCACATTTGTCTCGTACACGATACACGATACACGGTCCACGCGTCTACACCACCGACGCGACGCCGCGCCGCGGAATAGGGACGATCGCATATTGCTTCCTAGGACTCTTTTAAACCGAAAAAACAAAAATTGTCCGCATCGATTGCAAGATATACGAGCTAGATAAATATTCCATTATACTTATCTAAATAAATCTAGCGAGTTGCAAAAATACGTTGTCTGTAATTTCGTCAAATGTTTTGATTGTTTTGTATTTTATGTACTTATTTTTCTGATAAATATGTGTAAAATCTGCTACAACTTTCCACAGTGTTGAAAATAGTGATACATATAATTTGCTTAGACACTGAAAATATATTAAAGTGTGTACTTCCTAGTTTTTATTCGTCTTGGTAAGTAGAAAATATAATA